>CM056596.1:14143184-14635684 GCA_029721355.1 Tegillarca granosa
GAATAATTTTCAAGTTCACATGATATTTTAAATCAAGTTTTAAACCTTGTATAATAAAGATATACATATATTATTGTAAATATGTCTGCATGATATTTGGAAGTTTCAGATGATTACAAACTATCTAGTTATTCTCACTACAAAATGATTCAATGCCTGAATAATGACTAAAGGCTTTGTTATGTTATTTATCTATTTTTAATATGATATATGAGTCAAAATATATGAGGATTTAAATTTTAAAATTTAATAAATCTAAAACGTAAAACTATTTTTTAATTTATATATTATTTTATAATTTCTACATTAATTTCAAATTTGTATTATATCCTTACATATTTTTTAATTTCATATGAAATTAGACAAGGTTTCATGAAATGACTATAACATTATTCAAGTGAACAGGAATTACTATACACTTTTAATTGTCTCTTATTTTTTTATGGCTAGATTGTTTTTATTGATAACATGTAATTTGATTTTAAATGCCAATGCGAGTCAATATTACCTAATGAATATTGAGCAAATTATTTTCAGTTGATTTATGCAGATATTAGGAAATTAAAAAAACAGTTTAATGTGTATTAAAAACATTCTTTACATGTCACATTGCAGTAAAATACTCTCATTCAATATACCAAATGCCAGGCTTGGCTGGGGGTTGATCCATTATACAGTCAACTCTCTTTACAAGTAAGGCAATATTCATGATCATCAAATTGCTGTTGTAAAGAATATGCCGCTGTTATAAATTTAGAATGTGTCGGAGTTATGTCCCTTGTTCAAAAGTCAAGTCGGTAGTTTGTTGGGTTCAGGGTATAGTACATTGCATTATGTATGCAATAATATTCATCTAATTATTTTCATATATTTCTTAATATTTTAAATCATCTGAATCATAGTTTTGAAATTAAATAATAAACTATGTTGAAATGTTCAATTGAATATTGGATATTGAAATATTTTTTTTTGTATTTTGTAAATACATGTTATAAGTCTCGAGTTTTTTTAACCCTTTTAAATTTTGTCTTATCAGTACAAAACAATCTCTGGAATTTGACCTTGTCCCGCTTTTACAAACAAAAAACGCTATTTTCAAGAAACAACGTACTCTCATATTCATATTACATGGAAAAGATTCTTCGTGAAATATCATTTTTACATCAAATTTTTTATTAAAATTTGACTTCCGTATATTAAAGATTACCATTTATGCAAAATTAAGAACAATCAAATACTTTTTTTACTATTTAAAATTTTAAAATTGTACTTCCAGTTCACCAATATGTCGTGTAAACAAAAACAGGACATCTTTTTTTTCTTATACAAAAGCGATTTTAATATAATAATGACAATATTTGTACAGAATAAGTTATTTGTGACATACATTACCAGCAGTAGTCTTGAAAATGTTGTTACATATTTCAGGAATAAAACAAGTTGTCTGTTTTAAATTTAAAATAAGTGCAAAGGTCCGATCGTGTGGCTTCAATTGTAAGACATGTGAAAAAACCTTTAATTACCGGTTATGACATTAAAAAGGCTAATGAGCACCTGTTAATAAACAGCTACGCATGTACAGGTGAACTGAGGACGTAGACTATTGACAGTCAAGGTCACCTGTATAAACAGCCAGTCATGGATAAGAGATTTGTGATCTTACAACCGGTTGGCAGTGCCTTTATATCGAACAGAAAAAGCATTAAACTGCCTGTAACCGAATATGCCGTTATAAAGTGCAATAAAAACATAACAACAGATTTGTTCCCAACAATTTTTGCCGTTAACTGAATGTGCCATTATAAAGAGTGCTGTTGTAAGGAGAGTTCACTATATGGTGTGGTTCAAGTAGTTTCTGTCGAGCCTGACATTGCAATGAGATGAGACTTAGGTGTTACTTTTCTGGTGTCGTTTTAGGGGGTGGCAGTGGCATGTCAAAATATAAAAGTTTATTTTAAATAGTGTATTTTCTACTCAATCAAAAACTAACCAGGTGAGACAATCAAATCCGTAGAATTCTTGTGCAGAATTCTATAACTGTGCACAACTATATGTAAATTAAGTGTAATCACTCAAAACAAAGCACTTTTCAGACACCCTTTATTTGAGAAAAAGTCTTACTGTTAATTAAAATATAGTACGAAGGAAAAAAATTCCCAACCCTATTTTCATATATATATTAAAGAATAATGTCTATGTTTAGAGCCCAAATGCAAAAATTGTTTTCGTAAACATAATTATTTTGGAATTTATTGTAAACATAATTATTTTGGAATTCATTATATTTTTATATGATACCATAACTATGTTTTCCATACATTTTCATATAATGTCTTAAACATGTTTTCCATACAATCTCTATAATGCTTCTTATTTGCCATAAACACATGCTTTCATACATTTTCACATTGTTTCAATATGTTGCCATTAACACTTTTCAAAAAGTTTTAATATGGTCTCCATATGCTGCCATAAACATATGATTTCCATATGGTGATTTTTCTTGTTGGTTTAAAATATATAAATTACAGATTTATCACATTTTATGGTTACCGGTAATGTAATTTTTTAAGAAGCAAGATTACCTCTGAGAAAAAGATCAATGTGAAAATGGATGGTAGAGTTTCAAATAAGTTGCAATGTCTATAACATCTATTATTATATAATATATATTTTACATAAATAATAACAAAATCATAGATAACAGGGAATATCCAATTATCAGGGGTAAATTTTTATGTTTTTCTAAAAACCTAAAATTAACTTTGCTAATTCAAGCAGTATGTTATATGTACAAAGTATATCTGTTTATTAGTGGGGAAAAAATACTACAGTAACTAACTAACCCCATTTTGAAATGGTATAGTGCTTTTTTCATTGATTTTCATGACAGTATCAGATATTCCATTTAGAATAAGAGGGTTTAAGTTGTGTAACAAGAGGGAAATATATTATATGATGAATCTGAAGCTGTATAGAAAACTGACTGTAAAATTCTTATAATTGTTGGCTAATAGAGTCAGGTGTGCCAAAATCACTTGTTTATCATTTACTGACAGAGTGCCAAATATATTGTAGACTTGAAGTCATTAATATAATTCTAAAAGAAAAAAGAACACACACACACACACACACACATACACACACACACACACACACACACACACACACACACACACATTGGAGGAAGGTGGAATATTAGACATAAGGTCTATAATGTTCTTCTGGTTAAGGTTTGATATAAACTACCTCCTGAAATATTGTGGGAGTGCTATGTCCTGTATTGTGGGAATGCTATGTCCTGTATTATTGTGGGAGTGCTATGTCCTGTATTATTGTGGGAATGCCTATGTCTTGTATTATTGTGGGAATGCTATCTCCTGTATTATTGTGGGAATGCTATGTCCTGTATTATTGTGGGAGTGCTATGTCCTGTATTATTGTGGGAATGCTATGTCCTGTATTATTGTGGGAGTGCTATGTCCTGTATTATTGTGGGAGTGCTATGTCCTGTATTATTGTGGGAGTGCTATGTCCTGTATTATTGTTGGAGTGCTTTGTCCTGTATTATTGTGGGAGTGGCATATTAATTTTACTGGGCATGTGTCTATTTTACCATTTGATTATTTGGATACTGTTGCTTACTCAAGACTACTTCTTGTGGAGATAGTAAATTGTCACTTAGTCTGAAAATATCTGCTTCTGTCAGCTTACCAGACCAAATGCACATTTATAAATATTTCTCGTTTTCAACTTAAACTCTGAGACTACTTCTTGCTTGAGATAGTTAATTGTCACTTAGTCTGAAAATATCTGCTTCCCAGACCAAATGTACATTTATAAATGTTTCACCTTTTTGACTTACTCAGGCTACTTCTTGCTGGAGATAGTTAATTGTTTATCAGTTTACCAGACCAATCGCACAGTCATAATTTTTTTCTCCTTTCCACTCTATGGTCAACCTAAATGTATCAATAAATTAAGTTAAGGAGTAAGAAGGAATAGCCAGTACACTTTTTATGTCTTTCCAATGATGCAACAGAAGAAGGAACAATTTTCATCTCAGACAAGATCAGCTTTCTCATTTATGACTTATTGATTATAACATAATATACACAAACTGGAACATAAGAATTTCATTATTAAGTTCTTAATTCAATAACAAGTTCATAACAATCTTAATATCAGAATTTTAGTATTTTATAACTAGAAACACAGTCAGACACTAACAGTAGTCTGGAAGTACTGTTCCACTAATAAATGTCTTAATATTTATTTTATAGCTATGGCACTATCAGGTGTCTGATATACCTAGCTCTGAAGCACCTGACTATGTAAAGGATCCAAACCATTTTTTGGTCTGAAAGAAATCTGAAGACTATAGACTAAGCTTACATTCACATACATTTTCTGCTAATCAAAGTACCCAATTCTTATTCTTCTATAGTCAACTCTAGTAACTTCAAGTATTAGACTAAGTAAACTTCTTTATAATTAGATACTATACCATTTCACTGCTAAATTAAACTCTCCAGGATTCTGCAGACATCAAAGCTAGCTAAGCAGGATCCATAATTACATCACCACAAACACATATTACAAAAAAAAACAAAAAAAAAAAAAAAAAAAAAAAAAAAAAAAAAAAAAAAAAAAAAAAAAAAAAAAAAACAACAAACAAAACAAAACAAAAACCCAGAAGATACACACTGGAAAACCTGCTGAATACTCTCTCATATCTAATAAATATGTGGCAACCAGCATTTTTAAAAAAAAAAAAAAAAAAAAAAAAAAAAAAAAAAAAAAAAAAAAAAAAAACTACCTCTTGAAACCTAGAAGTTGATTTTGGGAGTGCAGAGAAACAAATTGGTCATAATATTTTGTATTACTCTGAAAATCGGAACAAACTGCTTCCTATTGGCTAAATGGCTTTCAGTACAGCAGCTGAGCATGTGTTTACAGATGGATTAGGAGGGGAGTGAAGTGGACTTATGTCATTTAATACCCCAGTCAAGATTTATTTATTTTATCAAGACAGTCAGTTCTGAGATGGTGGAGAAAACAAGATTACCTGGAAAAAAAAACCAATGACTTTTGGCAAGTGAACTGACAAACTTTCTCACACAAGGATCTGCCTGAATGAAATTGAAACCAAAGCGTTAAGAGGCACTGTGATCGTAAACTTGGGCTTTAGACCACTCAGCCACAGACTCGGTGACAATTTACTACATAATTCCATCAAGGGATTAAGTATTAAGAACATGGCGGAAAAAAGATAATATAATATGTAATTTGATAAAAGAATATTATAAGAGAGAATGATAAGTTTTCATGGTAATGAAGCAGACATATAAGAACTTATTAATTTAATGTACACACAAGATAAACAATTTTAATCAGTTACCTTCCATGTCAAAATGTTAACAACACAAAAGTCTATTATATAATGAAATGGCAGGAAACTGCTTGAAGACTACACAAGCTTTTTTTTAAATAAAGAAAATAAAAATGTCAGATTTACTTCATGAAATATAGATGTAGACATGGTTTAATGCCAAGAAGAAAGGTTATAGGTTTATTTGCAATTTACTATGCCAATTTGATTTTGATTGTCTGGAAATAGTTTCAATCTGATGAGGTTAATATGTAGCATTACACAATAACTCACACCATTTCTCGCTCTGATTTGAATTAGCAGAGTAGTAAAATAGAAATTTGTTTTACCATTACTCAACTCCTTAATGCTGATTGAAACAAAGTATCTATTTAGCTCATTTTAAAATTAATCAAACAATTTCTAAATCTGAATTCAGATCTTATAAATGAATATAAACCTTTAACATTTCCCTTTGAGACAGAATAATGTCTCCACCAAGTTTCCAAAGTGATAAAAATAATAATTAAACCAAAGGTGGCACACAAAATAATAAACTATCACTAATTTTAGTGCCTAAAAATACTCAGTTAAACAACGAATACAGTAGATATCAGGTAAGACTTTCAGCTTTTATGATTTTTTTCTTCAAGCATTTGACTTATGAACTGCCCATCACTTTAATCACCAGATATTTTAATATACATTTCTGTTTAAATAAATAAGTAAATAAAATACATAAATTGATCTATGGAAAAAAAATTTAAAAACCATTAAAATTCACCTTTTGATAAATAAGGAACTTAAAATTGTGCTGTAAAAATTCTTTTAACGTTATGCATACATTTGTGACTGTACTGTAAAAATTTCATTTACTGTAAATCAGAAAATTAATGCGAGCAAGAAATTAATGCGAAAAATGCGAGGCCCGTTTCATCACAATAATTTTGTCACATTTATTTTCCAATTTCTGTTGTATTCTGTATATTTATTGTAAATTGAGTTACCTCCCTTAACCGGAAGTTGTTATCATCACTGATGAATTAGAGCACATTCTCATTTAGCGGTAATTTTTTGCTGTTTCTTTCCTACTGGGAATTTTGCTATGAGTGAAATCATGACTGATACATCATTTTGAACCTTGACTGGGACATCAAATTGAAAGTACTGTGATTATAAGTAATGTAACGTTCTAAACTCGTGAGTTTAAGACGAAGATCAGTTGTATACATGTCGACATGGACATCCTAATTTTGAATGCTTTATTTTAATAAAAACTCCAAGCCGTTATATTTGAATATGTTTGTTTGTTTTTTAAAAAAAAAAAAAAAAAAGACCACGCATTTCTTTGTTCTGATAATCCTTTACCACTATGGTTAATTTAAAACAATGGGTCATCAGTGCATAAAAATTTACCCTCGGCATACCTCACTGTTTATTTTAATAAAGTTTGTTTACAACGTGTTTATGAATAAAGGAAAACATAATATAATAATTTCTGAGTCCATAATTTAATGTTTATAATTGCAAGATAAAAAATAGGCAAAAATTTTAAAAATTAAAATTTAAAAAATTGCATTAATTTCAATACGCATTTTACTACAAAATCGGCAATTAGCATTCATTTCATGACGCATTAATTTCCTGATTTACAGTATACCTTTGTGATTGGAACTTACATATATGTCCTATTATTACATCAGAAATGTAGTAGCTAAGTGGCAAAAGTGTCGGAATTCAAATGAATTCAAATTCAAAAAGTCTCATGATGCATATTCCACTCAGTCAACCACAAGTGAGGAAGGGTTATTTGCATTACTGTAGGCCCTTATTTCTGAATTTCAGAATCCCTAAAAAAAACATTAATTAAAAGAAAATTCACGAATAAGTTCGCTTTAAACAATGGAAATTTCATCAAAATTGGTCCAAGAATACTTCAAGGGTGATAATTGGGAAAAAACTATTTAACATGGAAGTATATGGACAAAATCATGAATACTTCCTTGGCTGTAATAATTAGCTGCAAGTTCAGTTGCACACTAAAATGTGTATATGTATGGCCTACTATACATATTGTGACATAATTTTTCTACTTATGATGTCATTATACATATATTAAGCAGAAAACATGAAAGTCCTTAAAAATGGTTATCCTTGATTTTTTAATTCTTCTACAGTTAAATCATCCTTGGTTATGTGATATATAGAATTTTACTTTTATGTATTTAATATTAAATTTATTAAAGTCATTGCACAATTTATCGTTTCATCCATTTTTTGTGGCAAATAAAATAATAAAATTTGCTTTCCTAATTTCATGTTTTATACACACTTATCTATGATCCTCTATATTTGTTCTTGTTTTAGCTGATTAAAAACATCTTCTTTTTGAACCTTTGTATCTTGTATTAGTCCTAAAATTCAATTTTACTATGTCAAAATTGGGATGGCACAAAAAAGACTTATTGCAAGCCAGATAATTTATGCCATTTAACCTATAGCTCTGATAATGCCTCTATATAAGTTTTACAATCTTGACCGAGACAAAAAACCCAATTTTACTCTTTACTCAATTTCTGAGTTACGAGTTTAACTTTACATTATGGCCCTTTACATGTGTAAATTAAATAACTGCAGTGAAACCAACATGTATTTTTTCGATCACATTTGTATTCCAAAAATAAATATTTTTCTTAGATACAAACTTTATAAAATCTGGATAATTCTGCATTTATAGAAGCCATCAAATAGGGAGATTCTAAAATAAAATGGGCAAGTAAACTCTGAATTAATGAAAATGCTTACCTGATGCAGTTAAATGTCCCATTTTAGATAAAATCATGATTTTCAAATTGAAAAATCAATACCATTCTTACTATAAACAGATATTTCTGTAAAAATGTGGAAGAAAAACATTTCCTTATATATTAAACTACAGCTCTCTTATTGGTAAATGCACCATAAAGAAATAAATTTGGCAAAGTATGATTGGTTACCATAGCAACAGCAATAAATAACTCCTTTCTGTTTTTTTTCTCTTCAAACATTTATAAATACATGTATACATAAGAGACTACTGGAAAAAATCCAACATTTGATTTAAAATTATTTGGGATCCAATTGATTCTGAAAACCAAAGTTCAATGAAATTTGTTTTTTGATTACTCTTTCCAAAAACTGTAATATCTATCAATGGCAAACTCGTCATTACAATCATAAAATCTTACTAGCTTGATGAATAATTGAGTTACACACCATTTGATGTAGAGAAAATATCACCATTGGGGATTCTTGATTTTGGTGAGTTTAAAAACACATTCATTACAGGCTTAAATAAAGAATTCAAACAATTAGAAGCTGTTTACTCTTCAATATTTTATCAATAGTGGTCAAATGATTTTTTTTAACAGTGTCAACCATTATTACTAATTGACAAATAAATTCAGCCCTTACAGAAAACCTTGATAATTATTCTGAACTTAGGAAGACTCATTCTAATTGAATTTACTACAAAGTCTATTTCATTGAAAAAAAAAAAAAAAAAAAAAAAAGAAAAAAAAACACTACAAAACTACCTATATTGGTGTATAAGTACCATTGTTATTTTCTTCATCTATATAATTATTCCTTTCTGTATACTTTGTCTATTAATTTTAACAGTTTACTAATTTAGGATATACAGTTTACTAATTTCACCCCAGTAATGAAATGCAAAAAAGTACAAGTACACTACCCAAACTTCAAGGGCCCTGGATATATACATGTATACAGGTAATACAATGACAGTTCTAATGTCAGTCTTATAGGGGTGCATTAACTTA
Source organism: Tegillarca granosa (assembly GCA_029721355.1). Lineage (NCBI taxonomy): Eukaryota > Metazoa > Mollusca > Bivalvia > Arcoida > Arcidae > Tegillarca > Tegillarca granosa. The sequence continues at coordinate 14,152,377 of CM056596.1, forward strand.
AGGCACATCCAGAATATTACAAGCTCATAAGGCTGGTTCTATAAGTCAGTTTTAGTGACAAAATTGTAACAAAGAGTAAAAAAATGTCCGTCCATCACTAGATAAACTCAAAAGTTTACTGTTGGTATTTGTCTAATTATCATTTGTATGACCTTGAACAATGTAAAATTAAATGCTTCCTTGTGAACATATCACTTGCCAGCTAGTACACAGAACCAAAGACTTAAAATCACAACTCTGAATTTAAAAGTCCAGATTTTAAGACTGTAAATGCTATGTTTTTCCACTGCACACAAATACAAACTTGTATATAGCTTTTGAGCATACTATCACATGCAAATATAGCATTTTAAGGTAAATTTTGCCATCTGCTGCTGGACTGTCTTGTTTAAATGCTGTGTTACATCTTGGACAATTTTTAGCGATTGATTCTAGCTACGTTAGCTAGATGGAAAGGGTGTTTGACATTCAAACAAGAACAAGATTACTTAAAGCTGCATTAAGTTTTCCAAAGAAAAAATTAAAACGGTGTTAATCTAATTAATGATGTTCCTAATGAACAATGTTACATTTGGTTTAACTATAAAAGCTCAAATAAATACAGAAATTACAGTATTTACCGAGGGAGATGCAGCATTTGGGATCTAATATTGGAACATGGTTACGTCATAAAAACTCAGGTCATTTAAACACAACTTTCAAAATGGTGAAATACGATAAATTAAACACAGAACTTCGTTGAATTTGTCATTTGTGACTTTGTAAGGGTTACATTACACTTTTTAAAATACATCTGGATATTAATGAAGGACAGTTAATGCAATCTGTCATGTTTCACCTTCGATTCTAGGATTTCCCGTACATCCATGCGCATGCTCCAAGCTCATAATTACCATCGTAAAACACTGACCAACCGGTCAGAGGATTCCGTTTATTTACAGCTAAAAGAAATGAAATTTTAGAAAATGAATGTCACAGATCGTGATTTGAAGATATCTATTATTAAAAAAATATGTTTTTAGAAAATCAAAAAAATTCAGAAAATTAAAAAACTTAATGCAGCTTTAACTCATTCCATGACAATAAGTTTGCTACAAGGTCAATTTTATTGAAGATTTAAAAATAAGCTTAACTTAATTTTATGATGTGACTTAATTGTTTTTAATTTATTATTTAAATGCATGCTGCTCACCAAAGACAATATGGGTAGAAACTCATGACCTTCCACATAACAAGTGAAACCACATCAACATTGAAAAATTTCATACAATCTTTAACACAAGCTATAAAAATGAGTTCATTTAGTTATAGAAAAGAGTCTGCACTTTTTAAAATGGTCAGTGGTTATACAATAAAGAGCATTGAAATCAATGGGTGAAAGAAGAAATCAATCAAACAAACAAACACTACCATATAAGCCAAAAGTAAAACATGAATGAATTCCTCTATTGACATGTGGTGTAAATTATAAACAGGTTCATTGGACTGATATCAATCAAGCTAAAATACAAAAACAAGTTGTCGGTCAGTAATGGTCAGTGAATGTTTAACAAATATAAAGAGTTTTTGGAATTCAGCAGTGAAAATGATAAGTGTTAAGATCGGTGTTTCTATTGTTTCAGATATGTATGCTAACAAATTGTTATTGTCCATCATTGCTATGGCAATGTTGATTTCATGATGTCAGATTCCACAGCTGTATCAATTCTAGCATAACCATAACTTCATCAACCATGTTGTTATTACATATGAAGCATGTGAAATAACTGACACTTTCCAGAAAATAAACTATTTGTCAAAGTTATAAAAATAGATCCTGCTTAAAGAAGTGCAAATTCCTACCAGGTAAAATGGAGTAAGAGTCATGCTAAAACTGTAAATCTATTAATAAGTAAGGTGGCAAAACAGAGTATTCACCCAACATTATAATGAAATTTCTTTGTGCTGTAAATGAAAAATTTACATAAAACCAACAGGCAACAGCTAGAATTTTTTTTTTGCATTTTGACACCCATAGACACACACAATCAGTTCACAGGTCACTATTAACAAACAGTGACATTCACTGACACACATCATCAGTCCACAAGTCACTACAAACAAGAGTGCCATCCACTGACATACATCATCAGTTCACAAGTCACTACAAACAAGTGACATCCACTGACACACACCATCAGTTCACAAGTCACTACAAACAGTAACATCTACTGACACACATCATCAGTCCACAAGTCACTACAAACAGTAACATCCACTGAAACACATCATCAATTTTCAGGTCAACAGAAACAAACAGCAAACAGTGAAATCCAATTACATGTATAATCAGTCCACAAGTCACTACAAACAAACAGTGACATTCACTGACACAATGTCATCAGTCAAGTCACTGGAAACAAACAGTTACATCCATTGACAAACATTATCAGTCCACAAGTCACTAGAAACAAACATTGACATCCACTGACACACATCATCAGTACGCAAGTCACTACAAACAAACAGTGACATCAACTGACACACATCATCAATCCACAAGTCACTAAAACAACAGTGATATCCAGTGAAACACATGATCAATCCACAAGTCACTACAAACAACAGTGACATCCACTGACATACATCAGTCCACAAGTCACTACAAACAGTAACATTCACTGAAACACATCATTAGTCACAAGTCACTACAAACAAAAATTATATCCACTGACACTATCAGCAGTCCACAAGTCACTACAAACAGTAACATCCAGTGAAACACATAATTAATCTTCATTTAGTCACAAGAAACAAAGAGTGACATCTACTAACACATTATCAGTACACAGTTCACTACAGATAAAGTGAGAAATTGCCCAAATGCATGATAAAAAACAATTGAAATAATACCATGAAGTTATTTAGTATCTATAAAGATTTTCACCCTTAGATGACATTTATGAGTTTTAAGTAGATTATAATTGAGTAAATGCAGCTCCTGAGATGCATATATATTGTACACAGATGTACCATTTCCGACTATATGTAGGTAAACGATAGAATTATGATCAAGATTTATGACTTCTTCTTATACTAAATATGATACAAGTGTCAAGTTTTATTTAACTTGCCTTCATCACATACAGATATTTTATTTATTTAATTCTGCCTAAAAAAAACAATTAAGGATAGTTTATATATTAACCTTATTAAAATGGCTACTATGAGAAAAATTATATTCAAACCAGTCAAAATGGCCAAACTTCTTTGGAGAGGGTTTATTATTTGTAGGGTAGTTAGGCTTAACTCGTCCCTTGTCTATATAGGCTTATTAAGCAGAAATGTATTCTTCAGTGAAGCCATTTCATATATTCAACTCAGGGAGGACTGCGTCCATCTTGATCCTCATCAGGCTGATGTTTCCTTCCAGGATTTTTTTTAATTATCTGTGACACTAAGGGCTCCACAAAGGCCGGTCAGGTCAATTGGCAATGGGCAAAGGGTACATTAACCCCTCTCCCTCCCAATCCACAAAGGGTAAATTCGCTCCACCCATAAATGATAGGCAAAGGATAAGGTAATTAACCTGTAAATAGGGGAGTTCAGTGAATCGTGACACTGTCCTGGGTACAAGCCAACATTAAAAATTTTTTAATCAGATTTTGAAGTACGCTTTATGGAACTAGATATGTTTCTTTGAAAAAGATGTGTCACCTGAAACTGCATAAAAATCAATCAAAGGGAAATAATTAAAAAACAGAAAAAGATAGAGTTGCGGTTCTTGTGCACTGCACTTCGAGTCATTGCTAGAAACATGCACACAAAGTTTTGAGTCATTTGAACGTACAACACCAATGTTATGCTCCGTACAAGGAAATCCGGACGCCACAGACGCTGACAACGCCGCCGCCGAAGAAAGTAATCCCTATATGTCGCCTAGTCAGGCGACACAATAAAGAAGCTGATTCAGATATTTTTCAATTGGCTTTTTAAGTTTGAATCGGCGTTTTTCACCAAAATTCGGTAAAGGCCTGGTGACACTCAACTAAACATCTCAGTAAAAGAACAAATCAATGTATCAAGTCAACTTGTGTTACAAATGTAATGTAATAATCAATGTCTCAAGTCCTAAGTCAGATTCAACTGGGAGTTGTTGGTATGAATTTCAAAACTTGGAATAAATCTAAAAGCCCACTATTAAACAGATGTTCAGATATGATTAAACATTTGAGAGAGCTTATTGGCTTTGAGGTTTAGAAAACTCATGCAACTTTTCTATTCACTATACTTAACATAAATGTTTACAGCAAACCGCAATGATCCAAATCACTATATGATCAGACAATTTCTATCCAAACATTTATTTAAAAATGAAAAAAACTTTGGATCTAATGATGACTGACACTCACAATGGGGGTATGACATAAGATCTTTTGTTCATCATATAGCCTGTATATAATAGTTATTTCCCTAACTTTATGTCTATAGAATGCTTAATAAAACCTGATGAGATAGTTACATCTGGCTAGTGTTGGACTTTTGAAAAACCAAATCAAACTTGACACAATATCCTATACTAATTCAATACACAACTTTTTACCCAGTTAGTCTAAAACATGTTTTTATCCATCAATAACCTTACTGTGCATGATGTATTTGTTATATAAAGGTCTTAAAACCTCTGTGTGTTTGAAGTCATAATTATCATTAATTAACATTTAACACAGGTCTGTGATCTTTACAAGCACTTGCAAATTAAAGTTAACATGGGCAGTATTCAGAGTATGCCTAGCTTTATTGTTAATCTAGCTTTGATGTTACTAATTACCGGTAAGTCAGTGACATTAGGAACTCAGGTGTAGTGTAACAGACAGATTCAATACCTGTAATTACTGTATTTATATTATGTTTACCTGACTCGACTTTTAGTACACATTTAAGGATTTCAAGTACAATTTATTTGCTAAAAAAGCATATTAAATGGCCTATGCAGTAAGTGACATTTTTTTACATCACATAATTTAACAATTAGCTCATAAAAGAGGTCTTGGTATCTGAACGGTCTAAGCATCAGGGCTTCTTAACACATGATTTTAAAAATTTTCTTGTCAAAGGTAGGTGGTTTTCTTTGCATACTCCAGTTTACTTAAATGTCCCAGAACTGACAATCTCAATGTAGATTAAAGAGTCTCCACTGACCAAATTTAAACAGGGCTGTCATTCTGGCAAATTTGGGGCCGAAATTCGGCCCCAATCCCAACCCTGAAAACATACATTTTTTCCCAAAAATATTGACGATTTCCCAATTGACAGCAGTGGTCCTGAAATAAATACGTAAATAAGATCAAGTAATAAAAAAAATTAGAAGCAAGTCTATTTTACGACCTGATAATGTATGAATAATCCCCATTCGGCCGAGCTGACAAGTGCGCAGTTATCTTTCCTAACCTGGAAGTACGGGTTTATGACTGGTTCCCAATAAATATGAATGTAATAAATAGTACAAAAGTATTTGCCCCGTCGCTTCCTATAAACCGAAAGTAGAAAAAATGTCGCACAATTCAATTTACTACCGGCAGAAAATTGGCAAGAAATCGGGAGATAGTTGCAGGAAAATTGAAGACATTTTCATGAAATGTGCAAGTAAAACAGAAAATCAAAGTAGTGTGGGTGCTGATGTTCAAGCTAGTGGTAGTAAAGCTGACTCAAACTTGATACCCCTCTAGAAAATGATGTCAGTGTTTCAGTTGAGGGTTCCAACGATGTTAGCATTGATACAAAGGATTCAGTTGATTCTTTAAGCCAAACCAATAGCGAATCCGATACTGGCAGTGAATCTGATGAACCAGTAACAAAAGTTTTTGTACAGGATAACAGACTGTTTACTAGTCAGAAACATGAAATAAATTACCTTGGCTTTACTTTAGTGCAGCAAAAGGAAAATATTTATGCAAATATTGTGAATTTTGCACTCAGAAAAATAGAATTTTAATTGTTAAAATAAGACAGATGTACATGTACATGTAACACAGAGTTTTCTCTTAATTCTATGCACATTTATTTGTTCATTAAGCTTTGTTTAGTTGTAATACAACTTTGTATTTTCTACAAAACTGTTGTACATCATACTTCAACTTTTCCCAAAATGGTATAAAATGCCGCTAATTTTCCCAATTCCACAGGCCCCGGCTCCAGTACCAAAAAGGTGTGTGACAGCGCTGATAAAGCACCATTACTCTAAAAACACAAACAAGCAAAGATTTAAAAAAGCAGTGCTCTAAGCTTAAAGCCGTAAACATCAATGGCCAACTATAAACTCTTTAGGATTTAATGCTCATGATCGAGTTTACATCATATAACTAAAACGCTCTTAAGGCAAATAAAATTTCAGTAAAATTGAAATCAATTAAACAAATACCTGCCGTTTACCAATTTCTGATTTTTAAATCGTGTGTGACATTATCCTAGTAAACCAGGTACAAAAAAGGAAGAGAAATCATGTTTTGTTACCCATGATAATTATTATTTTGTTTTTAACTGGCTAAAAAAACCCAAAGCAACAACAAAACTTGTTGTTATTGTTGTTATAATGTTGTTTGATGTTGCATCAGCAATTTTTCAGCTATTTAAAACAAAAGCAAGGTTGTTAATATCTATATATAAATCTTCATAATACATGTATGCACAAGTTTTATTATCTACTGTGTACTAGCACACACTAAGGTTAGTTTTTTTGGTTAGTATGCCACAGACAAGCGTTATATAATTACTCCCCCAGACTATTATCCTTGACGGGGTTGGAATGCAAAACCTCACACTCTCGAGGCAAATGCTCAACCAGAAAACCACTAAAGCAGCCAACAAAACTTAAATATTTTAACATTTCTCTTCTTTCTTCAGTAACTTGTGTCCATTATGACAAATCTTTTATTTTATACTTAAATCTTATAACATTATATACTAGCCGAAAAAAGTAACTGTGCATGATTGAAATGTGAGATTATAAAATAATTTGAAAATGCAAAGCAATGAATAATTTCGTATTTGTTTATTAGATATTTCTTTACAAATTCATGTCATTGAAAAGGTTACAGATACTGTTATTTCATACGCAGGGGACTAGAAACATAGCAGATAGTAAAAGTCAGTTCACAAGATCAGTATCGTGTGTGACCACCATTAGCATTGACACAGGACTGACAGCGACGCCTCATAGAGTTGATTAAATGCCTAAAGAATGCTTGACGGATGTTGTTCCATATCTGGTCTAACGCTTGGGCCAACCCTTGCAATGTAACAGGCTGATTGGGCAGATGATGTAATCGGCATTCCATTTCATCCCATAAGTGTTCAATTGGAGAAAGGTCGGATGAAACGGCTGGCCACGGTAACACATTGACGTTATGCTGTGCCAGAAAATCCATTGCAACCTGTGCGACCTGTGGTCTTGCATTATCATGCTAAAAAGTGACCTTACGTTGCTGTCCTTGAATGAATGGGATGACATTGGTCTGTAGGATTTCATCACGGTACCGTACACCGGTCAAATTCCCGTCGATGACTACCATAGTAGTTCTGTCATTCCCCGTGATACAACTCCAAACCATTACACTGCCCCCACCGAACGAATGTCGTTCCACTACACATGCGTCATGGAAACGTTCTCCAATGCGCTGATACATTCTGGAGCATCCGTCACTGCTGTCCAAGAGAAATCTAGACTCATCGGTGAACATAATTTGTGCCCAGATTGAAGCGTAAATGTGTTCTGCACCATGCAAGACAAGCTGTGCGATGATGTTGTTGTAGAATTGGACGGATCGCCGTGGGCGAAAATGTCTTTCCGGTAAACGATTCTGTACTGTTCTGATGATGATTGGGCGTAGTCCAGGAATGCTTCGGGCAGTAGTACTGGCAGTTTGGAAACAGTTCCGGAGGTACACAAGCCGGATATGGTTGTCTTGTTGAAGTGTTGTTACGCGTGGACGTCCTGAAGGAGGGCGGTCTCTAGTGGTGCCAAACTGTTGGTATCGTCTCCATAAAGCATAAATAGTGTTTCTGTGGACACCAAAATGTCTAGTGACAAAGCTTTGGGTCATACCAGCCTCAGCATACCAATTGCGCGAAGGCGATCATTTTCATTTAGCCTAGGCATTACAATATGGAAGCTTTCAACCGAATAATCTTGCTTTTCTGGTTTTCTGGTGTCCAAACAAACAAACAATAGTAAATTATTCCTAAAATATCGTCACACTGAAATGCTGGGCGACAATTGTGTGAAAACCGACCCGTGCCCATGAAGCATAAAAATCATGGGCAATTGATGCAATGACCAAGCGATATGATAGAGGTATATACACTTACCATTTGTGCAAATTTTAAGATTTATACATTCAGTAATAATAGCGAAATTATAAATTTTATTGATGCACAGTCACTTTTTTCCGCTAGTATATTTAACACTTAATAACTGTGACAATTAAAAAGCTCCTATACCAATACCTTATATACTGTTTAAAGTGACAAAAAGCTCCTATACCAATACGCAATATATTGCTTAAAGTGGCAACAAGCTCCTATACCAGTACCTAATATATTGTTCTAAGTGACAAAAAGTTCCTAGACCAATAACCAATATATTGCTTAAAGTGGCAACAAGCTCCTATACCAGTACCTAATATATTGTTCTAAGTGACAAAAAGTTCCTAGACCAATAACCAATATATTGTTCCAAGTGACAAAAAGCTCCTATACCAGAATCTAATATATTGTTCTAAGTGACAAAAAGTTCCTAGACCAATACCCAATATATTGTTTAAAGTGGCAACAAGCTCCTATACCAGAATCTAATATATTGTTCTAAGTGACAAAAAGTTCCTAGACCAATACCCAATATATTGTTTAAAGTGGCAACAAGCTCCTATACCAGTACCTAATATATTGTTCTAAGTGACAAAAAGTTCCTAGACCAATACCTAATATATTGTTTAAAGTGGCAACAAGCTCCTATAACAGTGTCTGATATATTGTTCTAAGTGACAAAAAGTTCCTAGACCAATAACCAATATATTGTTCCAAGTGACAAAAAGCTCCTATACCAATACCTAATATATTGTTCCAAGTGACAAAAAGCTCCTATACCAATACCTAATATATTGTTCCAAGTGACAAAAAGCTCCTATACCAATACCTAATATATTGTTCCAAGTGACAAAAAGCTCCTATACCAATACCTAATATATTGTTCCAAGTGACAAAAAACTCCTATACCAATACCTAATATATTGTTCCAAATGACAAAAAGCTCCTATACCAGTACATAAAATATTACCTAATTGCTGAGTAGAGATGTCTATCTGAGTTCTAAAGTTACCGTGTGAGATTTTTCATTATATCTTCCATAATTTATTGCACAAGACTAAAAAGTATGAAAATAACATTTGATCTGCCATGTTTAAATGAAAAAGTAACATTTATTTTCCATTAGTCGCTATTCCCTGATGAATCTTTATGAGACAGTGAAATGTAGTAGGATTCCATTACTGCCGATTTTCTTCTTTATGTATCATATCAAGGATGCCAACAGCAACCATATTAGATTACAGGCACTGTAACTGAATCAATCTTCAAAAACTTCCTAGAATGTGCCAAGAATTTTAAAAATATGCACATATACAACTAGAAAAGGCTTTAGAATAAGATCACAAAATCATCTTAGTTTGATGTTGGTAGTATTTTTGATGTGTGTCAAACATTTTCAAATTACAGAAACCTTGGTTCATTATAATTACATTTGCTATAATTTCAATAAGAAATGTTTAAGTTTTTTTCTGTTTTCACTTATTCCAATTTAAGTGTTAAACTATTGCTTTTTTTTACCCTCGGTATTTTAATTTTCAGACTATTATTACTCTGCTTTTTGGTCATATTTGTTTTCCAATTAACAAACAAAAATCTTGACATTTGTTCATTGGAAAACCTGAGATATACATGGTCAAGAAATTCTTATATACATTTTGTTTAAAAAAAATTAATGTAGATCTGCTTTTATACCAAATCCACAAAATTCTTATCTTTTAAAATTTCTAAGGTATGTTGGAAAAAAGTATATAACTCTCTTTAATATCTCTAACTAATTGTATCTAGTTCATCAAAATTATACAAATGACCAAGACTATTTAAATTAATAATCTGTCTCTACAACTTAATAACTTTTTAAAGCTATGTTACATTATCGTACATTAAAAGATTTTTATAATAGATTCAAATGGCCTTGACCTTTAAACTTTATTTTGAGTTAGCTGACATATTATGATTTCCTGTATATATGAACCTACTGTGATGCCAATCAAATGGTTCAAACATAAAACTAACTACAGGTATCATTGGAATAAATTTTTATTGCAACAAATGAATGGGTGAGCTTAAAGGGGATGTCTGGCACTTACTTCAAGTTCTACATTCAAGCTGTGTTTAAGATTAGTTCGAGCTTTAAAATATTTGGTTGCCTGCAATATTTATAGAAGCTAAATTCTGTTGCCATTATGTATATTCTGATGCCAAAATACTCTTATTTGTGCCATTTATTTCGATTTTGACAAAGTTCCATGTTGCCAAAACAAATCCAAAAAGAATCCAGCCAAAACTTTGTCACTAAACTTTTTAAAAATCACACTTGGCAACATTGGTGATGCCATAAGCTAACATCATCCAGGAATGTAATTGTTGGTGTCTTCCTGACCAAGCCTTTGTAAAAACAAGGGCCATGTTATTGTAGCAGGACTAAGATAGTATTGGTGTTGTTTTGTATGTAGTAAATATAAGAGTAATTTACTGATAGACTTTCTGTTCTAGATCTTTTAGCCTTGTGGGAAATGCCCCAGAAGGGGGTTTGGTTCTATCCTCAAAGTAGATTTTTTAGTGTCTCCTCCCTCCTGCCAAAACTTGGATTGGCATTTTAACATATCTTAATGCAAACCAAAAAAATAAATTGCCTAAAAGCTCCTTATACAATGAACACGGTTCAAGTCATACAAGTGAATGCACTATCAACTTGACCACAACTTTATGAGCCGTTTAACACTAAGAACTAAGCTTCAGGGAATGTTTCAAAACTTAAATATCATCTATATCATGTAAGCTCAATCACATGTTTATATTGATTCAAATGAAAAACAAGATATATCAGCATAACAAATCTAAATATGGAAGACAGGGAGCAGACATGATTCTGACAGATAACATGAAGATAGATTGACACAATTTTTTTAGGGAAGAAAAAAAGTTATCAGTTGTATTATTGCACAACTGCTAACAAATTCAGAGAGTCAAAAATTTAACTGCCACGACTTATATAGCATAAATTTTGTTTATCATTTAATACAGAAAAAAAGATAAGCAAATAGAAAGCTAAAAGTGACACAGAAAAAATTTGAATCTCAATAATCCAAGGAAGGCATAAAAAAATATGCACTTTTAATAGCTTGAGAGAGAGTCAGACAAAAAAAATTAGAACTTCAAAAACTTGACAGGGACACAGAAAATTTGGAATTTCAATAGCTTGAGACACAGAATATTTGAAACTAATGGTTTTAGGTACTTCAAGAGTACTTTAATCACACCACTGGACATATATTCCACTGACCTTCAATGTCAGAAGTTTACAATCAGTGGTCACAATTTGGTTGTCATTTCTTGTCCTGTTTGAATGTTTTATGTTATGTTTTGAGGTCTTTGATGCATTGGACATTGCCAATACAAGTTTTTCCAGTTTTAAATCTCCTTCTTCTAATTGAAAATTTCAAGGCAGAAAAAGAAAATATGGGACTTAGAAATCTAAGAGAAAACAGAAAATATGGAACTTAAACAAGAGGCCCATGGGCCTTAACGCTTGCCTGAAGATATGTCCAATATTGTTTGCAAAGTGCAATAGACAATGTATTAAGTACAGAAACTTGAAAAGTTTTCTCAAATTAAGAACTCCCACCAATTTAATCAGAAATATATCCACTCACATTTCATTTATAAGTAGCTTATATAATATGCATGAAGTAACGGTAGTGCAATGAATAATTTCAAAATCATTAATCAATTTCAGTATACTTATGCAGCTATGTCCTTGACCTTTGAACATATATGACCTTGAACCATATATGATTGTCATGTCAATTCCTACAATATTCTAATATACATGCCTATGCATGAAATTAATAGCTTTCAAGATAATTAATATTTTTAGTATTCCTATGTTGATATGACCTTGACCTTTGAACATATAATCTTGACCCATATATCAAAATGATTGGCATGTCAATACCTACAATATTCTAATATACATGCCTATACAAAAAGTTTATAGTTTTCAAGATAATTAGCAGTTCAAGTCATCTTCTGCAGCTGTGACCTTGACCTATCCATATATGACCTTGACCCATGTATCAAAATGATACGCATTTCCATCACAAGCAGCTAAACATTTGATGGATAGGATCTTTTATTAATATACATTTTATTCATATGCAACCATTTCCTTGATCAAGACTACCTGTCAAAAGACGACAGACGACAACCATGAATGGCCAGTCTGAGATAGTAACCTTTTTTTTTTTCAAGTAACATAGAATCTCAGTTTAAGAGAATATCTGGAGAAAGACATTTGGCATAACAAAATAAATATAACATTCATAAGAGGGTGATATTGCATATTTTCACCCTGAGGAACCACTGTCAACCAAGGCGAAGCTACAATATTCTAATATACATGCCTATACAAAAAGTTAATAGTTTTCAAGATAATTAGCAATTCAAGTCATCTTCTGCAGCTGTGACCTTGACCTTTCAACATATGACCTTGAACCATATATCAAAATGATCGTTGTTATAATACCTACAATATTCTAATATTCATGCATGTAAAAAAAGTTAATAGTTTTCAAGATAATTAGCAATTTACGTTTTCTTTTGCAGCTGTGACCTTGACCTTTAAACATATGACCTTGAACCATATATCAAAATGATTGGCATGTCAATACCTACAATATTCTAATATACATGCCTATACAAAAAAGTTGATAGTTTTCAAGATATAGTGACAAATATATAATTTTTAGTAATTTCCCCACTCAGTGCCTTACAATTTCTCCATTTTGAGCCCCATGGCTACCATTTGTGCAAATCTGAAAATAGATGACCTAAGGATGTTATAAATGAAATAACTAAGGTATATCTCTTGTAGATTCAGAGGAGAAGATTTTTAAAGTTTTTCACTATTTCCCCCTTATGGGGCCCCAAGAGGACATTTGGCCCAGTGGTTTTGGAAGAGAAGATTAAAATGTAAAGTTTACGCATGACAGATGACGCACGATGGACGAAGATGGATAGCAAAAGCTCATCTGAGCTTTCAGCTCAGGTGAGCTTAAAAAGCTTGAAAGAAACCCAAGAAAACTTGAACTTTAAAAACATAATGAAAAAAGAAAATTTGGAACTTGAAAAACTTGAAGGAAAATCCAAAAACTTGAGAGACAAAGAAACTTTAGACCCTTACTTAATCTTGTGGGGAAACACAGCAAATATTTCAAAAGCTTAAGGGAAACACATTAACATCAGAAACATATGTTGCCAAAGCTACGGGAGGTTTTTGTAATGAAATTTTACTGTGCATTTTTCTAGTTAAAATCTAATTAATCAAAATTTTATTTATGGAACTGGAAATCAATTATAAAATTTAATGATTATAAAATATACTAGTAAATTTATATTTTTTACAAGCTTTTTTTTTTTGTAGAAATTTTATTGGAAAATTGAAAATTTTCACAGCAGTTTTATCATGTAAATTTGCAAATTGAATATAAATACAAATTCTAAACAATAGCGAAAATTCTGAAAAAAGTTTATAATAAGTCTACAAAACTTCTAACATTATTATAATAACCATTTATTTAAACCCTCTGACCCTCTGAAAATGGGGGCTTCGGTGGCTGAATGGTCTAAGACGCGCACTTTCGAATCACAGTGCCTCTCACCGCCTGGGTTTGAATCCCACTCAGGACAGATCCTAGGGTGAGAAAGTTTGTTGGTTCGCTTGCCAAAGGTCGGTGGTTTTCTTCAGGCACTCTGGTTTCCTCCACCATCCCAGAACTGACCACCTCAAAATAAGTGAAAGATTCTTGACAGGGGCGTAAAACACCATTACTAAAATCCACTCCTCCTACTTAATGGCTTCCTAATCTGTTAATTATCATCTTAAGCAGAGAAAAACAAAAAACAAAATGAAAACTAAAGTATTAACTTGGTGTCTGAATCACTGGTGAGTTAGAAACTACGACAACTTAATCCATACCAGATAAACCTGGGAATATGCAGAAAAGTTTCTTACTTTGGGTGATTTTAATCTAAATTGAAAAAGGCGAGCAAAATGGAATGAATATATCCATCAACAAAATACAGTGATGAGCTAAATCAGTAGTTCAGTTGTTGTTCTTGTTTTTATTTTTTTTTATTTTATTTTTTTTTTTGATTGGTTTGTTTTGTTTTTTTTTTTTTTTTTTTTTTTTTTTTTTTTTTTTTTTTTTTTTTTTTTTTTTTTTTTTTTTTTTGAATGAATAAAGTATTTTGACAGTACCAGTAGGCTATTAATCTAACATATAATGGTACATCAAATCTCATGAATGAAATTTTACTTACATTAAATGTTACAATGAATTAAACCAACCCTTGGTAGTTTTACTCCAACTTAATCTGACTGGAAGAAAAATTAACTGGAAATAAAGGTATGGCATTAATTTTAATCAAACCTCTTTAACTGAGCAGATCATCACATATACATGTATAAAACTATAACCATGACAACACAGGAAATCAAAGCCACACCAATGCATCCCTAATGCACTTAACATTAAAAAAATCAGACACATAAAATTTCTTTGATTTACAATAATGTTACATATTATTAAAAAATACAAATGAACATATATATTTTCTAACTTACCTATAAGTGTGTTGTTAATTAATTCCATCAAGTTTTCTAGTAAATCTATATTTATATATATCGAGATGTCTTAAAGTAGGCGTAACTGTAGATAACATTATTTAACACTGGATCTCCAAAACATCCGCCAGAAAATCTCTAAATCTGTGAAATTAAATATAAAACCAACATCAATATATGATTTTCTGTTACAAGCCAATACACAAAATCTCAAACCAGCTAAAAACACAAGGTGTATTCATCATAGTGGCTTCAATATACATATATATAAAGATAAAGGAAATGTGTATCAAATTGTTTCAACATCAATGTTAAAACATCTGGTTTTGATCCAAAAGTCAGGAATCTCTTCAATAATCAAATGTTTATCTGGACTTATACACTGTATGTGTGTGTATTCCTATTTAATAAAGCTAAAAGTGTAAATACACTTATACATACAGTAGCTCTGCTTCAAGACCTTGTTTACAGAACCACAGTAAAAAGTAAACAATTTTAATCTATTGCATCACAAAAATGAAGTTATGTTATATAGATAAATCAATGGTGGAAAGTACTTATACCAACAGATGGTATGATAATATTATTTAATGTTGTATTCATAAAATAAACGTCTTAAGTTCAAAACAGTGCAAAAATCATTGAAGAAGACTGACACATTGCTACTTGCTCTCTGTCTCTCTCTCTCTCTCTCTCTCTCTCTGTCTTCATGGGAATTTATTAATGTTGCACATTACTAATACTCTCTCTCTCTTTTTCTCTTTCTCTTTCTCTCTCCATTGGGGTTTGTTTATGCAAAGTCCTCTAAATTATAAATAAAAAGAAAAAACTATGAGGATTTGTGTAATGACTACAGGAAGAAATAAAATCAACATGTTATAAATAAGCCATTCAATGTGACGATGATCTTAACAGTACTTCCCTATACTTATTCTGTGATGTCACCAGCTATATAAGTGAAGATGCAAAAACTTAATCATTTCACATCTACTTGATAAACAGCATCAGTTCAACAGACATATCTGAGATATATCCGAAATATATAACCTGAAATTCTGGATGTCCTAGGTTTGATGAAAGTAGAGCCGATTACCTATTTCAAAATGTTACTTAAGAAAAAGTGTATAATGCAGCAGCTACCAAAAGTGGTATCTTTGACAATGTAAAATTCACTCAAACAAATGAAAGAATGATTATGAACAAATGAACAATATGGACACCTAAGATTAGATGGATTGTTTAATTAATGAATGAATGAATAACCAAACAAATGAATGAATGAATGAATGAATGATTGAATAAACCCTCATGACAAAATACATAAAATCTCTTTGCTAATAAACAAAATGATAATATCTGACCCACATCTTTTCTGAATTCCAATCCTAATATTAAGGAGGAAGTGATTTCAATGCTAAAATACAAATGTTAAAGTTTAATACAAATCAATATGAAAATATGGAGTTACAATGACTTCAAAGCATCACTTCAACATCTGGTATCATATTTCAGTGTGTTCACAACCTTAATCTATGTGACTGCAGATTGGGATTTAAAACAAATGTGGGGGTGTATGATTATTAAACAATTAATTACTTTGCAAACAGATAATCCTACAAAACTAGAAGTAGTTATCCAAAAAATATAATCTAATCCAAAAAAAAATCTATTGTATTTTTCAGACATTTATATATATGTTTCTTACAAGGAAACTAAACAAAATAACCAAAGATATACAGATATAGATATATAGATAAATAATACCACATCCTTACAATTAACTTGGTCAAATAAATTCATTGGAAAATACTAAATGTAAGTGTCATCTATTGTGTTTTTACAGAAGTAACCAGATTAATCTAGATAGAGCTAGTACATTTTATATTTATCAATATTTGTTTTTATTGTATTTTGTAACAAAGGTTTTATATCATATATAAAGTAAGTACACTGATTACCTAAAATACTAACAGATTGTGTATTTGGTTAGTTTTAGAATTCAATTAAGTCACTTTTTAATGTTTTATCAAAATTTTTCCATCCTTACCAAATCATCACCAGCTAAATATAAAATTCATTAACATCATTTAAATACAGTGTCTCTGCCTATGTAAGTTCCAAACCCATTTTAGACATATCTTAGCATAAGAAAGTTTGTCATTTGGCTTACCAAAGGTTTGTGGTTTTCTCTGGGTGCTCTGTTTTCACCATCACAGAAATGACCACCTTTTAATAAGAATCTTGACTGCGGTGTAAAAATCGATTACTGCACCCCTCTATTTGAAACAACAACCCTTGATATCTGGAGACAGTATCACAAGGCCAAATCCTCTTATGAAAAAGGATTATAAAGCCATGGCAAAACTGGAAAAAATCCAAGAAAGAGGAAGAGAAACAACTAGGAAAGAAAAAGGTTCAGCTGAAAATCAGAGCCTACTACAAACAAGAAAACAATAAGCACCCCAGTGAACAACCTTGATGTTTCCTATGGGAGATGGGACTGGTATGGAAAGTGCTAGAAAGGTATTATGTACCCCATTCAAGGTTTTTTAATTTGAAAGTTCTGTAATGATGGAGAAACTAGAGTAATCAAAGAAAATTAAACCACTTACCTTAATTATTTACAAAGTGACAAACTTTCTTACAGTAAAATCTGACTGGAGTTGAAATTGGCCCCAAAGTGGCATTTGTAGTTAGTATTTATATAGGGTTTAAGTTTTATTAGTTTTTCTTTTTTTTGTGCAGAATTTTGAAATACAAACAAGTAGTGTTTTTATTGACTTTAGAATATTCATTGGCAATTGGAAAGAATATATAAGAACAGAATTTGGAAAAATCTACGGTAATTTAAAAATATGGCTGATGAGATTGTGTGGGAGGAATCTTGGGATATGATAGATCCCTTCATTTTATTAGTGACAGGCGATAAAGCATTACATGTTCTATTGTAGTATTTCAAAATAATGCCTGGCACCTTCATTTCACAAAACAGCTGTTAATTTTATGACTGAAACCATTAAATAATTTAATAAAAAATGATTTAAGCATTTTATATAAATAATTAAAAAGTTTGGGAGTAGTAATTTTGTTTTACATTAGCATATTATTTGATAATTGATGGAATTTCTGTTGTTATAAGCATTAAATATTAAACAATATGAAAACTGCTCTCTAGAAATCGCAAATACTTAGATTTGCTCCCGAGATAGTGCTTTAACACACTATCAAAGTTATATGTATTATAATCAATGTATTTTGTAAAACTGCCATGAAAAATCTAATAAATTTAAATAAAATTTGCTATTTTCCACTTACTACAGTCTAGCTGTAACAAAAATTTGCTGCAGCTATGGGTATTTCACATGCAGGCAAATGAAATCTCTATTTGTGCAATGTCATCAAGGTCATCACTAATCTAGTAAGAACAATAGCATGTTTAACTGATATTCAATGGCCATAAAAGATACCAGGAAAACATGGTGATTTTTCAAGAAAAAGCTCAACTAAGTAAACAATTCTTAAAACTTATTCTTATTAAGTTTATTTCATATGAAAAGTTTTCAAAATTATGAAACATTGTTATAATCAAACCATCTAGTGGAGGCCAGTAAATCCCATTTCTTACCAGTAGTTGATTAGGATCCATTAACAGTATTAAAATTTTTAAGTTTTAAAGGGTGGGTACTTTGATTTCCGAGCTGCCGGTCCTTCCAGTGTCACAGAGATCTAAAATTTCCGCAATAAAGTATAAAACAAATCAAATTTTTCAAAGGCTTTGTAACACAAAGGATGTAAAAAAAAATAAATCTGTTTCAAAATATTCAGTTGACCACTAGCTGTCTAAGTTTAATTCTTTAAGTCAAAAAGGCATATGCAGGAAAAAATATTTAAAAACAATAAATGACTACTGTACTTTCATAAACAGTTTTTGTAAAGCACCATATCAATAGTGATTTTAAACCAAATTTGTAAAAAAGCATGACCAAGAATAATTTATACCAAAAACCTTATTATAATTAATGCACCTCATAATGCCTCTCATTTTTACAACCGCACCTATCACTGCACTATTTGGAATTCCAGATTTGCACAAATGGTAGCCATGGGGATCAAAATGGGGAAGTTCCTGTTTCTATGACTTAAAATCTATCAATTTAAAAAAAGCAAATATTATATAGCTTGTATCATCTAGCCCTATATTTGGTAGGTGAGCTAAAACATTATTAAATCAAGAACACAATATGAGGATGATGAATGTAGTAATATTTTCCTATATACAGTGTCTGGTGGGCTAGAAATAAATTTTAAAATTGTTGTGCTTGAGCTTATAAAAATAACAAATAACTAAAAATTATGTCTGATGGTGTGTTGTTAACCATTCTTGTTCACAGTGACATATGACTATTAAACATATAGTATCTCATGGGAGTACAATGTATTGATATTCAAATTAGAAATAGAATATATTTCAACCATAAATCCATGACAACTTAATATAAACCTTTAAAATACATTTGTATATTTCAACCAAAAATCCATGACGACTGAATATAATTCTTTACATCAGGCAATTATTTTATAAGTTTAGATTTAAAATTCATTACATTTATACATCAAACCTTGAACGAAGTCAGTTCTAAAAATCAATACAAAAAGACACCTAGAAAAACAGACAGCTGTATAGTGTAATTTAAATTTCTCTTCTCAATTTAAGGTACTCTTAACACTTCATCATGACACAAAATTTCTTTTCTCTATCAATCAAACAGTTCAGCATCAACTTTCAACAGAGGCAATTTTAAATCAAATTATTGTGACAACACATTCTTCTATTGCTGTCTTCACACAATGTCGGGCTGATTAAATATCAGCCAAAAACATGATTAAAAACTCTGATATTGACACCAAACAGGATAGGAAAAGGATCAGAAATCAAGTAAACAGGAATCTAAAATGATTGATTTTTTATAAAATGTCAGAAAAACAGTAATACATGTGCAATCATAGAGCAGGAACAGGAAAATAAATGTTTTTCCCCATTTTTTCAAGTTTAAGAATCTTATTATTTATCTGATTAAAGATTCTGAAGATTTTATGGCTGATTCCACTTACTGTAACCATTAAAATATGGCTGACATGGATTAGTCAACGAAACTTAAATCAGGTCTGTTGTGCTTTAGTGATCAAGTCGTCTAAAGAGCTGACCAACTGATCATTTTTCTTCTTACCGTTTCCATTTAGTAAACATTCAAAGTATTTTATTAACTTAAAAACATTTTGTTACTTCACCTGCAGAGGTAAGTGGTTTTCTGAGTACTCAAGTTACTTCTTGTATTTCCAAAGCAACCATCTAGCTTTAAGACAAATAGCTTTCATTGAGTCAAGTTGAGTAATGGTGTTTTACTCCCAAGTCAAGATATTTTTCACTTTTATCAAGGCGGTCAGTTCTGTGATGGTAGAAGAGAAAACAATCAACCTTAGGTAAGTGAAATGACAAACTTTCTCACACTAAGATCTGCTCGAGTGTGATTTGAGACTAGATGGTACAATGCACTCTGATCCTTAAGTGGGTGCTTTAAAACACTTAGCAACTGAGGCCCCTCAGCCTTCATTTGGGTATAAAAACTTTTAAAACACTCCTATCTATCCTAGTAATTAGTAAATCTATACATCACATGGACACTATAATTTTTTTCAGTTATCTGTAACAGTATTACAGGTGGAATGCATGCAGGAAAGGGGGTCATTTAACTGCTTCCTTTTACATTGCTGTAACCATTAATTTCCAACAGTTCACATCTGAATGACATTTAATTAGCATTGGTGTTTTCTCCTTTGAATACACATTCTATGAAATTATTAACAGCTGAAATACAAAATATTCTGTTGTAAGGTTTATTATATATATTTTATGTTCTGCTGTTTTTTGTTTTTTCCTGTTTTTTTTCCTTTGATTGAGAAACTAAGTAACATTATTAATCATGTATTGGTAATTTATCATTTACTAATTTATTTCAATCTTGGAGGTATGAGATGTTAACATAACCCTTACTGGTTGAGTGGCATAATGCCGCTTTACCAGCAAGTCAATATTCTTTCACATATTTTGAGGCAGTAATTTTTTGGTTGGTTGAGTAAACAGGGGTCTTATAAACAGTAGAAACAATAGTTTTGCACAAATGTTGGTTGGTGTTAACAGTTCCCGACCTCATCATACTGCATTTTAAATTAGGAATAAGTATGGAAGTTTTACACTTCTCCTTTTATATAAATGTTAACTATTTCTGTTTTGCCTGAAGTTTATAATATGGAGATGTTCAAAAAAACTTCAAAATACGGAGAATAAAATAATACTTCACTTATGACACTGCTTAAATTGCCAGGGGTGTTTAGTCACTTGGTATGGAATGTGTATATCTAATATTTTTTTAGTGTTCAATTAGATGTACAACTCCAACCAAATCAGTGTTAGCTACCTTTACATAATTAGCTGAGGTTAACACTTTTCTATCACAAACTTTTCAGAACCCAATCTTTAATTTATTTTATTAGGTAAATGTTGAAGCCCTAAGCAATAAAAAGAAACTCTTTACAGAAACCAAAGAACTTTTTTCCTTGCTGTACTTATGACAACAAAATCCTGAATCAAATCTTAGCCAAACAAATTACAAACCATGTGATTGAGGTCTTTGAATAAAACAAATATGAAACACACATTACTGAAACCTATATTGAAGAGTAAAAACAATCACTTATACAGGAAGCCATAATATCATGTTAAGATCAAACTGTATTCTCTGCAGCCATCATGACAATATTCTGAAGAATTGATTACATCTGTCAACTGATGGGAATCGTCAATGACCAACTTCAAAGTTAAAAGAGCATAAATCAATGAGCAATGTATCCACTTTTCATAATCCAATTTGATCAGTGCACCAAAGCTGTGTCAATACAAAGGCAATATTAGCTTTCTGTCAAGTACAGTACCCAGGGGAATTAAATCTGTCCTAGATGTATATGTGGAATTTTTCCAGGATTTTAGTTAACTTGAATCACACAGATATGGGATTTATCATGAATATAAATCTTAGTTAGTAATTATCATAAATGTACAGCTTCATAACCATTTCAGGCAGGGCTTGTGATTTTTGTGACATCTGAATTGCATAAAAAGATGGAAGAAATTTAGATTATTGATAAGGTTATTCAAAATTTCTTTTGTCTTCAGAGAAGTAGGAGGCCTTGATGACCAAGAGAGCTAAAACACCATCTTATTGACCATAAGCCCCTGATTCCAGTCAGAAAAGATCATAGTATGATAAGTTACTCAGGTTGTCTGCAGAGGTCTGGGGTTTTTTCTTCGGAATCTCTAGCTTTCTACCCAGATCCCAGATATGATGGCATCAAGACAAAGAAAGAATCTTACTAAGAGTAAACCACCAATACTCTGATCTACAAAACCTATTAGAGAACTCAGAGAACTTTGGTTCAATAAAGCTAGCTCAGTACTGAGTATACTTCCTTTTTGTTATATAACATCGAAGTTCAACCAAAAAAAAAAAAAAAACAACAACAAAACAAAACAAGAGGCCCATGGGCCTTAACGCTCACCTGAGGAAATGTCAAAAACTTGCAAAGAACTTAATTGCAAAAACTTTACAAAATTCCTAAAGTTTGGAAATCTGGCAATAATTAATCAGAAATATCTAGTCACATTTTATTTATAAATAGCTTATATGCATGATTTAAATAGTACAATGAATAATTTCCAAATAATGATTTTGACCTTTTAACATATAAACTTGAACCTTATATCAAAATGGTAATAATATCAATACCTTCATTATTCTAAAATACATGTTTGTACAAAAATTAAATGGTTTTCAAGATATTTACAATTTCAATCTTCTTCTACAGCTATGACCTTGACCTTTGAACATATGACCTTGAAACATATATCAAAATGATTGTCATATCAATACTTACAATATTATAATACATATGCCTATACAAAAAGTTCATAGTTTTCAAGATAACTAACAATTTCAGTCTTCTTCTACAGATATGACAGTGAGCTTTCAACATATGACCTTAACCCATATATCAAAATGATTGTCATATCAATACCTACAATATTCTAATATACATGCCTATACAAAAAGATAATAGTTTTCAAGATAATTCAGTTTCAATACACTTATGCAACATCTGCAACCTTTCAACATTTGACCTTGAACCATATATCAAAATGGTCATAATATCAATACTTACAATATTCTAATATATGCCTATACAAAAAGTTAACAGATTTCAAGATAATTCTCAACTTCAGAACACGTATGCAGCTATGACCTTGACCTTTCAACATATGACCTTGAACCATATATCTAAATGATTGTCATATCAATACCTACAATATTCTAATATACATGCCTATACAAAAAGCTTATTGTTTTCAAGCTAATGCACAATTTTAGTATTTATAAACAAAAAATAACATTTCAGGGGCAACAACTCCTACACGATTTATCATATTGTTATGAAACTTGGTACCTTTTTAAATTTTGTCATGCTGAACATTTTAACAATGTTTTGAATTCATATATCTCTTAATTGCAACAAAATTGCTTAAAACCGCATATATCACAAATTAGGTCATGACCTTGATTTGTGACCTTGACCCTATTTTAAAGGTTATTTCAAGAAAAAGTCAAAACTGAAAACCCCATGTCATTATCTGTTTAAATAGTCAAGTTATAACAATTTGAAGCAATTTTACAAATTTTTTTTAATTAAACTCAAAAACGTGTTACCCATTTTTCTACAAAAATTCATGAAATGAACAAAGTATAGGCTTAAGACCCTAGAGAAGCCAAATATCACATCAGATTTTTTCTCCCATCATTGGTTTTGGAAAAGATTTTTAAAGATTTTTTTACCCCTAGGTCACCTTGACCTAGTTTTGGTAGCCATGACAACACCATGAACAAATCTGAATTGCATTGGCCCATATATGCTTCTGACCAAGTATCGTCGAAAATAGGTGTTAACCACGCAGGCACACATGCACACAGGCACACACATACACACACTGCGCCATGCCATAAGCTCACCTGACCAAAACAACAACATACATTATACATTTAAACTTTTTGATTTAACTAATATAACATATAGCAATTTTACTTCAACAACTCTTTTGATATAAAATCATTTGAAAAAGACATGACATTTCATTAGATAACATGAACATGAAACACTAAACAATAAAACAATAATTAAATGAAGTCATGAATCCATACTGAAAATCAAACTAGTGTGGTATAACTTCAATACAATTAATAACACTTGTCAATAGTAATACATCAGCTGTTGACTTTAAAGTTGTCATTGGGCATATCAATAATCAAATTCCAAGTTAAAAGTGTTTAAATTACAGGAACAGCATCCATTTTTCATAATACAACTTGATCATTGGCATCAGTTCTGTGTTAATATAAGCGACCTGTAAAGTACAGCACCCAGGGGAATTAACTCTGTTCAAGATTATCAGCAGATTTTTTCTGGATTTTGTTACAGCACCCAGAGGAATTCTGTCCAAGATCTTTGAGCAAAATTTTTCAGGATTTTGTTAAATGAAATTTCAAAGTATGGATATTGAGTGTCAGTTACAAAGCAAATTGCTTTATTATAATGAGAAACCATCAATATTGTACTTCCCATGAATTTATTTATTCTTAATGAAAAATGTGTGATGTTTTAAGTAGAAAATCAAAATCCATAAATTAAAATTAAACAGTGGATAAAAATAAGGTTTAAATTCTAGGTGGCGAGAGGCAGTGTGATTTTCAAGCTAGAGTTTTAGACCAATTACTCTAAGAGTTTCCAACTTGTTATAATTTATTTATTGAAATTTAAACAGACCTAGGACAAATAATGACACTGGTACCAAAAACAACTACTTACCAATTACAGCACTAACAAAATTAAGGTGACAAATGCAGCAACAGCCAAAGAAACCAAAATGAAAACACTTTACAATGTTCAAAGTATATTTATTATATCAGGATAAATCATTATAAAATCTTAAATATGGCATAATGGTACCTATTGATATATGTCTATTGAAAGCTCACTGTCAATGTAAAAACTAGTTTCAATGAAAAAATTTTTCTTTCCCCGATTCTAAGAATCAAAACTGTTCTACAAACATTTGTAAAATGTGTACCCTACCCTTTTGTCTAAAATATGTACCTTATCAGTCAGGTCAGACAGCAGTACCAGTAACCTCTTTTTACCTGTACATAAATTTAAACTTTATTTCTTTTATAACGATTTAGAACAAGTTGTGCAGTTTATATTAATCTAGCTCGTTGGCCAGAATTGTAGCGCGCTTGAGGTGAGGTCTTATTGGTGGAGGAAAACCGGAGAACCCGGAGAAAAACCCATGTGCTCAAGCAGGTGACCTCATACCTTATCACATACGACGCTGGGAATCGAACCCCGGTCGCATTGGTGATAGGCGGGAGCGCTAACCACTGCGCCACTTGAACACCCTACATAGTACATAGTTCATACCTACACCCTATACCTGTACATAGTTCATACCTTATCGTGTGGGTATAATTTTTATTTTTATTCAAAAGTTTATGTATGTAAAACTGGGGGTGGGGGTTGCTAAGATGCTGGATTTAATATCATAGTGCCTATCATTGCCCAAGTTCAATCATTAGTTGTGCAAATACTTAAAGTATTGGAAATTTTGTCAGCTGACTTGCTAAAGTCAATTCAGTTTGCTCTGCCTTGGTATTCCATGCCAATCCAGAACTGACCACTCAAAGTTAGTACATGTAATAATATATTTAATCTAATCAGAATGGGATGTAAAACAACATTTATATATAAATCCAATGTAAAATGCCATTTATGTATGACACTAATGTAAAACACTAATAAAAATTATCAAATACACAAATTCACAAATCAACACTTACAAATTCTAAAAAAAATATTGAAAAGAACAATAAAATCATGCTCACCTAATTTTTGGAGGTCTTATCCCAATTAAGTATTTAAACAACAAAGAATTAAGCCAAAAAAGTTTCAAATTTAGAAACAGTTCCTATTATTTAGGAAATATATTTTATCACATTAAAATGTATTTGTTAAAACTACTTTTACCTGAGCAATAGGCCTTGTTTAGTTAGTAAGAGGAAGTCTTGTTATCACTACAAAAGTATCATATAAATTTATTTCCTCCTACAAAAAACACTTTTCCTACATCTGTTACAATACACACTTGTATAAATTAACACTTTCACCTGTAATTAACACTTTTTATTGATTTCATATTCATCAATATATAAACTTTGTTTGAATATTAAATAGTTTATTTACAACAGGAAACAGTACAAAAATAACAGATTTAGCACAACACAGATTGCACTGAACTTAGTCTGGGCAGTGCTGAGTGCTGAAACCTGAAGTAAAATGTGTGGGTAAATTTTATTATTTTTTAATTGCTAACATTGTGATTTAACACATTAAACACATTCATACCTACTTATCAGCAACTTCAGTTCTAGTTTCTTTTCCAAATTGCTTCTTTTTTTAAAAAAAGGAATTAAAAAATAAAACTCCTTATTATCTGTTGGTTATCTAACATCAGTGTTATTCAATACAATAGTTATAAATCTGGATAAAAGCACCCAACTCTACCTTTAACACCTTATTGCAAACCTCTCAATACAGGAAGTGGTTACCCATCAAGAGCACCCAACCCCACTTCCTTGATGGAGGTTTAAGCTATAACTAAATTGGCCTTTTTTCAAAATTTTGCTTCGTTTTTTCTTTTTTTTTTAAAGTGGAGGGGTAATTGTGTTTAGGACATGGTCTGGTATGTTTGTGTTTTATTTATCCTCAGGGATATAGATAATGAGGTGCATGGTTTTTTTTTTTTTTTTTTTTTTTTTTTTTTTTTTTTTTTTTTTTTTTTTTTTTTTTTTTTTTTTTTTGAGGCTCCAAGATAAGCGTTTTTATAGAGGAGAGAGCAAGGAAGTTCACTATTGGATTGCTTTTTCACTTATTTATCACTTAGTTTTACAAATTACCTTTTTTCGCCAGTCAAACTGCAGCACATTTTTATCATATGCCAAGATGGTTAAGTACTAAACTGAGTCTCGCAACAACTTCAATTATTCCATCTTATTTGAAGAGAATGAATGAGTTTAAAACAAAATTCAACTCCTATCTATAAAGTAACCAACCTCTAATCACTAGCTTGCAAATATGTCATGCAGCATTTCTTATAATCATTAGTCTTCAGTAAATCATCTTATTAATGCCGCTGAGGTGGTCATTACCACTGGAATTCTAAGTGACCAATTGATTTAGTAATGGCCAATCTAACATGTAGCGTTAATAAGCAAAGAACTGAGAAGACTATACAACCTTATGATTTCATGCTAAATTAATGTGATGACTTACACAAAGCTTGTATCCTGAAATGAACCTATTGAAATTATTCATAGCCTCATGACTGCAAAAGGAATGCAGTTTTATACTTCCAATGTCAAAAGGGTTTTTGAGGTTGAAAGCATCTTATTTTGCTACAGACCCTGAAGGCTCATCATGCTAGTGCCCATTCCTATTACTGTGGCGTAAAGGTCTAAAAGACATGAATTTCTCCTTGAATAGGAGTGGAGTAGAATAAATGTGTTTATGCCAAGTAAATGTTCTCTTTGTATAAATGTGGTCAGTTCTTTGACGATGTAGGAAATTGGAGTACAGGGAAAAAACTACCACATAATGGTTGAAATACTATTACAAGCTAGCATCTAGCTATCAAAAGCTGGATTCAGTGAAAGATGTTTGATCCATATGAACATGCTTGTGTCCACTCAGCGAATAAAATATATGAAATAAATCTCCTGAGTTTTCTACAGTGATTTAAAACTTTGCTATAATGTTGCTTAATTACTTTACCATCTCATTTATCAAAATAAGATTTTTTTTTACAAGTTTCTCTTGATTTACCGGTATTGCTTATAATGACAATATTTGACTGAGCATTCATGATATTAATGTACATATCCTGTAGATTCAGAAGTGTGTGTATTTTTACTGTAATGTAATAAAAATAATTAAGTTTACAAGATGTAACCCTGATTAATGTGAATTGATAAACAAGAATAAAATATTTCTTTAGTTATAGCTGTCTGAGTGGCTTGTCTTCTGATAGAGGCTTTAAAAAATATCTTTTAAAGTTTTTGACTTATTTATTTATTTACTGTTGATGAAGTATATATATATATATATATATATATATATATATATATATATATATATATATATATATATATATTGTAATAATGTCTGAATATTCACACAAATCAATAAATCTTATGAAAGAAAATAAATACTATATGATATATTATGTCTGCCCATTCAGTTGCCATGGTAATCAATGATATATTATTTTGAACTTTACCCAAAATTACATTGCACAGAAAGTTAATCTTGTTTGATATGTGTAATCACTGTTTTTCTGACTTTTCTCACTTTCAAGGTCATCTCTATGGTAACAGATTGTCATTTAATATATCACTAAGGCAACAAATCTATAGCCTTTTATACATGAATGGTTACACACATTCAATATATCAAAAAATACATTAACACATAAAACACCATCAGGTCAGTGACCATGATGGGAAAAATAATTATTTTTTCAGGAACTGCAATTCGGTCCCTCTGGTCAAAGATGTTACAATACTGTCCATAGATCTGGCTCCAGTTTCACAATCATTCACTCAACTGAGTATACACTCAACTCAAATTCAGGAATATTTCAATGTCAATTTTTAAGACATTACTCAGTTAATATTGAGTATCTAATGTTATATCTAAATTGTTAAGTGTAGTTTTGTTTAATAAAACAAAATATTGTCTCATAAAACCTAATTTTTTAAAAATATTGGTGAGAAAAAAAACGGAATATTTGAGTTGAGTGTACACTCAGCTGGGTGAATGATTGTGAAACTGGGGCCTGATTTTACTAATAAGAGTGTTAATTCATGAACCAAGGAAAATTTATAATAAAGTACAACTACTATAGCTAACTTTCAGAATTAACTGAAATATAGATCCAAGGTCTGGTAAATATTAGTATTCAATGGTTAAGATTATTTGACATACAGCACCAAAGTAGAAAAAAGTGTCTTAATATTGGAACTTAGCAGAACAACCACTCAATGTAAACCAAATTTTAACTTAAGTCAATCTTCGATAAATAAAATGCCCTTTTCTTAAATTTACTAGATAACTTAATCTCTCCCAAAGTTTTTATTAACTATTGTTAACAAACCCAAAATCTTGACCTCCCGAACAGCTTTAAGTCATTACAGGGATTTTTCTGGCCATTTTGGGAAAGGGACCTTGGGATGAAATTGGGACAATCATTGACAAAATCGACATTTTGGGAAAATTTTTCATAAAACTTTAAAAATTTTCACATTGTCAGCACATCAAATATTTTGTCTGGAATATTTACTATTTTGATACATGCTGGTAGTCACTCATTTGTACCAAATCACTCAGACATTAACACAATATCTTCATAGACTGGCTTCAATACAAACATCTGAGAAAGTTGTTTCATGAGTTACCCCCATTCTACCAGACCCTCATTCAGTATAAATCAAAATGTGCATAAATACAGGTTATTATAAAGATATACAAGTTACACCAAAAATATACAGTTTTTTTTTACTTTTTCTTAAGTTTCTCAAAGCAGGATCATTTGGGAATTTTTACCTACAAAATTGGGAAAAATGTATGCTTTTTGGCATTTGGAATGGGTCCCTTTACCGGACCCTGTGAGTGGCCAGAAAAATCCCTGCATTAAATGAATCACTGTGTTTTATTTTATTCTGGATACATATATACAAGTCAAGCTTAAAGCTGCATTAAGTTTTCCAA
This sequence comes from Tegillarca granosa, assembly GCA_029721355.1. NCBI lineage: Eukaryota > Metazoa > Mollusca > Bivalvia > Arcoida > Arcidae > Tegillarca > Tegillarca granosa. Next base: position 14,182,327 of record CM056596.1, read on the forward strand.
AGAAAAAATTAAAACAATGCTAATCTAATTAATGATGTCCCTAATGAACAATGTTACATTTGGTTCAACGATAGAAGCTCGAATAAATACAGAAATTACAGTATTTACCAAGGGAGATGCAGCATTTGGGATCTAATATTAGAACATAGTTATGTCATCAAAACCCGGGTCATTTAAACACAACTTTCAAAATGGTGAAATACGATAAATTAAACACAGAACTTCGTTGAATTTGTCATTTTTGACTAAGTAAGGGATACATAACACCATTTCAAATACATCTGGATATTAATGAAGGACAATTAATGCAATTTGTCATGTTTCACCTTCGATTCTAGAGTTTTCCGTACATTTGTGCGCATGCTCCAAGCTCATAATTACCATCGTAAAACACTGACCAACCGGTCAGAGGATTCCGTTTATTTACAGCTAAAAGAAATGAAATTTTAGAAAATGAATGTCACGGATCGTGGTTAGAAGATATCTATTTTTAAAAAAATATATTTTTAGAAAATAAAAAAAAATTCAGAAAATTGAAAAACTTAATGCAGCTTTAAATGAGACCTTTAATAAATCTAAGGACATACAAAACTGTATAACAAAATTTAAAGCTTAGCTTTGAACAAAAACGTGGCACAAAATTAGCATTTTCTGTGTTGAAGAAGTGTTAGTTGTGAAAAATAATTCAATTTCTACATAAATATTTTAAGACCCACTTCTAGTCAAACACTGTCACAGTACTGAGAGATGACCATATTTAAACCAGTCATTAAAACTGACCATTTGGTCAAAGATGGACAATAAGTTGTTACTATATCATAAATAAATTCTGGACATTAAGAAGAACAATTTGATTAAAGAGAAATAAATTCTTGTCATACTTGTAATGATTTACCAATCAATAAGACCGTGATGTCGAGATAAACAGATAAACTGTAAATTCTACATTAATATATATGGATTTCTGTAATGATCATGCAAATTCCCTATTTTTATTTGATATTTCTTAGAATTAAAGCTTCAACACCGGACCAAATCATTCAGCATCAGTATTTGACATTTCTTAAAATGAATACATTGTTACATATCCTTATTGCTTCCCTACAGATGTCAATAGCAATAAGGACAAACCTGCATGTCTCAGCACAAAGCAGTGCCTGGATTTGAAGTTTAGCAATAACACAATACAGTAGATTCCATTAATTGCATTCCGGTTAATTGCATATTCCGGTTAATTGCATAATTTTTCTCTGCACCAAACCATTTCCTATTTATACAATGTAAAAAAAATCCGTTTATTTGCATAAACAAAAGTCTAAATTCCGCTTAATTGCATAAAAAATTTTGAAAATTATGTGATCTTGGTCTTAAGTTTCATGATTACAAAATACATGTATATTTGCCGACAATGCAAGGAAGCCAGTTAATTAGTGTTCACTTTGTAGGGTAGTCATCCAATTGGTCTGTCAATATGCGTTTGTCAGGAAACGTAATTCAATAATAGGTGAAAAATTTGTACCCAGGTCACACAAGTTTTATAACGATTTTTTTAACTGAAATTTATTTCCATTACATTTTCTAAACCCAGACATGGTTTTACTGGAACTTCGGTGCTGGGTTTTTTAAACAAAGATTAAATAAAACCAAAAACATTTTTTTTTAAATTAATGTTTTTGTGAACATGGTTAAGGAATGTGTATGTACGTTGACTGTTATCCCAGAGCAAGTTTGATAACGCGTATTTACAGTTCTTTTACCGTAAACTCAATAAATCATACCTCAATCAAATGCTTTATTCTTTATTTATTATTTCCTCTTTAAGATGAACTGGTTGAAATCATCGTTTACGGCTGAAAAACCCTTTATTGTAGCAAGTTTTGTCAGATTCAACATCAGACATTTTTTCACTTAAGGAAGTGACGTTTTATTCATTAATTTCATTGGATCAGACTTAGTTACACATAACAACGGGAATTTCCAATTTATGACTGATCGAATAATTGGTCAATAAACAATTAAAATATTTTATTTTTGTATAAAATAAATAACAATATTAGACATCTTTCAATTTATTTACACAAAATCTGTTTGAAATTTAATTTTACCGCACATCGTGCACATTGTCAAGCAACTGTTTTTTTTATGTCACATTTAAAAATAGATTCTCGTACCGTGAAAGGGAGATAACTCGAACAATTTAACTCAGTGCCATGTGCAAACACGTGGATTAAATAAACAAGAAAAGTGTTAAGCAACAATGAATTAAATACCAACAGATGTTCCAGTTACATACATTTTCTAGGATTAAACACAGATTGATGGTCTGAAAGAAAAGTCCATCTATACCACATTTTGGAATCTTATGTAAATACGAGGTTTAAAACGATCAGCTAGAATTTTAAATCTTTATTTAATAAAGAAAATATACTACAAGTCTTGAGATTTTAATTACATGTAATTAGTTTTTTTTTTTTCAATTATCTTCAATTATTTATTTTTATATGTCAAAGGAATTACAAATTTTCTGCTGTTTCTAGCTACAGTACACCGACTTTGATGTCTACTAAAAAAAAAACGGCCTCGCTGGGTGTATCCGTCAATCGATCAGCTAGAATTTTTAAAACATTTTACAAATTAAATAAAATTATTTTTTTTATTTTTTTTATTCTAAATAATTCATTTCATTTTTTAATTTCAAATAATAACTAATTTTCTGTTGTTTCTACAGTGTACTATGATGCCTACACAAGTACTAAAAACGGCCCCATCCGATGTATCCATCAATCAATTTTGCCCAAGGGGCATTTTCGGTTATTTGCATATTCGGCTTAATTGCATGAAATTTTCTGAAACGGACTATGCAATTAAGCGGAATCTACTGTACAACCTGTAAACTGAACCCAAAGTTAACTAGAAATATACTAGTAGTAACAAAGGTTAATTTTCTTAGTCCTTGGCTTGATCTACTAGTTGGTTCTGTACCAGCATAATGACTAGGTTAATGTGACATTTTCAAGTGAGAAAATCTACATGTGTATACACTGGTACAAATTACAAATTATTCCCCTGTATATCAAAGATCTGTGTAAAAGTCAGATGTTTTGTGGTAAATAGGTAAAATTGCTAATGTGACATTTTGGTCCTCTATGCTTTATTTTAGGGACCTTGGTGGCTAAGTTGTCTAAATTTAGTTTAAGCCCACAGACCCCAGTTTCACAATCAATCCTCAACTAAGATTTTCCTTAACTTAAATTTGTCAAATATGAAATCTTAATAATTTGAATAATTGTTTAAATATATAGAAATTTAAGGTGTCATTTAGAAGATCACTTCAATCTCATAACATTTGCATTTAGTTATAGTGGAGTGGAGTAATGGTGTTTTACGCCCCAGTCAAGATTCTTTCACTTATTTTGAGGCATCAGTTATGGGTTTGTGGAGGAAACTGGAGTGCTGGAGAAAACCACCGACCTTCAGCAAGCGAACTGACAAACTTTCTTGCACTAGGATCTGTCCCAAGTGGGATTCGAACCTAAGCAGTGAGAGGCACTGTGATTCGTAAGCGCATGCTTTAGACCCCTGCATTTAGTTATATCACAAATGCTTATTTGTAATTTAAAAAAAAAAAGAGAGAATGCAAAAATTGGCTGATTTTATGTTAAAGAAATTTTAGTTAAGAAATGTTTGTCACCTATCATGGCCTTATGAAATCAACAGGCATGATTTTTTCCTCCGTTTTCGGTTTCTCCCAGAAATGGTATTATTTATCCTCAATTTACTGACACCATATGTACAACACCCATCTGGAAAATCTATGGCCCTTACACCATTCCAGCAGATCTGTTCTTATTATCTCTTTAGTTCTATTCTCACTATGACAGATCCTAGTGGGTTTGTCATTTACTGATGACACTCTGGTTTCCTCTTTCAACCTCTAAGCTGAATATCTAAATATAAGTGCAAGAATCCTGATTGGTAAATAAACCACCAAGTAAAATTCCACTCCACCCACCTCATCTATAAATTTACCTATATTAACTCAATACAAGGGATATCATTTGTTTTCTTTTCATTTCTTGATCAGACTGAATTTATTTACAAATTCATTTCTAGACAGACTACACAATATTCACACCGTAAGGAACTGTGTAACATGAAGATACAAGATTACAGATAAATAGCCGAAAATGGATTATTTGTGAAGTAGATACAATCCAATATCCATGGAAACGTAACAAATTTATTACATTTATTTCCAATATGATGGAAGAATATAAAAGAAAGTCTATTCAAGCATTACTTATGACGGCATAATTTTCATGTAATAAATTCATAATTATAGCTAACTTATAAAAACTTTTTTTGTGAGACGTGTAGCATATCATGTAGCTTATTAAGCTAGCCATTTATTGCGTTATTTTTTTAGTAGACAAAGCGCTGATGATAATTTTTAAGACCAGGCTACTCAGGACCTTAATGTAATTTCCTTGGTTATATATTGATTTTTTCTTATTTTGTTAATTTTCAAGTAATATTTTTCCTCAGACAAGAAAATTAAGGACCAATACTTTTACGTTGACACACGATATCGATAAGAATAAAAAATTCCCTTCAGGTTTTGCTGTGTTATATATGGGTGCAAAGCTATTTTTGTAAGTAAAATAGATTACATCAGTAACTCAAACACTGTTTTCTTTAATAATCAAAGTTTTCATAAAAATCCAGGATTCTTTAGTCATCTATTTCGACACAAAAAGTCAACTGCACTGGCTTGCAAGGTATCAAAATTACATTATATCAGGGCACATCAAAATTTTTATTGAAATTATTTTTTTTTAACAAAAGGCTTAGCAAGACAGATGTTCACAGTATGAATGTATACATTTGTTCCTTAAATATCTTTAAATATAATAAATGAAATTTTGCAAAATAATGATATAAGAATTTAATCAAGCAAACATATCTAAGGTCTTTAAATATGCCACAAAGATCTTCAATTTAGTAAAGGTTCCATCCAAAATTACCACACCTTTCATACCTTTTGAACTTTTTATCATGAACAACCACAGTTCAAACCCACAACCCAAGATTTAGAGGTGAATTTTTTATCCTAATAATTTGATACAAATAAAATTATCCTAATTCTTATTCTTTTTTCTGTAATATAAAGAAGTATTGATTGCAAGCATTGTTCATATTCTATTCACATTATATTGGTACTAAAATAGAAATGAAAATTAACTTTAAAATGAATTTTTAAACCAATGTATTCTTTTTAATTGAGTGAAATTTACTAAATTCCCCAGGGAAAAGACCTTAAAATCCATCACATGAACATTCAGCAAATTTCTTTCTTTAATTTTTAAACAAAAAATTGGATTGGATTGGATAATAAGACTTCCACTCCCTATGATTGGATAATTAAGTTCCATTCCCCTATGATTGGATAATTAGAGTTCCACTCCCCTATGATTGGATAATTAGAGTTCCACTTCCCTATGAATGGATAATTAGAGTTCCTCTCCTCTTTGATTGGATAATAAGAGTTTCACTTCCCTATGATTGGATAATTAGAGTTCCACTTCCCCATCAAGATTCCTTCACTTTTATCAAGGCAGCCTTTTCAGGGGATGGTATAGTAAACTGCAATGATGGAGAAAACCCATAACCTTTAGGCACCTGACAAAGTTTTCACATTAGAATCTTTCTACATGGATGGATTTTAAAAAAAAAAAAAAAAATTCATCTACAACTCTGAACTATAAAAAGTATATTAACACTGTTTTTGTTATCAGGAAGGGTATGGTTAATTCTTATGAATCACTTTCCCACCAAAGACACTATTAGAATGGCCACTAGCCTAAATTTTTTATAATGCAGGTACATAGTTTCAACCTGTTGTACCTTTTACAAACTGGTCACTTCATGATTATAACTGAAACAACCTGGACTGAGGTATAAAAATAAAAAAAACCGTATCATAATTTGATCCAATTAATTTTATAAATACTGGATTCAAGCTTTGAAATAATCATTAAATGAATATGTTTATGAGATTAAGAAATACAAATGAATTATAATAGAGATAACATGGAAGACAAAAAAGGTTATTTGAGTTAATAAACAAGAGCTTTAAATCTATATCTACAACTTTAAAACAGTAACAGATGTCACATATAAATCAATTATACAACAAAATGACATCATTTTCTGTCTTATTTCTACACTGTTCCATTAATAACCTACTAACCAAAATGTCTAGATAACACTGTATAAAGAACAAGTGCTGATGATGAGGCCCATTGTGTTTCAAAGTCATTTCACTTAAACCTGATTGCACTTTTATTATAAGGTTACTCTAAACCAGGCCTCTTAGAAACGGCACTTTTTCGGCAAAAAATGCCGGTTTGCAAGCAAAAACGCCAGTTGCGAAAACATCCAACCGGCGAAAAATAAATTATTACTGCACCCTTAATAATTGAGATGAATATCAATCACGTATCAGAACTATGGGCTTTTACTCCGATAGATCGATAATTATCTTAATCCGTTAATTACCTGTAATTATGTGATCAATATACACGCATCGTTAGCCAGGACACGTGTTACATGGCTTGAATGGTTTAATGATTGAGTAATATCGGTGTCTTTACCTGGGGAAACTACTTTAAAAACAGCAATGCTCGGAAAGTAACGAGGTTCGCCGGAAAATGACAAACAAAGTAGTACAGTTTTTTTTATTTATAGATTTATTGACTTCTTCTAAATAACCGAATTTTTTACATAATAATTTATAACTACTTAAACAGTGCTCTGATCATTGAAGGATAGATATCACGAGAAAGAAAAACCGGAAATGACGTAAGACCACCATTTAGGTGTCTCTGATCTTTATTTATTATACAGATGATGACTTGAAATGTTCATTATACATTACGTTATAGATAATTATATTAATAAAGGCTTCCTATAACAGTAAACTATCAAATATTAAACAATTAAAGAAACTGACATTTCAAACACAGACGAAATCGCGCAACTGTCGGGATGGATAGGGGGGAGTTATTACCAAGGACGCAAATATTGGCATTAAAAATCTTGTTTTACTGATTTTCTAAAATCGCCAGTTGACACTGCCGGCATTTCTGGAGCGCTGCTCTAAACACATGATATCTGTATTCCATGTTTGTCAACTGTTAACATTTTACTTGTAACTCTGATTACCAAAAAATAGTAAAATAAACTAAGGAATGACTTTGAAACGGAAACCAGGCCCCAGTTTCTCAATCATTTTCCAAAACTTTAATTTAGCAAATTTTTCATATTGTTCAAAACTAAATAAACATTATTAATAAATTTGAATAAGAATGATTCAAGTCTGACATAATTTTCAGAATGACACCTTCAACTTCCAAATTCTGTAGAAATTAACAAAATGATTAAGCTTTTAAATTTGCCACATTTAAGTTAAGGAAGTTCTCAGTTAATAAACAAAACAATTATGAAACTGGGGCAAGTATATACAAATTTAATGTATTCAGATTATACACCTATGTCACTATCAAAGATAAAAACAAAAACATGAGATCACTGAACTATCTTCGGATACATACCTCTATAAATCCCTTATAAAGATTAAGACATTGAAATAACTTCAGATATATATATCACATTTTTCACTTGTAAAGATTTAAAAAAAAAAAAAACATGGTTTCATTGAACAATCTTCTTATTCTTTATTATCCCACCATTTTTTTTTATTATCCTACCATTTATATATCAATAATTCCAACATTTGATTCTTCAAACACACATCTGGTGACATATGTCTCTGTGTACTTTACCATTGATATCCTAAAGAGTTTGTTTAAAGTACAATATGTAACATATTTTCTTGTTTATTCAAATCAGACATTTATCTGGTTATACCCAAAATCAATAGATTTATTAAAGCATCTTTAACAATGTCTGTCCTGCTGTTTTACTACCTTGATAATATTTTACACACTGTGAACATATTTTTAATTTAATTGTCTTTTATCAAGCATCTTGTGCCATCAACTACTACAGCAATAAAGAGGCATTTGGTCAGTTTTTTCTGACTCCTTTAATAGTAGATTCAGTCTAAACATAACCATAAGTACACGAAACTAAATTGAACATTTTTAATTTTGGTAAAGTGACATATGTAAAATGTTAAATGAATGCCTGTCTATTCAGAGTAAAGTCTGTAGCTTCAACAAATTTTCCATTTATAGAGATCCTAATTTTTTTTACAGACTTTTTGAAAAATTTTTTATTGAGGCTATTCAAAATTACCATTTTGTCTTCTGTACACTAACCACTTAATAAAATGAAATGGGATTTAATAACTGTTTAAGCTATTTTGTGATTCAATGATTTCAATATGCAGAAAGAGTTCTTTATGTGTCATACTTATTGTGACAATGTGACGATTTGGGGTATCACTTTTAAGGACACATGTTAAGGATTCTGTTGACATGTCTTAATCATCATGAACAGTACCACCCCCACCACCACCTAAACCCTTTCAAAAAGAAGAAGAATTTCAGTGGTTAAAGTTTCAAAGAAGATTATCATATCATATGAATATTATTATACATTTCATTTCTTGGGAGAAAAGCTGGTTAATGTGACAAAACAATACACAACTGCTACATAACGGGATGACACACAACTTTTGAAACACTTTAGCAGCAACAAATATTAACAGGGATATCTGTTCAAATGGTGTGTGATTGAAATTGCAGGGGTTCCTCTTCCAATATCACTCTTTCATTGTTCAATAAAGATACACACTCAGCTTTTGACAAATTTATTAACAGAAGGAGGGTGGGTTGTTTGGAATGTTTATTTTATTGTAGATCCAGTAAAATTAATTTCTCACATACTGAAGCAGAATTGGGATAAAAGTGAAGAAAGTTTCAATGCAATGTCAAAACAAATACAGTGGTTTTGTTTGCCTAAGATTACTACCGAATAAAGGTAGTTTCCCCTTGAGAAATAAGACTAAAATTTCCCAATTTGACAACTGAAATTCCCCAAAAGGCAACGGTGACACACAATCAAATAGTTTAAATTAAATCCAGTTGTCCAAAACTGTTCTGACAGACAAAAAATGTTTGATATTGTCACAATATAAGATCTTTGCAACGAATTTCCAATTTCTGAGTGTAATATGTGACATAAAAAGGGTCCAAATTTTCTCAATCTGAAAGGTAGAAGGTAGGTTTTAAAAACCATAGCAAAATCACTGAAATTAACCAAACCATCTTATACTAGGATCAAACCACCACTGGAAACTATGTGGCAAGAGGCACAATGATATTTTACTTAGCCATTAAGACCAATTTGCCACAATGAGGCTTCTAATAATATAAATGAAAAATCTGTCCAGTTTATACAACTTGCTAGACACATATAAAACAACTGAAGGTATATAATTTATGTAACCACAAAAATGGTGGTCAATTATGTAATTTTATTTAGAATCACTAAAAAGACTAATTTCAGATAATTTAAATTAAACTTAATTCAGTGTCAATGAGTTTCTCCAATGTCTCATTATAATTCTTTCCGTTTTAAAATGGAAAAACTAACTCATTGAGCAATGTGCAATGATCACAATTTAATTTTTTTACCATGTTAATTAACTAGAAAACAAATTTTCTTACTGTTTACAAATACATGTAGTTTCATAAGGCTTTTCCAACCTGTCAACATTACTCTGTAACTTAATTATTCAACCTGCATAGAAGACTTTTTAAAAAATATTTTAGATTATTTTCTATTGATTAACATACTTGTTTGTGTATAAGTCTTGTGTAACTTTTTGCTCAATCATGACAAAGTAACTGTAAAAGCTATTTAATTCTGATTTGTTTTGCTATATAGATTTTTTGAATCATAATGTTCATTATTTTTCCTTCCACGTTCAATTAGATTAAAAGATTGTGTAAAATTTGATATGATGCATTGTATAATTTCTAATACTGTAACAAGATTTTCTGTTTTGTAAATTTGAAAATGCAATGATTATCAAGAGTTGTGAGGAAACATGTGGCTAACTGGTTAAGGTTAAGGGCATATAATTCAAGAGCCACGTGTCCAAACCTCAGTCAGGAGTTCCTAGTATTTCTTTGACCTTGAACTACCAGATAGGCATTTAATATTACATTGCCCCAGTCCAATAAGGTACTAAATGAATAGGCACCATCAAATACTAATTTTAGCAGTGTATTAAGTTAAGCAATTTTCACGCTAAGACAGTAGCGCTAAATTTAATACACCACTAAAATACATGTTTTGACTTATAGTCTGTTTCTCAGAAGTTGTTTTGCACTAATTCAAATAAACACCAATTAGTTGAGAATGTAAATTGCGCTAAAATACACACATGCTAACATTGGCACATTTGCAGTATGCTAATACTGGGATGGACTGACATCCTGTCTAAGTGAGAGTATTGTATTTTGATGACATTACATCAGTGAAGCCTGTATTATAAAGCACTAAACTGAAAAGTCTTTAGACTGCAGGAAGACTAATTTTCACCACATCTTTCCATAGAACCTGATCATTTCTCTTAAACCAACTGCTGAACATCAATTTTTTATTCCTGTATCTAGCCTTTACCCATGCAATATAATTCTCATCCTGAGGCAACAATTTTCTCTAATATTCATCTCTTTTTACCTCTTGATTAACATACTATTTAAGCATTTAATCAATAATAGATTGTTATCTTGTAGCACTTTTTCAAAATTCCATAATGTAACAACCAATTTCTATTCACCAACCCCTTTAACATTGCAGGTAACACAAACTTGCAGGTGAAACTTACTCAGCTCAAATTCCAACCAATCAACATCAGCTATGCTAGCAAAAGCCACTTGCACACGTTCAACTTTTTTTTTAAAACTTTACTTTATCATTCCTACTAATATTCTATTACATTTACTAATACTTATCCAATATACCAAACCACTAATATCAACCCCCTTTTCCCCCACTGACCCGTGTAATGAATATCATACCACTTAAGCCCTATTTTCCAGCTCATTATGACAGAATCAAATTTTCTGATCTGTAGCAACCATTCACCCATATCTCAACCCATTTTTGAATCCCTTACATTAAATGAATCCCCAATATTATTTTAACTCCATGGCCAACCCCTATTCACCAGTTTTTATCTATAAAATGGTCATTATTTATGGAATCTTATTTAATAAGCTATAACACAATAACACTATAAATAACATTAAAAACTGCTGATGTATACATTTTTACAAGACAATGATTACCGGTACACATTGATATAAAACGGAAAAAATTAAATACATTACCAGAAGGAGATCAAATCCATGAGTATCCTGATCAGATTCTGTCAGTCTGTATCCTATCTTAATACTGAAGGCAATAATCTATATCTCGGAAATTTGTGTGTCCCCATATCTAAAACAAAAATTATAGACCTTCTTGTCAGAATTATAAGATCAGAGAATTTATACCGAAACTAATCACTCTATACAAGAAATCCTGTGTATTTAGTAAATACCAGATAAAAACGATCATCATCATCATCGTCATCGTCAACAGTAAAACTACTGTATGCAATATTACATATTGATTTCTTGATATTTCGTTTTCGTTTTACTGTGTAGTCGACTCAGACAAAAGACTGACAATTAGATTGACCAAATTCAGTCTTTAATGACATCTTTTCATAAATACACTAATGTTGACTCTCTAGACACTATCAGTCTGCAAAATATCATTAAGATTATAATGAATCAAAATTCTGGAATTCTTCACTTAGATTATACTTGAAAGTCATTTAATAGGAAATAATATAGCTCTTTTTACATGACAAAATCAAGTGAAAATGTTGATTTCAAAAATTAATGACAAATCTAAATTAATTTGTATTTTTATATTTTTTATAATTTAAAATGAAAAAGAAAACTACTAATAAAGTGCAATATCAAGCAGACCTTTATAAAGATTTAAATTTAAATTAAAATTTTTGAGAAAAAAATGGAGGAAATTAACAAAATTAAAAATTTATAAAATTAATTTTCTTTATAAAAATGAAAACAAATTTTGAATACATGTACATACACATGGTATCCAAACAAAAGCATTTTCAATGAAAATTGAATTATGAAAGAAACATATCTGATATTCTCGAACATGTTAATCTATAAAAACCTTTGTTCGAGTAATTTTGTTGATGTCATTTTAATTTTTTAAGACTCAAAAAATTCAATTTTTTCATTAACAGAAAATGATTTTATTTTGACCCTTAAAGCATGTGTTATTTATAACGTACCAGTCATTCATCTTAGTTGAATAAAAAAGAAAAAATTACCATATCCCTAAGCACTGGTAACCAATAGCAACCCACTGCATATTTTATAACATGCCATTTTGTTCCATAGAGTGGACTTTTTATACAGCTACCTTGTATAGACATTATGTCCTATAAATTTACTTGTTAGACATTTAATTAAAACACAGATCTATACCGTAACTGATTCAAAATTTATACATGAATATTTTGTTCTATAGTTTTGTAGAGTTGGTAATTTGGAAAACCCTTTCTATTTTCTTAAATGAAAAAATTCTGACCATTCACAGAATAACACTTAATTTTGTTCACATAAAAACAATATGTTTGCAAAAAATCAGCATAATCTTCTACACTTTTTTAATTAAATATCACATTTCAATGAAGTAACAAAAAATGGCTACTTATTAGCTTAGAAACATATGCTTACATAAAAATGACCTAATATGGACATGGCTTTATAAAATTATTTAATGAAGTAAATTTATTTTAAAATAAACTTTTACCTGTAATCTCTCTTTCAACATACAGTAAAATGTGAAATGATCTTGTTTTTTGCATTATTTAATCAAAGTTGTACTGTGAAAAAGAATCTTCATCCAAAACTCACGAGGTAACATCTTAAAACAATTTGTTCATTAGTCTTTCCTACAGTTATAGCAATCCAGGCTAGATTCTTTTAGTGTCTTACCTCAAAAATAATCTCATGTTTTAAGCACACAAGATATTTTCTTTTTTCTACCCACAGATAATGACTAACTACACACAATGTATAAAAGGACATCACAAAATCTGTAATTTGCATGCTTTAAAAGTATGGAGAAAAACAATCACCAGTTATTGTACAACATGAAAAAAAAAAAAGAAAAAAATCTTAACCTTCAATCAAATTTTTTCTGAGTCCAGAACTTGCTAAAGCTTTCACTGAACTTCCACTTTGGGCTATTTCTCTATTCCTTGCACTATATTATTCTATTGTATCAAGTAATATTTCTGGCCAAAGGAAGACAACTCTTGTAAATATATTAATTTTAAAATCAGACCAATAATGTAAAGCTTATATATTATTTCCCCTATACCTGTTTCAATAAGGATGGATTTGATAATCACCCCCTATCAAACTAAACTTTTATCTCAGCAAGAATAAAACTTGTTAGGTCTGGTGGTTCTAATGATTAGTGATGGGGTCATAGATTCATGTCTTCTATGCAATTTAGCACACAGTTCTTCTCTTTTCACTTCAAACCTTGGTTAAAGTGCCATTGCAGAAAATAAAAAGATATTTAAAAAGCCTTGAAAAAAAAACTTTTCGACTTCTGATCAAACACAAATAACCTTATTATAAAGTTGAAATACAAAATAACTGACGATCGATTTGGATGTTTTTAAATGACCTTCAGTATTTTTTTTTATAAAGGATTGATAAAGAATAAGTAAAAGTAAAGAATTTGTAAAGAATAAGATTATATTTATCTAAATGTTCATTTACAAGTTAAAATAATTGTATGGTAGCTTTTACCGAAGATATAGATTCAAAAATTCACGAAGCCGATTTATTGCAATATTTAGCACAGATAGCACCCATCCACCTTGACCTCAAATTTTTAAATGCCTCAACAGACCTGTATCTAATACTTTCACGTTCGATTTGGCAAACTATAGACCAATTGATTCTATAAATAAAACTAAACCCCAACATATTAAATGAAGTTGAGGTTGTTCGCCACCAATCACGCCGGAAATAACCTCGTTCGTATTTTGCCGCCAATTTTACTTGGTACAAAACCTTATAAAAATATAACTTTCAAACACCCTTCTATTCTGACTCTGTATTGTAGAGTATTATAAAACAAAGACTCGAGAATGACACAGAAGATTATCAAAAGTAGTCAAATAATTATGAAAAATACAGATTTAGTTTATTTTGCTCTATCAGGTGAATAATTTAATGCTTTACTGATTGGTAAAATTTTGCACTTTTCAAAAATTACCGAAAAATGAGACTGCATTTTTTTTATCTGTCAGCAAGGGAATAGAACTTTATTTCTTGTTTTCCATAGTAAGAATGTATAACTCAATGTCTGATTTCTTCTTGTCAGGAAATATGACTGCATTTCTTGTACTTACCAGTCACAAAATATTTTTTTATTTCTAATAGTCACAAAACAGGACAGAATTTGATATATATTTACCTATCAGAAAATAGACATAAAGTCCAGTTTCATTTCTGACGGAGCCTATCATTCAAAAATAGAACCGCTTTTACATGGTTGCATGTTTGCAACCAACAACACGAAATAGTACAAGTCAAAGACAAATGTGATCAAAAAAAAAAAAGAAAGAAAAAAAGAAAGAAAGACAAAAAGATGAACATATTCTGGGCCAACTGGTCATAAAATACTTGCCTTCAAAATTCAAATTAACCGAAAATATTTCATGACTCTTGAAGTATTAAACATTTTAGATACTTTGAGGCATCCTATGGATTAGAAGGGGTCACCATTATTTTATATATATAGGGTAACTTTAACATCTTTGGTATGATGTGTAGAACCGAAGAAACCGGTTACATTGCGCCATCTAAAGAACTTTTGCAATTTTTTTATGGTTAAAAGAGTACAGAAAATCAGTTTAAACTGGTAATATGGAACTAGTTGTGTAAACATTTTGGTTTTGCCTGGCCCCGAGATCGCGAACAATACTCAACATGATCTAAATGCTGACACAAAATATAATGTTTTCATGAAGAAATTTCAAGAAACTGCATATAATACACAGTCTATTTTTGAATGTGCTACAGGGTGGGTATGCTACAGGGTTCGACCAGGGATCAAGCCTTATACTTCTTTTAAAACTAAAGGCAAATTAACAAAATCATTTGTAAGAAATGAGTAGAGAGAAATATTAGTTAATGATTGTGAAACTGGCCCATCTCTTTGATATGAGGATCAACGAGACCTAACCTTTTGTCAGTCATTGTTTTAGACTCCTTATATACAAGATATATGTAAACTTTGCAGCGAGTTGAAGATTAAATTATCGAGTCTCAAATTATCATACATGTGTATAATCTTCAATTTATTAAGTACAGGTTCTTCAATAAAATTTACTTTTGTTCTTAAAAAGAACAAGACAAACCGTTGTGGTTGATTTACGGTATGATAAGAAGACTAGGAGGTAACAATCATACACATTTCACACTTTTCCATACACCTGTAGTTATCACACCATTGCATTATTAAATAGTTCAACTATGCATTAAATATCACTATATACCCGAAATAAAAAATATATAATATATTTATAGATATGTATTATATATAAGAGAGTAAGGACAGATTACGGGTTACCTGATCCCATACATAAATACCGTTAAAGCATAGTAATCAAATGCGTATATCCATATGGACTTTAATAGTTTGATAGATATATCGAAAGCGTTTGAAAATAACCTCGAAACTGCCGGCCGTTCACAATACTTTATCGATTGTATAGGTGTTTGTAACTATCTCCATGGTTGACAACAGCAGATATTGATTTAAATGACACGGAGGAAGAATACATGGTGGATTTTAATATAATAATTCTTGAAAACACACGGTAAGACGAATTTAAATATTTTTCATTAAAACTAAGATTTTAAATAGCTTAAATATATTCGAGTCTGTAATATATGTGAATTACAAAATGCATAACAATTTGCGTAAGAAAACGAAGAATAGTTTGCTCTCTCTCTCTCTCTCTCTCTCTCTCTCTCTCTCTCTCTCTCTCTCTCTCTCTCTCTCTCTCTATATATATATATATATATATATATATATATATTATTTATTATTATTTATTTATTTATTTATTACATTCTCCAATGTATAGAGTTCATGAAGTTGTTCTTTTTTATATACTCCGAGCTAGCTAAATCTTATGAAATTTTGTAATGCATAAGTTAATGTCTTTGCAAATCCAGTATGTAGCTATAATTTATGACAAAAAGCAATATCTTTAAATTGATTAAAACACTGGCAATATTATAACTAAACCATATTGAGTATGTTTCAAAGTTGACATGAACTCAGTATTCAATTTTAAAGACGATGAATTCCATTCTTAAGAAAGAAATCTCTTATAATATCAAACTCTATACGTTTTTCAAATATTTAAAACTCTGTAATTAGAATTTATGAATAAAACGTTGAATAATCTTAGTTTGTGAAAAAGGATTAAGCCTTGAAGAAATAAAAACATGATTTATAACTTAAACAATTAAATCTAAAATCGAGGTCACCCTTGTTTGGTTAATTCCACCCACATATACGACACAGCTCTATTAGAACTCCTCATATGAAATTATATTGTATATATTAAGTTTAGTACATATTGAATTTTACTTCAATACTTCTTGGTATACAAATATCTTATACAGTGTAAACGGGAACACTTGTAAACCGTATTCAAATCTTCCAAAAATTAAACAAGACCAAATTTCGTTTTGGATTGTAAGAAGTTCAATATAATACATATTCATACAAAAAAAAAAAAAAAAAAAAAAAAAAAAAAATCGGCGGCGAAATTTCGCTTCCCGTGTGCTTTATTTTTGCTAGAAAAAGTACCAGTTATAAGTTTAAAGCATGATGAATGATGTTTTAAACGCATTTCCTTGAACACTTTATATACTATGGACACCAACTTGTAAACGAATTAAAATTATTTAATTTATGTTTAAATGTTCATCCAAACGTTATCACGATATGATACCAAATCTAAAAACTTTTTTTCGGTACCGACGCTTCTATGAGTACAAATAAAATAAAACATCAAATAAAGTTTGATTTCTTAATTTATAGATTTTTCAGATTTGTTGGGAAGATATTTAATTTGTACACACGCTTTTGGAACACAACGTAATGGCCATTCCACAAAGGAGGACACAAAGTGCACCTGGAAGGCCATGGCAGTACAGCGAATCTGAATCGGAAACCGAGACAGAGACGGACAGTTCCGAAACATCCAGCACCACAGAATATTCATATGATTATAACACAGTAAGGAGAGAACAAGCACCACGTGGAGCAAGAAGGAATGTAAAATACTTGTATGACTACACCATTGTAAAGGAGGTTCCTTATGATGTTACACAAAATGGGGAAAAGTTGTTTTATAGAACTAGTAGGAGGCATGATGACAGAAATATTAGATATACGAGGCCAGCAACAAGACATTACCATCAGGTATTAAACTTTTATTATTTTAAACTATTATCATTTTACAAAGAAATGAAATTTTCTTTCGTGCGCTTGCGTCAACTGTTAAAATATGGTGCATTGATGATAGGTAAGGGTTTTGCAGTTATTTATAATCATACTCTTTCTGTTTATAAAACTGTTTAACTTTTGAAGGTTATGAGGCGTCTAGTTGTTTGGTATGAGATAGATTAAGATGTATCGACATATAAATGAACATCAATCAAATTCGGAGATAGTAATCAATTGAGTAAAAATTGATAGTTATTGTTCGGGTTTATCAACCTGTTTTGAGCTTCTTTCTTTCTTTCTTTCTTTCTTTCTTTCTTACATGCCAATTTCTTTTTTTACTGAGAGCAGGAAATTGTGGTTCTCTAATGTGGTCCGTCTCTAGTTATCATGTTCTTTGAATAGTCAATATTATATTAATACAATATAAAGTTTTCATAATACAATTGTCTTACAAAGTTACTTAAAACCTCAACGTCTCCGGTGCCAAAAGTTAGAGTAAAGGTAAAGAGTTTAAAAACAGTGATCTCAATATGTGTGTTTCTAGTGTTGTGGTTTCTTCGTTTATTTTGGCATTTTCATGTTGCCAAGGTTGTTACAAAGTGCATTTATTTAAATTACTTTCACTCTTAACAGCCACCAACAACACAGTGGAATCTCCGCCCAGAAGACCAGTTGGTGTTGAAAAGTTCATCTGCGTTTGAGGTGGCTCGCACTGGAGACATGAAGAAGTTACAACTAATTATAAGACATCACCCACATGTAATTAGGTATGTTTTTTATTTATCTGTTGAAACCCAATATATTTGTAAAACATAGTAGTAAAATTTCTCTCCTCTTGCTTATATTTCAATGTAGAAATATTGACCGTTTTAACATTGCTTTACAAAATGCAAATTAGCCTAAGAATACTTATGTCATGTGCTGATTTTGAATTTCTATTAAAATAATGCATTAAAAATCAGCAAATGACACTTATAATTCTTAGAACCACGAATAAAACTTGAATTAATAATACTAGGTTAATAAAATCAGGCAAACGAATACGTTAATGTTTACCAGGATGTTAAATAAAATGCATCTTTTTAAAGAAAAATAATGAAAAAAATTGTAGTTGAAAAATATGATATGAACAACGGCAAACAAGAACACTTAATAATCTGGTTTTATTTTCAGTGTAATATATGTATAAAATGTATAAAAACAAAAATATTCTGTTATCATCGATGTTTTAAAATAAATTGGATGTACTTTTTAATATCGTAATGTCAGTAAATATCTGCTTTGAGCTTGTAGACTCATTAAGCTCAAGCCGCAAATAGCTACATTAATGCTGATGGGGCTTTAAACAATAACTTACTTATCATGCTGATCGCAGTTTCATTGACGTAAAGCGACCGGAAAGTACAACTCTCCCCTTGGATAGAAGTCAGTTCTAAAGAAAGAGTGGAGAGTGGAGTGGAGTAATGGTGTTTTACGCCCCAGTCAAGAATTTTCACTTATTTCGAGGCGGTCAGTTCTGGAATGGTTGAGGAAACCGAAGTGCCCGGAGAAAACCACCGACCTTCGGCAAGCAAACTGACAAACTTTCTCACACTAGGATCTGTCCCGAGTGGGATTCGAACCCAGGCGGTGAGAGGCGCTGTGATCCGTAAGCGCGCGCTTTAGACCACTCGGCCACCGAGGCCCCATTTCTAAAGAAAGTAAACTCCGAGAATTCTTTCCGATACTCATTTATTTGGCAGTTGGAGGACTTGAGTCTTTTTATAATATACTTCTTGTGGATATTATAGATCTAAGAATGGAATGGGTAATACACTACTACATATTGCAACAGAAGCAGGTAAAGTGGAAATCGTTAAATGGTTGGCTGCAAATAATACCGATCTTGAAGCAGAAACAGCGAGAGGTTTTACTGCATTGCATTTAGCTGCACTAACAGGAAGCCTCGGTTGTATCAGGGTAATAACTACATTATATATATACGCGATATGCTATTACTTCAAGAGTTCTAAATCATTTGTTGAGTACTAGGGTAATGTATAGAAATACTTCACAAGTGCGAATACCTTTTTGAGTTTTATGCCCAGATTGCGATTCACGTTTCAGACAGAGTGTAATAAACAATAAACGTTTTTATTTTGGGACTTTCACATAAGATAAAAATCATTAGATATCATTATGAAGCATTATTTGAAAAAAAGTAGGTGACATGGTTTTCTTTTAAAAAAGGTGCTGAAAGTTTGTATTGTTAAGTTTATTTGTTAGTTTAGCATAGAAAAAATATAAAAATGGATCAATACAATGAAAACAATGTTTATTTTACTATAATTAACCTTTATCGGAATTGTAAAAATAATTAATTAAAATTTATTGTCATTATCAGGTTTTAGCTGCCATGGGAGCCAATATAAATGCTGTATCGTCAAAAGACAAGAAGACGCCATTACACGTGGCAGCAATGATGTAAGTAATTGTAAAACAAACGATCACCGATTTCCTACATTAAAACGTTTGTCATATTATAATTGTTTGATTTTTAATGAAAGAAAAAAATTTGAAATTACGACAAAATATTTTTTAAAATATATTTTTTAAAATAATTATAATAATTACGACATGACACTTAGCCTACCAAAAGGATTTATGAGGTAAATACCAGTAAATGTATGCTAGTTTTGGGATTTTAAGCAGAATTATATCTTTTGAGAGCTAAAAAGTTAGAAGAGTCAATCAATGTATCTTTTAAAACACATACAAATATCGTCTTTGAATATCGAATAGACAAGAAGAAAACTTAATTTGGTTTAGGGAATTTACAATTTGAAATTCCTTGGTCTGCACGCAATAGAAGCTGGCAACACCAACTGGTAGGAAGAGAAAAAGTGAAAAAAAAAAGAAGCTAAGATGTTTAACACATTGGTTAAGATTCTTTTGCCTAAATTGTCGAGATGGTCAGTTCTTTGATGGTAGAAGAAACTAGAAGAAAGTGGTAATATTTGGCAAGTAAATAACACCAAGATCTGCCCGAGTTAAATGCTTATCTAGTCGGTAGAATGCGCAGTCAAAGTGATTATCATGCACAGAAAGTTTTAAAATGAACTTTTTCACATATTAAATAGGGGTGATTTCTTTTATTAAATAGGGGAAATATGGAATGTGTCAAGTGGTTTGTTGCCAATGGCTGTAATATATACGTAACAGACAAAGGCGGAAATACACCTGGTTCTCTTGCGGAACAATTTCAACATCCAGCTGTAGCGGAGTTTTTGAGAACATGTGAAAAAGATATATCGGACCCAAAAAGTGTTATTACACTTATAAAATCAGACAAGTTTGTATATTTCAAATATTGTTTAGATTTATGGTATATTTTTTAACAGTAAAACGTTTAGGCATAACTCCGAAGTACAACAACACTTGACACTAGATGTAATATTCATAACCATTTATAAATTACTTTAAAATATGTGAAAAAAAGATCATTTTTGAAAAAGTCGTTACGTTAACTTGTAAAATCTATATTAATGTAGTGAAATTTTCAAATTTCAATTTTGATGGTCTTGGAGCATTCCATGATATTTTTGTATTCTTTAATTTTGTTTTATTCCACAAAAATCACATCAACAAATTTTAGATTTTGTGAACGACAATGACATCACAATAACATCAGATAATCATTGGATTTGTTTTTCTTTTTAACTTTTTTCAGAAGAGATACAAAGGACAAAGAAAAGGTAGATATCTACAACGTATTTTCGTCTTAGAAACATGTATATACATTGTAGATGCATTGTTTCGTTACTTTATGTGTATCTCTGCATGCTTCGACTTATGATTAAGTGTTTATCGACCATGTAAAAATTGGCATCGCTTTTACTATTATTTCTAAAGCAATGCTTATTTACCATATGTTTTTTCGAACATGTTTTCAGTATACGATAGCATTGGTAGTTGTGTAATAATCCAACATAGCTGCTGACAATGCTTTTGATTTATACAATTTTACATGATCCTTTCAAAGCCAAGTGAAATTGAAAATGATTTGTACAATTGTCAGAATGTATTTAAACCTTATGTTAAAGTACATTCTTTATTTCGAAATTTTTCTTTTGTTGTAAAGCCGAAAAACTACGTCAGTATCAAGAAACCGGCGAAAACTTGCTTAATATCAGCATGCATATGATACATTTTATCAATGTTTGTAAAATAAATCAATGTGTTTTAGGTAGTACAGACTTATGTATCAGATGTTAATATAGGAACACTAAGAGAGGATGTTGGTGGATCCGGCCTGTATCAACCTATAGACATACATCTACCTGTAGGGGGCAGAAATAAAATAGACTACGGTAAATTCATTACAATTTTTAAGGTCCAAGTGGTTTGCATGGTGGACTAAGGGAAATTTGAATTGTAGATCACCTAGTGTCCTCATCATTTTTCGTTTGTCATTCTGTGTTGAATTTGTTGCATTTATTGTTGCAATTGTTGTTGCCATTTACATGTTTTCATCCTTTATTTGTTAAAAGCCTTCACCAGCGATATTTATTTACTTATAGTATAAGGGTGGATAAAATTTGTATTATTAGCCCTTAAATCAGTTAAGAATCCGAGTTATATTACTAACATATGTCATAAATGTTATTGCATTTGTTTAGATGTGGCAATTGTTTCCCTTTTTTGGGTGCTGAAAATCGGTGTTAAAAATAAAATGGTTCTTTATAAACGATTTGTGTTGTTTGTTAATGTTTTTGTGCTTTTATGTTTTACTCTTGTAGTTCCGCGTAACAAGGTGCATTATTTCAAATTTACCCTTTTTTCTATATGATGCATTTTTGTGATTTTTTAAACATTGCTGTAACTAAAATAATTACGATGGCTTAACTTCGTCCATTGAACTATATTTAACTATACAATAGACTTTAAAAAGTACCAATCCAAATTAAAGGGGTTTATATAAGTGGCCCAAACTCCTGTGTCATTTTGTTGTTGTATGTTCTTTATTGCATTGGCTGCTGAAAACTCTATGTTTTAAATAACATCCCCCGTGTACAGTATTTCATTGTGCATTGTAGTCACGATACACACACCATCTGAAAGGAGTGTACATGCCGATGTCCTAGATAATCACGATGGCAAGGTAACAGTGACCTTCGAGCCTTCAGAGACTGGACTTCATCAATTAGATATCACCTACAAAAATAAAAAGAAAGGTTTGTCAATAATTTTTTATTTAAATATTTTCTTAATATCTATCTCTAGTACGCTTGATTTGATATTTGAATAGAAAATAATGTTCGCAAGGCATAATCTTTTTTTTTTCTTAAATTTCACCACTGGTGCATTTTAATTGAATGTGTTCATGTTTTTATCATACTTTTTATTTACATTTGCATGTAATTCGACTAATTAAATACTTTTCTTTACAGGTGGAACTATTCCGTTTATTATCCATGCCGTAAACACATCTAAAATAGTCGCTAATGGTTATGGATTACGTCACACATATGCTAATGAAACGTCAAATTTTTGGATAGAAAATAAAGATGCGTACACAAGTAAGGGGATATAATAGAAAAAAAAATACCATTTAGCAAATTTTCAGCCGTCTCAATTTTTGAAATGTATTTCAAACTAAGGTTTGTTCCCTCGTGCACAGCATTCCTTAGCTGAATTTGGATTTATAGAGATTTGGAACTTTAGATTCATTATTTGTCAACTGTTTGGCTGATGTTTTTATCTATCAAACATTTCTGTCCCTAGTGTCACTGATGAGGAATGATTTTACTAAATGCACACATATGGCACATCAAAATTTATCGGGTATTTGAGTTATATATTTAATATATACTTTGACGTTATGCAAGTATACACCTGCATTACGTAATGCAGATTGAGACTGTGTACATATTACATACAAAGTATTCGGCTATGTTCTGATAAAAATCAGCAAATTGAATTCAGAAAATAAACAGTACAAATGTCTTCTGAGACAATAAATCAGAACTTTGATTTATTTAACAAGGTACATTTTTAGAAAAGTTATCTTTTTTGGATATTTTTGTTTTTAATAATACCCAATACCCCTTTAAATACATGTATTTGAAATATTACAAAAATGTGGGGTTTTTTTTATCTTATGTAATTTTTTTCATTATTTGTGTTATTTCATTGCTTGCGCTCAAAAGTTTAGCTCAAGCGCTTAATGTTAATTATGCTTCAACGCATCTTTAGCCCAGATTGCGAAAGCAATCTACATTTTTTTTAGATTTAAGGAGATTTAAACAAACGAAACACGTTTTATACATGTTTGAAAAACATCGTTTAATAAACATTATATAACGGTTGACTTCAGTTTTTTTTTACATTATAGGCACACCACTTAATGTACAAGTTGGTCGAGATTCACCTCCTCCCACTCCTCCTCCTCCAAAAGTAGTCCCTGCACCACTACCACCACCACAAGATAGGAGGAGCAAGTGCGAGCTTAGCTTAAACATTCCAGGTAATTATATATAACACTACTTTTGTATCAGCAAGACTGTGTGATGATGGGCGATGCTTCTGAATTAATGATTTTCCATTGTATAGTGTTTACTAATAGTGAGAGCATGTTTTATTGCTTTAGGTATGTTAGCTTTGTCATTAAAACAATTGAGTTAGAAGCTAACATCTCTCATAACAAAAGCATAATTTATAAATTTGTATTTGATTTATTTGACAAATAATAAGAACATATCTTAACAGTTTTGTTAGCCATTAGCATTTTATTTACAATTGAGTGGAAAAGTAAATTATTGAATATTTAGCAATCTTGATTGATCTTGTTTATATCCTTGTATTTCAGTTGTAACATCAACAGCTAAAGCTGATATTATATTTGCTTTGGATTCATCAGCCAGTGTTGGAGCGAAAAACTTCGAGAAACAGCTTCAGTTTGTTTCAAAAATAATCCAGAACCAGCGTGTAGGCCCTGATCATGTACAATGCAGTCTGCTTACATTTTCTTCAACAGTTAGAAACCATTTTTTCCTGGACAGTTATAAGGACAAAGACTCCATTTTGAAAGACATTATGAGAACGGGGTACCATTATGGTAAAACATTCACCGGTGAAGCTCTGAGATATATTCGGAAGCATAGTTTGCTGCCATCTAACGGAGCAAGATCTGAGTGTCAAAAACTAGTAATTGTTCTCACAGATGGCGCTTCAACAAATAAATCCGTTACCCTGTATGAAGCAGAAAGGCTGAAAAGGACCCCTGACGTCAAAGTCATTGCAATAGGAGTGGGTAAAAACGTCAACAAGGAGGAACTTAAGGCGATTGCATCAGATAATAGAAATGTTTTCAGGGCTTCTTCGTTTAATGCTTTATCATCAATTAGCAACCACATAAAACTTGACAGCAAAGAGAGTAAGTTTTCATATTTAAAATTAGAGTAAAAAAATATAATCTTGTCACGTTTTGAAAACGAAACGAAAAAAACAAACAAAAAAATATCCAAAGGCTAATATACATTTAATAATTTACCCAAATCTAGTTTTCGTCTTGTACTCTGTTTATTTATTTATTTATTTATTTATTTATTTATTTATTTATTGTCATACGTAAACTGACCACTTCAGAAAAAATCAATCAAAAATTGAAAAAATTCTCAACTTAACACGAATGATACTGCCTTTATTATTTCTGAGTTCATTTTATTGAGATGCAAGTTTTATTTCAGTTCCTTCAGTTACTGTAATAACAAATGCACTTTTCAAATGTATATATCCTGCTTATACAAATTTGGCAAATTATAATGCCTATATTTCGATTTCAGCATGGAGTATACGAATGTCCTGTATAGATAAGGATGACGGTCCTCCATCAGCTACATTTTATGTTAACTGTAAGTATTGTGAAATTTATTTATTTATTCGAATTTTCTTATTTCATTTATGTCTTATTGGACGGTCTCTATGGTCAAGACTAGTTTATCACCAACTTTCTTAATTAGTTTTAAGAATCAATTTCAGATTTTTTAGTTTTAAGTAAAGAATTTCAGTTTAAATAACTCGTGATATAGTTTGAATAATTTGGTACAAAGTCTTATTTATATTGTTTCCATTTGTTTAAAAGACAACTCTTTTACTATACAGCATATACATATACATAACTTCTAAAGCATGGTCCTGTACAGAAATTTGACAGATTTGGTTTTTTTTCATATTGAATTCAATGTCAGTTTTTTTTTACTGCACTTGTACTTTTCAGATACATCACCCTTTTCCATTAAGGCCAGCGTCACACGTCCGTCGGGGAATAAAGAGAAGTGTGTGGTTAATAAGATAAATGATTATCAATACTGCATCAAATTTTTACCCATTGAAGTTGGTGTTCATAAAGTGGAAGTTAAAGAATTCGATACTCCTATTCCAGGTTCGTCAATAAAGCCTACACATTTGTCATCATTTTACCGAGAATGCTCTTTGCAGCTTTTATAGAATTTTAAATCATAAAAAAAGCAGATTGACTCACTTAACAATACAACATCCTGTTGTTGCCTGTTTATTATACTGTTACTTTTCACATTAAGATTACTCCTATTTACCCAAGATTTACATTTATTTAACAACTAAAATATCCCTCTGCGTAAACCTGGTAATTTTGGTATTTTTAGGATGTTAGGAATATAAGATGTCATTTCAAAGATCATATCATAATAACTGTTTAAAGTTTTGTAAAAGATGTTTATTCGTAGTTTAAAAAAAGAATGCCAAAACTTTGTTTAAGAAAAGGGAAAATTAAAGTGTAAAAGTATAATGAAAGTTGGTTTTAAATTTACTTTATTTTATTGCATCTTTTTGAATACCACTGAAGTTTTAGAACATCTAGTAACCTATGGTAAAGAGCACTTTGTGTTATAATTAAGCATCTTGACACTGGACTTGAAGAACATCCGAATAAAACCGGAGATCGTAAAGTTTTAATCAATGT
Source organism: Tegillarca granosa (assembly GCA_029721355.1). NCBI lineage: Eukaryota > Metazoa > Mollusca > Bivalvia > Arcoida > Arcidae > Tegillarca > Tegillarca granosa. The sequence goes on from CM056596.1 coordinate 14,208,926, forward strand.
TGTTCTGATAAGATATTCTGGCGCAATTTCCAAAATCTTTTGGAAATATAAACATTATATTAACAAAAGTTTTTTTCAATAAACTGTTATAAATTATAACAAATTATACGTTTACATTAATTGCATTTATGTTTATTGCTCATTTATGTCATTGGTAGCGGTTAAAGAAAATGAAATTTTATTGAATTGGGGATTCCTTCTATAAAGAGGAAATATTTTATCTATAATTAATTATTTGCTCCAAACGCTTTGCCAATTTTGTCAATTTCATAAATAGTTTTTTGAAGGTTATTGTATTTTGTTTTTCCAGGAAGCCCTTTTGAGTTTATGATTGATCCCGCAAAAGTCTACACAGGTAAAGTAAAACCATCACTTCCGGATCCTATACCTGAACCGGATCCTGAACCAGTTACATTTGACCTGAATAAGAAAGATATCAAACCTTGTAAGTTATGTCTATAATGTGAAGCAAAGTTCTTTAGTTTAATCATGAGCAACAAAACAACAACCAAAAAAGTATTTTGTTTTATACAGCACTATATTCACTGCTACAGTGAGGCTAGGATTAAACCAACAAATAGATTGTAGGTTATTCCATACCAAACCAACACCAACGCTTAGTAACGAAATATAAAATTTGACACTATCCAGTGCTGTTTAGAGTGAAAATCAATGTACCTACAATATTTCTTAAATCTTTAATTTTTTTATTCGAGTCATTTCTTGAGATATATTTTGTTTTTGTAAATGTTATTGTATTGTATCTTTCTATATTTTATTTTGCTTTATTTTTAACTTTTAACTACGAAGCATATTTACATCCATAAATGGAACAATATAAATTTCATAGTAACTGACAAAATGAACACTTTCAATAAAACTAGAGATGTTATGCTACCTGATTTAATTTATAACAGGGACTGTCCTTCAAGTATATTTATACCCACTTTCTTAATTAATTATTTAAATTTGTTTCAGATGAGTTTAAAGTGTTTACAAGAGACGGTCACCCTGGTTATCTAACGGTCAGTATGGAAGGTCCGTCAAAGGCTAGTTTTAAAGTGGACAACAGGAAGAATGGATTATGTGGTGTATCATATCTGGTCACAGAGCCAGGAGAGTATACTCTATCTGTGAAATGTGACAATGAACACATAGAAGATTCACCATTTATTGTAAATGTGTCGCATAAGTGTTCTTATGTATTCTGTGATTGTCAGGATTCCAAACAATCTTAAATATATGTACAATGTACGTGCAAACATTGTGACTTCTTTTCTGTGATATTCAAATAAAAAGATGTTCATATTCATTATTACAGCCATTTCTTTTTCAGATGTGATTGTTGAAACCTACAACTTTGAATTTTCAAAAGCCTTTTTCCCTTTACTTGTATAAAAATGAAGTCAGAATTGTTTCTTTTTCTAGATGTATTGAAATCGATTGTATATTTATGGATGATGATTGATATAGCCACATCATGTAAAAACCATAATCTAGACTGTTTCAAGCACACTAATTTCTGAACAAATTGTTTGTCGTAATTATGGCTTAGTCGATTAGTGTTGTGATAATGACTGTGTCAACAAGTGTCAATAAGATATTTAGATTTTATTTGGAATGATGCGGATTTTTTATCAATAGCAACCGAACTATCAGGCATATCAACATTTGTATTAACTTTTTATGGTTGTTCGTAGACTTTTTGTATTTTCATTGAATAATTAATTATTCTGTCTCACATTTTTATCTTCTGTAGATGTAATAAATAGGCTGTTTTATATACATGTACTATCTGTTAACTGTATCAGAAGACTGTGATATATGATTTTTTTTATATGATTTATAATTTGTTCATTTAATACGTTGTTGCTTACCTTACATAGTAAAATGCTTTTGTAGTTTGTCGACATATACGTGTAGTTAATTCGAAATAATTAAACGTCACTAAATACTGGTACACGTAAATATTTGTAACAATTGTAAATATAATGTAGTTAATTCGAAAGAATAAAAAAATCACTAAATACAAGTATACATAAATAAAATATAATAATATGAAAAAGCAATACTTGAGCGGCAAAAACATCAAAATACGTCAAGTCAACAAAGAACTCGCATTCTTTAATCCTGTTTGCATTATTTTAATTTAAAAAAAATTATACCAGAACACGACATAAATAGATATTTCTAAGGATTTTGCGCTTAGGATCAAGAAGTAATTAATTGATATAATCAAAATTTTGCGCCATTCCAATGCCTTATACCGTATTTACATTTTCATTAATAATGCAAGATGTAATATTTTGAAGAAAAAAAATTATCATAAAAACCAAAATTTTTAAAAGCATAATATTAGTTGAATGTCTAAAAGAATATTTTGTTTTATGTCATGTTATGTTATGTTATGTTATGTTATAACATATGTTATGTTATGTTATGTTATGTTATGTTATGTTTTATTTTATTTTATTTTATTTTATCTTATTTTATTATTTTATTTTATTTTATTTTATTTTATTTTATTTTATTTTATTTTATTTTATTTTATTGGCGGTCAGATGTTTTAGACGTCACTTTAGTTTCTCTCCTCACTGCACGTTGTTATTAGCAACAAACACCGTCAAAGGTTGGAACATTAAAAGAATTGCGCCATAAAACATATACCGCCAATAACTTTTATGAATAAAGAAATTACAAAATGTTATACCAGCCCAATATAATTATCATGTAAATAAAAGAGCTGAATAGATAATGGTTACTCAATTCAATCTGTTTTAGACAGCTGAATAATATCTTAAGAATTAATTCAAAGATAAATTTACGCACAGTGATTTTATTGTATAAATATTGTGTCTACTGTTAACTTATCGTATAAATAAACAGTTACGGATACACTGTACAGTTAAATTTGATATTTAAAAATGGTTGAATGAAACATTGGTAAGTACTACAATTCAGAATCATATGTTTTGTCTTCTTTTAATATTACTGTTGACTTCATGATATATAAACTGATTGAAACAAAATCGACATATAAATCTGTCCTGGAGAAAATTTTTAACTGTAATATTCACTTTATGGTTCTGAAGTTTCAAAGGCGATAGTTGTCAATTTACTCGTTTCGAAAGAAGCTGAAATATATACCGCAAAATAAAGTGGAATTAAGTGGTTGTATCAACAATTTTATTTATTTAAAATTTTTAAAGTTTCTTTGGCTTGTTTTAAAATATCCAAGTGTGCAATATCAATTGTCAATTGTCAATATTTTCATCATTGATGTTTGTAGTAAAATAATTGAAGAAAGTTATTTGTTCAAGATAAAAAAGTTTCAAAATTTTGTAAATGCTTCAATCTTTGTCGAAAAAGTGACCAGTGTTCATCAGTCAATATCCATTACAATTATATTAATGACTTGATCTTATCGTTAACATGTGTTAATACAATACATAGCAAAATATGATTGTTTAAAGTATGACAAGCGGAAATCTAACTATCATGTTTTAATGAATGGATTTAAAATCCAAGCGTAGATATAGCAAGGGATACGAGATTTTACATACATGATGATTCTTCATTTTGTGTACTGCTTTGTATCAACGTTCACACGTTACATAGTCGCGCTTTTTCCTTTATTACGTATGGCTTAACAAATACCATACACGTTTATTCTGAATATTCTTTGAAGCATCTCACCGTCTATATTTTCTATACTAAACAGAAATGATCATGCGAAATGTGTGAGTGTATTAACCATTAACCACTATTATCTTTTACGTTATCACTTGAGATGAAATAGAGATAACTGTATAATACATGTATATTATTTTAATTGACAATACTAGGTACCGAAAGCGGAAATAACGATATTTTTTACTTTCGACAAACACTTGACATAATGGTGTTAAATAAAAAAGCAAAAACGTATCTATATATGGATCAAGTAATCAAGTTAGATTAGCTTTTTCTTCTTAACCACTAAAATGCAGAATTGTGAAATGTATAGTCATATGTTTTTCGGTTTCCATTCTTTACGTTCGTTTTCGTCTGTTATATGCAAATTATTCTGAAATTGATTTTGGTATTATAGTATAACGAATGTAAAGCCATTTTAAGTAACAGACACGGAGAAACTCGAAAGGACAAAGAGTGCACAACCACGTCGACAAGACGGATAAAAAACGGAAGAAAGTAAGATGTCACAAGAATCAAAATCATCAAGATCATCAACGTCGCAAGCGTCAAGATCATCGAGATCATCGAAGAACCAGTATCCAATGAAAAGGCTTACTATAATCCATAATTATTCAAATGAACAAGACCTTCCATATCATAAAAAGGTACATTTCGTTGTTGATATACGGTACTCTAAGATAATATTTCACAGAGTTCAACACTCTCAGACAAGGTTTATACATGAGACTTTTAAATTTGAGATATTGCTTCCTCGCCTAGTAAGTAACCTTGCTCTTGTCATAAAAATTGCTGATGTAACATTAAACAACAATACCATTACAACTAACTAACAATCAATTCTCCGAAATTTTGGACCTCGGTGACCGATTGGTCTAAAGCGCGCACTTACGTATCACAGTGCTTTTCAACTTATAGAGTCAAATCCCGCTTCGGTACATCCTAGTTTGAGAGAGTTTCCTGTTCGCTTGCAAAGAGTACAAGATTTTCTTCGTGCACTATTCACCATTCCAGAAATAGCATCCTCTAATAAGTGAAAAAAAATCTTGACAAGGGCTTAAAATAACATTATTTCACTCTACTCTACTCCCCCGAAATTTGACAAAAAAGTTTTAAAACACTGCAAAGATGTTCTGCATGGTCATAGTAGAAAGTTTATTTTTATCTATTTATTTATTTAGTGAGTTAGTTAGTTAGTTAGTTAGGTTAGTTTGTTATTAAACGATTTTTACATACTGTAAGCTGTCTCCTGATATCATTCAAAAAATTTTTCAGATTGACCACAGCATTTGTTTCATCCTGTATATACTATGAACTCGCATAAATTGTCTTGCTATTCTTATAAGAAAGATTTACAGTACTAACAATACAGTAAACTGTATGATACATGTATATTTGAAAATTGCATACGGATAAAGCCGCATCAAATATAACGTTATGACTCATTTTGACTGAAGCAAATTCAATTTATATTAAGTTTGAATTGTTCCAAAATAATTAAAAGTAATAATTAATATTTTAGGAATCTCAGAAAAGTCAAGCTGGAAAATGGAAATCACTGACAGACAGGTAAGGATATATCACACATACTGTGTATGTTTTCTGGAACCTATACAACCTTCACTATTTGCAGACTCTTGGTAACAAAATATATTCTTCTTAATTTTTCTGTTTAAAAGAGCAGCCCTTAACTACCTTTATCTATAAATGATATTGGTGTACAACGTAATTTATAAACGGCTGTCACTGATCAAGTTATATGTTTTATGTGTTGTTGTATCCGAGAATCGTTTAGATCCATCTTAGTCGATTATGTGTAGATGCAAGGCATGCAATCTAAAATGCTTTTAAAAAACTGTTTTATGTCGGTAATGATATAGCAGATTTACTTTTATTTTTGAGATTTTTCGTATTGACCTCTTATTAATTGATTTTTTTAGTACGGACAAATCAGACCAAACAGGCAGTAAAGAGAGCGATAACATTGAGGTACATATAATATTTAATAATGCTCGATAATTAGCACTCAAAAGATAGGGTTTTGGTTAATAGCTCTGACAAGTCTATTTGATTCGAGTGCAGAAATTAATGAATTAATTGATATCAGTTTTTAGTATTGGGACATATTTTACCAGCTGCAAATTCCTTCTTTAGCAAATGGATACTACTCTTTTTCTTTATTAATTTCATACAGATATAAAAATCATTTCGAATTAAAACTCTTCATGTGAAGCTTTTGGAAGAATTAAGAAATTCATACAATCATATTATTTTGACAACAATGTAATTATATAAATAAAACAAACATACCAGTCCTTGTCCATATCGTAATCCAATAAAATGATTTGTATTCCCTTAACGTGCCATGTTGTCAACATAGGTGTCTATTTATTTTTATAAGTTATATAAATTTTCTATTTCCAGGTCCAACAAACATTTAAAACCGAGTGTTTGATTGGTAATTTAAGAATAGACAATGATGGCACCATATATCAACCAATAGACATCCATGTGCCTCGTGGACACAAACACAAAATTGACTATAGTACGTTTTTTTTTTTTTTTTTTTTTTTTTACAATTTTATGGCAATAGCCCCCTCATGAAACTAACGTGAATTTACAATTTTTAGTGCAAGTACATTAGGCTTATAAGAAACTGCGTCTAATGACGTAACTTGACACTTAATCAATTGATGTTACCAACAGAAACGTTCGTTGCCTGACACCAATTGCTAAATGCAGAGAACACGTTTGTTCACACGTGAGTATAAATACAAAGATCGCAAACAATTCAAAAAATGTCAAACCCAATTTTTTCCATGTGTTTAATAAACGCATTCTGTGCTGCACAAATGAAAATTAAGAACCAGCACGGGGTCGTAAATGTTCCCAATGGCTTGTATATTTACAACTTACAGCGACCTTAAAACAAATGTTGCTACAGATCATGCGTCTCATGTCAGTTTATACAGTAAAAAATAACATTGCTTGCAAAATGTTAACAATCGATACAACAATTTAAACAACAAGAAAAATAAATGGCCAAAATTAATAGTCAAAAATCTAAGCGCACAATAAATAAAAAAATAAATTAGATAGAACATGCTATATATTGTGGCTTAAAGAGAGTTACTTTATTACTTCAATGATTTACCAATAAGATAAAATTTTAAATTTCTTTTGTTTCAGTAACAATAAAGACGCCGTCCAACGATATTCAGTGCCCCGTAGTGAAGGACAATTTCAATGGAACATTATCTGTACAATTTCAACCGACTGAATTGGGTCTTCATAAACTTACTGTTACCTACACAAATCAGAAATTTGGTATGTTTAATCATTTACCAACTAGGCGTTAGGTATAATAAATCTTACACTAATCAGAGATTGAGTTAGTCCTACCAAGCACCAATAGAACAATAGAACCACGAGTCTAACATAGACGCTGGGTAAGTGTAATCACCTGGCATCAATGTCTAGATAGGTATTAAATTACTCTGCATAAATCAATATCCGCCTTGATTATAACGGCAAAGATAAAAAGTCTCTTAACATTATAATTCATAATCCATCGTTTGTAAGTCAAAATTTGACTTTTAAATAAAATTATACAAACCTTTTTTAAAAACAAATTAACAATTAATTCAAAGAAACCTTTTTTTATCTATATATAGGGCAAATTTCTCTTGATGTGAACACTAAAGATACAACAAAACTTATTGCATCAGGAAGTGGTCTGACCTACGCAAGGATAGACGAAACAGCAAGTTTTAACATAAGAACAATAGATGCATATGTCGGTAAGTTTGCATTGCCTTATTTATTATTATTCCTTAAGAAATACACTCTTCATATTTGTAAACAGTTGTCTCATTTTAAAGAAGTGTTTTAGATATTATGTTGGTATTATGTACGAATTGAATAATTGATTGTTATTTGTCTTTTCTTATCATTCTTGTGTTGTGTTTTTCATTTATTTTCATTTATTTTATCATTATTTTATTATTTTTGTTCAAACCCTTTTCCAACATTTATTTTAAAAAAATCAGGTTGTTTCAATAGTTGTTTCTATGAAAAAGGATTGTGCGAAACGTTCCCATAAACAAATGCTTGGTTGGTTCTTTAGTTGTGTTTTTGTTTGTTCTGGCATTTTCTATGACTAAATCGTAATCAATATTAATATATTTTGCAGGAAACCCTCTAGTGGTTCCAGTTGGAAGAGTTTCACCACCACCATCACCGCCACCTACACCACTACCACCACCTCCTCCACCGCCACCGAAAGTAAGAAAAAGCCGGTGTGAACTAAGCCTAGACATTCCAGGTAACTTAAACCTATTAAAATGCTTTCAATTGTTAATCTATGAACGATATTTCTAAAGTTTTATACGTAACAAAAGAAACCTTTTCTCTCAGAAATGTATTTGTTACAAAATTAACAAATCAAAACATTTGGTTTTGTGAACAAACCTTATTTGATTGTTGCTTTTATTTGGTTTTCAGTTTATTCCTCAAGTATTAAAGCCGACATCGTATTTGCAATAGATTCTTCAGCAAGTGTTGGCGAGAAAGTCTTCAAAAGACAGCTAGTATTTGTTTCCAAGATAATCCAGAACTTGCATATAGGTCCAGATAATATACATGTCAGCATTTTAACATTTGCCTCTGAAGTTTACAAATTATTTTCTTTAAACCGTTTTCATGACAAGAAAACAATTTTAAAAGCGATAAGAAAAGCGTTTTATGTTGACGGTAAAACTCTTACAGAGAATACTCTTAGATACATACGACAATTTAGTTTGTCATCATCTAGAGGAAGTAGACCAGACTGCCGGAAGTTGGTAATATTTTTGACAGACGGCAATTCGACCAATAAGTTGGAAACTTATGATGAAGCAGAGAAATTGAAACAAATTGAGAACGTTAAAATAATGGCAATTGGTGTCGGGGAAAACAGTAAACAAGATGGATTGGAGGCGTTAGCGTCATCGAAAAATCTTGTGTTTAGGGAGTCATTATTTGACGTGTTATTTAGAGTTTTAAGAACAATCAACAAATTTTCAACAGTTGACCGGAAAGACAGTAAGTATTTGTCCATATAGAAACTGCAGTCTTTGTATCATATTTAAGCCAAGTTTTTATAATTCATTTACGATAGATTACCGGTATTAAAAATAAAAAGATAATTGCCAAGAGGTATTAATCTAAGAAATCAACCAAAACGAACAAATTTTAAGTCAAACACGTGACTACTTTGTATGTCATTTTATTGCTTTTCGTCGCAGAAACCACATTTTTTGGTATTTACAATGCAACATAAACCAATAAAATTGAAAATTCTTTGATGTGTACATTGACATTTTGGCTCATACTTAGAATGAGTAATTTTTACTTTTTTGCGATGGAATTAAATTATTTATATTTATTAATTTGCAGTATGGGGAATAAGAATATCTTGTTTAGACAAAGATGATGAAGAACCAGTAGCAATGTGCGCAATAGATTGTGGGTATTCAGATTAATTCTTAAAGCTTAATGAGGAGAAAAGTTATAATGATGTCTCATTAATAACCTTTTTGCTTCTTAAATCATTTTACGAAATCAGTAAAAAGAGAATTTAAAAAAAAAATCGGCAGTCATACATATCCCAATTCATCGCAGGTGCTGATCATTCAGTCAGGGCAGCACCTTCAATGAAGCATTGCATATACTTTACTATGTTTTGGTAACAGTTGAGATATATGTATGATTGTATGCAAAACTACAAGATACGCGATATTGTTTTCAATTTTCTTTACAGTTAGCCTTGTTTTCAATATTAACAATACTATTTCTAAGGCTTAGATTTTGAAACATTATAATTACTTTTTCAGACACATCGTCTATGAAGTTGACAACATCTATTACCCGACCATCTGGAGATAAAGAACATTTTAATGTCGGCAGGGTCAACAATCACGAGTATTGTATATGCTTTTCACCAGTTGAAGCAGGAATACACTCAATTGAAATAAAAAACCACAATCTAGAAATTCCAGGTTATTATAAATTAAAAAATCAAGTTTTCAAAAGTGTCAAATATTTTTCTTCCTGCATTTGTCGGAAAGTAAAATTTCTTTTCAAGATATATCAAGATGTTTGAGAGAGAGAGAGAGAGAGAGAGAGAGAGAGAGAGAGAGAGAGAGAGAGTTCGATGTGTATGGTAAGTTGTATATTCAATACTTATTAAACAAGAAAAACTAATTTTCTCTAATCTGTTGACACATTTGTTAAGTTGTGTTGGTACAAACATTATATCAATTGTAGAAGTTTTAAAGGTTTTATTTCCTATTAAAACCAGACAAAAGTTAACTTTATTTAAAAATGCTGGGTTAATATGTATTTTCTTGAAATTTAAAGGTAGTCCGTTCCAGTTTATGATTGATCCAGCAAACAGGAATTGTGAACCAGACCCGTTAAATATTGAACATGATCCAAGTCTAGTTCCAGAACCAGATACAGAACCGTTATCAGTTGAACTTTTTCCGAGTTCTGAAACAGAACCGGAGCCAAAACAACATACAACACTAGAATCAATTTGTTTAACAATGGACCGTGACAAAGCCGATCCATGTAAGTAAATATAATTGAGGTTGTATACGTTCTTATGTACAAGTGTCTTACCAACAGAATGCATTCCGAACAAAAATAGTTTTTTTGTCAATGCAGTAATACCTTAGAGCCTCATATGCTATATATTTGTCTAACTCTAATAAAATGTAATGTTTTTATTATGATGTAGTTACAAATACACTTCTCTAAATATGTGTAGTATTTTGAACTTGTACACGTGTAAGGACAACATAAGTGTCTTTTTCAAATCCTCTAGCTCTACGTGTCTTTAGCTTACCCTTCCTTTGATGTCATACTCTGTATGTCGCAGCATGTTGAGTTGTTTTTTTTATTTACAGTCATATAAATACAGTTGATAATGTTTCAAGAGTAGCCATTCGTTTTCGTTGCCAAGTAAATGTCCTGGTTCATTTAGTCTGATCTCGTTTACAATACTTTAGGATTATGTCATTATTTGTGTAGTTTCTACCTATGAAGTATTTATAGATCTTTTCAATTTTATAGGTAATTTATTTACTTTTTCATGTTAGTTACTTTAACGAGCATTCATATCACATTGATGTTTTCAGGTTTGTTTCATTTTGTTTTTTTTAATTTCAGATCACCTAGAGGTATTATCAAGAGATAGAACAGCTGGCGATATAGTGGTTTCCATTGATGGTCCATCTAAGGCTAGCTTTACGTATGATAACCACATAAGTGGTTTTTGTAAGGCATCATACAAGGTCTCGATTCCTGGAATCTACACAATATCCATTAAATGTAATGGTCAAGAGATACAAGATTCGCCATTTAATGTACATGTTTTTCCAAAATGTAACTATGTTAACTGTGAGTGTTAGTCGTTCGAGGCTGGAACGGAATAAATATTTCTGTTATCAATTGTCGCGCACTTTCTGACTTTTTTATAATTTTACTCCATTGTGGTGTTTTAATAAATGTTTGTCAATAAAGGTTTTAAAGAGTATTTTTAAATATAAAGAAGTGATCTTTCGAATAAATTAAAATTTATGAGAAATTTTTTCGTCTGTAACCACCAATCCCTTTCAGAGGTCACTACACACTCCTAAAACAACTTACTGAATATGTTTGAACTATTAAGTGCCACTGTGGTTATGAATTATTTTAATTCATATGATTTACGTCTAGTAATTCAGTAATTTTAGAAAAACATCACTTTAAAATTTAGGTTTTTTAAAATAAATACAGATAAATACAGTCAATACACTTTCACCTCTGGTTAACGTGATACCATTTCTCCTCAAATATGCATTTATTAGGACTGGTATGTTTGTTTTATTTAATCTATTTTTTCTCCGGATTATTTATTTTATAAAAGAGATAAATCGTGCTGTAATGTTCGTAATATTTATTTTATTTTTAAAGAGTCTAATCAATATAAACTTTGATTTATCACGTCGTAAAAATCTGATTCTGTTAGTTTAAATATGTTTACTATATGTACCTTGTCCTGTTAAACAGTGGCACTATTTGCTATGATTGAAAATCAAATTATTTATGAGAGATATTATCAAATAAAATATATAAATCACCAATGAAGAAGTTTAGAGAAGATTTATTTAACAAATTAATCAATCATAATTTACTTCCTCTTTCTTTCACAAGAATTTACTTTGGAAATCTAAAACAATTAAACATCGTGTTAAATCTTGTTTGACCTAGGTATCTGTGACCTTAGATCAACCAAGAATGATAACGATATAATAAAGTGTTCTTAATCAGTATTATGTAATAAAATAAACTTTACAAATGGCAAAGAAAAAATGTTAGATTTTTAAAACATTTATATTTACGAAAAGCTAACCATTTGATATGATACCGAAATCAAACATTCCGGATATATTCTGGAAATAAGTGAACCGATGTTTGACAGCACCATCACTTTTGCAACTACTCGCGGGTAAAACAAAGACATAAAACCTTTATAATATAAATAACATGGGTGTGTTTTAAGATCAATACTTATCAAAATCTAAAAAGATACCAGCTTGCCCTAGTTACAATGATTCGAACTGCTACCAGCATACGTATATCGTCAAATCGAAACATGTATTTATTAAATGTCCCAATTTGTTACGTTATCGATAAGAGACCGATATTGATTGTTCAAAGGTGATATTTATATATACTTCCTTGTACCTTATCTTTATGTTAACTACAAAACAGATCATAATACTGCAACCTTGCAATGGCTCATTTCAACGGACAATCGTATCTTCAAGATCGTTATGTGGGAAGTCAGCACCAGCCATCCGATGAGTATTTCGTCACTCAGAATTCTTTCCAAGGTCAAGACAGACGGTTCAATGGACCAGTAGAGAATTTTGGCGAAGAACGAGGTTTAAGAGTATCAGCAAGATTTAGACATAAAAGAGATGTTGACAGTATTGAGTCTGGTAGTTATGATAGACAGATAACGCCGACTTTTGGAAACAATAATTATGGATATATGCCTGATTATGAGACAGACCGCTGTCAACAATACGGTGCCGAACAAAATAACATAGTACCTTATTACAATGATTTTTTCGATAACACCAGCCGTGATAGATTTGCAAATAATCCTGAAACTGAATATCCATTGTCTGAAAAATCGGACGATCGAGGTGTATCAAATGAAGGATATCGACCTGACGGCGAATATGAAGACGACGACAATAATTATCTAAGTATATATCAAAGAAAGGCTAACGACGACGAAATTGTTCACAAACCTTACCTGTTTAGAAGAAATGTTAGAAAAACACAACAAGACGATGTTATTTTCAGTTTTGACGACATTGAAGTTAGTCGAGACCAATTTGATTTTCAAGAACAAAACAACGACAACATATTTGATGGAACTCAGACTATTACACGTAGAAAGATTCCGAAAATGAAAAATTCCAGTTTAGAAAATTCCAATGAACATGAATCATCAGACGGACTTTCGCATGTACCAAGCATGCGAACTCGTAAAAGCAAATCTCTAAAGCGCAAACGGGAACTCTTAATGGAACAAAGATCAACACATGATTTAGCCGAAATCTACAGGTAATTTTGTTATGCATGTTTTATTCTTTCCTTTTTCGTATTAGTCACTTTATGTTCTAATTTGATACATCAAACGAGCATAAAATATTTATTTAAAAACACCCGTATGGGAGTCGCCACGTACAACTCAAGAATTTAATATCAATCAAAACATTTTAAACAACAAATCTACATTCTCTTTTTAAGAAAAAATGTTGAGCAATCCAATAAGTTCATCAAATTCACTATAACCCTAAAAAATTTAATGAAATCAATTGCAAACTTTTTTCAAATGATGAAATGTATTGAAGTTCCAGACATAAATGGCTTTACGAATGAAGCTGGTGTTAAGTATTTCTTTTAGTACACGACTTTACTAATAAGTTTTTTCTTAAATAGTTTGTATTCAAAACCTGCAAATTTTTCCCATTTTTCATCATGAAGTTTATTTTACTTTTTACAATTTTATTACTGATCTTGACTTTTAACGCTTATCTCCGAAAATACGTGTCGTGTAATTTTTCATTTTTACAGAATAAAGTGCTCAACAATTACCACATAACCAATACATCTTCAAAAAAATAAATTTTTCTATGCAATATTGGTTACATGTTTTAAAACAAATCGTGTAATCATCATAAAAGATGGTTGGACTATAAATATTTATCACCATATTGTGTGCTAAAACAGATATTTATTGTCGTCACCCATCCAAAATATAATTTATTACTATAGTATTAACAATTGTTTCATATTGTTTCCGTTTTTTTTTTTTAATAATTGTTTTTTGATCTACAGTGTTATCAAAAAATTGATTTCAGGAAGGAAAAGCTAGAAAAGCAAATGACCGACACCGATGGAAATGCTCATTGGACAATCAAACGCAATAAGGTAAAACGTTATAATCGTGTGTGTCGGCGAGAAACACTATTCAACCCATTGAAGGCATCGCTGCTGTTTGAGTACAACCCCTGAGGGTATCTTAACTTAAAAGCCAGTACTTTCTTTTGTATCATGCTGCAAAATTTTCAGCCATTAATTTTTAAAACATCAAAAAACTTAGGTTTGTTCTCTCACGCAAAACATTCCTTAGCTTGATTTGGTTTCTTGTTATTTGGAACTTCGTTTGGATTTATTAATATTCAAGTGTTTCGCTGTATTAATTCCTGTTATCATTCATGAAAAAGAATTTCCGAAATATGCACACAGTGCGTATCATAATTAAACAGGTAATTTGTTAATCAAAGAATGGTTAGTACTTATCTTTCTAGGTATCGAAATTTGTAGTAAAAATGTACACAAATGATAACGGGATGGTTCAGAGGAAAGTAAAAAGGGCGTCATTTACTTCAGCATTTATAAATGAGTTATGGTCATTTCTGTCGTATATTCTCCTTTGCTATTGCAGGCAAAATATATAACAAGAATTAGCCCGGAATAGCTATCGCAGTTAAAGGACCATAATTGCCATATTGCGAAAGTTCAATTTATATTTAAAAGTATATCAATACCCAATCATATTGCTGCGATGTTTTACGTTTGTAATTCCTATGCCTTGTACAACGTAAAATTCCTGAAAGACTTAATCACGTTAAAAACTGTGAATTGAAGCGTTGTAATAACACATATTTTAATGACGTAAACATCATTCTTGGAAATTTTAATCAAGTTAAATGCTGAGAATTAGCGTGATGTACTGAAACATATTTTTAATGACGTAAAATTATAAGACATCATTTTTGGCAAACTTAATCACGTTGAATACTATAAATAGGATTGATGTAATGTTACATATTTGTCCTGCTCTGCATGAATAATAAAACGCACAATAAATATTAGGACATAGCATAAGTGCACAAAACATCTTAAAAGTAAAAAACTGAATGTTTGTTGAAGTGATTTACTGCGGTGCGAGATAAGTTTTTAAAACGTTCTGTTATCAGTAAGTTTTTAAACTACACAGATCAACACTGTTTTGTCGTGGTACCTGTGTTGATTGAAACCGTTTGTCTTAGGGTTCTTTTCTTCGTTTAAACTTATTTGTTCTTGTAAATTACACTCTATATTTTATATTATTTTCAGGCTATTCAAAAATTCAAAACTGAATTAAAAGAGCTACTAAATTTTGAAATATGGTCAAATTCATTTAAAACCATAGAAGGTAATTTTCATTTTGTCGCTTTTTTACATCATGTCATTAAATATTATTTAAAGAATAAGTATATGGTGTGCCATAGGTAACAATCCAAGTCCAAAGCAATGCAAAAACTTAAGCACACTCCTTGCAGCAGTAGACCGATAAGTAACATTAAACTAGTAATGACCCAAGTAAGAACAATATTATTTGTAATAATAATTTGTGACTGCCCATTTGCTAAGATATCTAAATTTGTATTTCTGTTATTTGTCTATCCGTTCAATTTCGTGCACAGAACTAAGCTCTGAAACATCATATTTTAACAAACGTAAGTGTGCGAAGTGTGTTGCTTTATGTATGTTTATAACACCCACTTATGACTTCTTTTAATAAAATTCTCAAGAACAAACCCACTATCGTTGGTACTAAACTATTGTTCCTACTGATTATTACGATAAGGGTACGTGTTTTGTTCTATATTCTTGAATGTAATTCACCTTTCACTTTGTCAATAGAAATAAAAATTCCATCAAAGATGAGAGTTCAAAGGTGATTCCAATTGACAAACATTGTTTGTGAAGTAGCTGACGTCAGATTTTCGTAATTCGTGATTTTTATACTGTATAAAAATTGTTACAACTATCAAATAATATTCAGACAGCTCACTTGAATAGATTGTTCGTCATATTAGTTCTGGATCTTTTCTGATATAAATGTCTTCATTGTTTCAGGTAAATTCGGCACAGCTGTCATGTCATACTTCCGGTTTGTAAAATGGCTTTTGTTTTTGAATTTATATGTCAGCCTCGTATTTATAGGCCTGATTCTTCTTCCTCATTTATTACTGAATGATGTACCATTACAAAGCATGAATGTGACAGCTTCTTGTCATCAAAACATTGGAAACATTTCTTTAAGTTCGAATACAACAAATGTGTACAATGGCACTGCTGTTAATGTGTACGAACAAGCATACAGCTGTTCAGAAAAATACAGGGATTTCTTATACACTCACAGACAGAAGGAGGGTTTGTCGAATAAGGTTCTGGATTTCTTGCAAGGGACGGTACGTAGAATAGTAATTTTTGATAAGGAGGAAATTTTCAATTTCACAACCATGGTTCTAACTATATGCAGCATTAAACAGATGTATAGATTTTCTGACAATTTAAATCTTTTAGAAACAATCCGTGACTTGACAAACACAAATCTAATATTTGTGAAGTAATCAAAAGAGCTAAATGGAAGCCATTTTACGATATCTTATCATATCGGTTTTTTGATGGCGACCTATATTCAGTAGAAAATGTTTTCATAAACGTTAAATCGTTAAATTTTTTTTATCTTGCAACAAATATAAATAAATTATTTTCCAATAACCGGTAAAAACACAAAGTAATTACAATTAGAATTAATCACATAGGTGTCAGAGCAAAGTCTTAAAAAGAAAATGTGTCGGTCGACATTAGCAGATCTTTTAGTTGTTACATTATTAAAGCAATTTAACAAGAGCAAAAAAATTATTGATTTCATAATATTACAAAGAAATAAAGAGTTTTTGCATGCAAAATTACCATTTTTTAAATAATTCATTGATAGGGATGGATGGAAAACACAGAATTGTTTTATGGAAAGTATTCGTATTTCTATGGTTACGGTGCCAATAGAATCTACAATATGGGATTATTCTATCTTGTTGCCCTAGGGATTTCATCAATACTTTGTTTTCTACTTCTCGTCCGAAAGTAAGTGACTGAACCATACTTTTTGTTTGAAAAGCAAGCCCAAATTAAATCTTAATAGTGTGAACCAATGGTCTGTGTCTTCAAAATGTTACATACGCTGTTTCGTATGTGTAAGGTATTTAGGGTTTTTTTTTAAGTAACAGATGCTGAATTAGATATGGCAATAATCCGTAAAAAGAATATCTAACCACATATAAAACAGAGTTAAAACACAAAATAGTCTTAAGACGATCGTGAGGCAAATACATTCTGGTCCGTTAGCATTAATGTAGAGTCCAGAAATTACATTTATGTAAAATGTTTTGAAGTTTGTACTAAATTTCTTTAAATACACAAATATAATAATCCTAATACTGTAAATTCTTACAAAAAGTCATTCATTTTAACAACTAAAACATCATCTGTTTTGAACAGTTCTGGTAAAGGACTTAAACAAAGGGTGTTGGATAGAAATAGCGAACTAACACAATTTGCTAACAAGGTACTGACCGGATGGGACTACTGTATCATGGATTCAAAAGCTGCTAAAATGAAACGTATAAGCACGAAACTAGAACTTGAGGTAAAATACAATTGTTATTGAGTGTGGGTTAGTATGTGGAATAGTGTTTACTTCCGAATCAAGATCATGTTTGTAGATTGGTTTAAGCAAACACGCTGAAGCAAAATTTCCGCTCTCGGATTCACCTGGCTGCGTTTCGCACCTAGGCAAGGACAAAAAACTAAGATACGTTTTCAAAAAAATTCAAGTTAGTCTATGAATGCTTCTAAATTAACTTGTCTTTTAAAGCACCTGACATTATAATGAGTCAATGGCAGATACGATCAATGTACTTTTTAGCAACAGTATTTCAAAGCTCTATGCTTTTGTTTTGCGTTTTGCAAATATAATAATTATGCTCTTACTTTAGATAGTATATAGAGCAGATATTTGAATTTATATATAAAAACACATTTCAAATTTTTAAACTTAAAAAGAGATATTTTGGCTGAAGCATACATTTTGTATAAACAATGGAACCAAACAAATAGAAAAAAGAAACAACTATCAAAGAAACACATTCTAGACAATTGATGTTTAGACAAAAAGTTTGGTTTGGACAAAGTGACAGCGAAATATTGTTTTTAAAGATTCTTCCTGAAAACATGTCCTTTTTTTAACTCTATATACGCCAAATAAAGAATTACAATCCAATTACTTTTTTGCAGTCAGATTTGGAAAACCAACGTATAAGATGGAGAAAGAAAAATAGAACTTCGTTACAAAAGTGGAAGATAATCATTATAAGATTCATAGTAAACTTCGTCGTTCTAAGTATCCTTGTAGGTTCATTGTACTTGATATACTTTACCAACGAACAACTAATACAGGTAATACACAAAAATTTGACAATAACTTGTATATCAAATTGTCAGCTTCAAAGTTTTATAAACCAAATAAATTGCAATATGATTAAGATGAAGGTGTTTGAAGCCTCATTCAAAACACATTCACTTATATGGATGGCACAATAACATAATTGGAATACGTAAGGAATAAAGGTATAAAATAAACAACAAAAACAGCTGTATATTTATATATTTATTTTTATTGGCGTAATCTGGTCACGGCGAAAATGATGGAGTCGAGACTTCATATGAGTCTGTAATAGGCATCCTTAGAAAATTAAAATTAAATTGTGAAATTATGTTGTACCCTGGTATCAGTTGAACAATACAAAAATGTATGATTTTTCTAATATTTTATTTTAAATAAATACTCTGGTAGCGCAAAATATACCATTAAATGTCCTAAAATGTACAAAAGACACTCCATCTCTTGTATTCTGCCGTGACATCATGTGAATCAACCTTCAAAAAGCAGCGAAACATGCACCTTCAAATATAAAGAAAAAATAACAGTAGTATCTGATTGAATAATAAAGTGAGGGAAGGGTTGGTGAAACTGACAAACGCACGGAGTTTACACCGTGCTTATATACAGGTGTCGGACAAAAGAGCTGAGTTATACTCGGACATAAAATAAGAGGCACATTAAAGGAGCACGTTACTTAGATAAATTGATTTAATATATAACATTAAATCTCAATATTTAAACACGAAATGGTGGAATGGAGTCAAATAAGAGAAATGGTTTTTTCCAGTCCAGCCATGAACATGACACTTACATCGAGGCAGTTATGCTTATGAGTATTCCTTCAAAAGCGATATAATTGGGTCGGATTTTTTTAATTCTTAAATATATCTTTCCAATCCAATAAAAAACATTTTTCCTCTTTCAAAATTTGGATGACCAGTGATACTTAAATGTTGAATGATAATAACGCAAAACGTTGTAGCTTATTGGATATTGTTTGCAACTTTTATTTATCTTTCTTGAGCGGCTTGTGTGTTCTCTATTAATAATATTTTAATTGTGCTAATTGTGCCCTTTTGGTCTATCTGCATATCATAGGTCAAAAGTTAATTACTGTACATATTTCAGTTACAACGAGCGGTGGCAGAGGAAAACATTTTACAGTTTCTGGTTCAGTATTTACCTTCAGTAACAATTACACTGTTAAATATAGTTATACCAATTTTCTTCAATAAAATAATCCTAATAGAAAACTATTCTCCTGTGGTTGAAATGCGCATGACATTAACAAGGTGAGTGATTAAATTGTATAATTTAACAAAATTTATTTTGCTAAATGTGAACTAAAATCGGCGAAAATTACCTACTTTGGACATTTACAAATCTTCTGGTATAAGAACAACTTGACATTTGATCAGGCATCAACTTCAATATGCATGTAAATATATTACAGAAATACCTGTTAGATTTTGATGAAATATGAACATATTGTTCTATAATTCGTTAACTCCTAAATAATACCTTTTGTAAAAAAGATTAGTATATTTTAAATGAAAAGAACAAATTTAAACTACATGTTTTGCTATTCAGTAATATTTCAAGAATGTGCAATATTTTTCATATATATTACATTGTATTTAAATGACAGAACAGTGTTCCTGCGGTTGGCATCACTAGGGGTACTTTTAGGTACTCTTTATGGTCAGATACACGTCGTGGATGATAATGAAACAAATAGAAACAACAAACAGCTAATATGTGGAAACAAGAAATGGAACGCTAATTTAAACTCGACTGATGAAGGGAGTATAAAGGTTTTAAAACATAACTAAAACAATAAAACAAAACATATATAACAATACAGCATGGCATAAATATATAAAATATATAACAATATAATTCAATTCTCTTTTGCAATTACAATAAAACATTAACTTACATGTATTTGTAAATAAAAATTTAATTTTTTTCAATTATTTCTACTATAAAATGGATATTAAATTGCTTTGCTTTTCACATATGACGTTTGCCATATAATAAACACCCTAAAATACCAAGTTTAAAAAAATAACTAAAATAGGTATATACATATAACTAAAACACATCCTTTTTCAAGTTAGTTAACAGTGATTTATAAAAAATGCTAAAATGAAAACAATTAAATTCAATATTGGTATAACGAAAGATCATAAACGGTTGTGTTAGAGTAAGACCTTTTATGTCGTAATTAACACAAACATTTTATGCTATTAATATTTATGTAAAAATTTCTTTTTTTATTTTACTGTATGGTGTATTAACCCATATGCTGTATTTACCCATTTCTATTACAATTTGTTCTTATAATTACTTTGTCTTTGTCTCTATTAATATTTGCATAGTGCTGGGAAACCTTTGTTGGACAACAGTTTTATAAACTTGTTCTTGTTGACTTTTTGGCTGCAGTAATTCCAGTATTTATTGTGGAATTTCCAAGACGGTAAGTTATTTCTAAAAAATAAAAAAATTTAAGCAGCGATATTGGTCGCTGGTTTAAGAAACTGTATTTTAATTTATTTATTTAATTATTTATTTATTTATTTATTTATTTATTTATTTATTTATTTATTTATTTAAGAGATTATTATCTCTTTTCATGGAATGGATAAAAATTTAAAAAAACGGTCAAGTAAAAAACTGATCTTTTTTAAGAAAACTTTCTCAATAATTCTCTTCAGGTTGGGACCCTTAACCAATTAATTTCTGAAAAATGTCTCGTAAGCCATATTTGTCTGGATTCAATTAGTAGTTTTATGTATATTAATATATTGTAAATTTTATTGCATTTTGTAGAATGTGACACTATAATAAAATATTTACTTACAATTAATTCATAAAACGTGAAAGAAATTTATCCAGAACAAGAATTTATTTATTCACTTTATTGAATGAAACTAACACTAAGGAATTAGAAATGTAGCATATTTTACTATAATTGCAGATTGATATTTGATAAATTTAAAGACAGATTTAAGATTATTAACCTGATTGGTCGCCCAGAATTTGACTTGCCTAAATCTGTTCTAGATTTGGTTTATTCACAGACACTTTGTTGGTAAGTATTTGAGTAGCATTTTAAAACAGCATCACATAATAAAAAAGGAACGGTAAGATTAATGCCATTTTTGTTCAAAAAGACATATTTGATTTTAGAAAATAGAATATTGTTTTTGTGGCTAGGATATATGATAAGCTACTTTTTACAAGTCTCTCATTATTACCTGTATCGCCATTTGATGGATAATTTCTATAAAAGAAAAATAAAATAAAATTTTAAAAAAAAAAAGTGAGAATAGGAAAATAGTAAATTTTACGCGACTGGTTCAGTTGCGTTTTAGCAATTAGTATTTATTTACCTAGTGTCGATATATCGTCTTTTTTATCCATTGTAGGATGGGATTGTTTTTTTCTCCGTTGATACCAGCTATGACAGTGGTAAAGTGTTTTCTTCTGTTTTACATCAAAAAGGTAAAAAAAAAAAAAAAAAACCAAACAAACACGTATAGTCTTTCATGTGTAAAAAAAATTATTTTCCTAAGAGAAAACTGTAAAAATAATTCGAACATTGATGAACTTGTCAAACGCATTTCCTAACTCTGTAGAAACATAAAGGGATGGAAAACTTTTTACAGAAAATATTTCCTCAAGGGACAATACTTGAATATAGTAGCTAGGTTTTCTATCTGCAATTAACTTATCTTTTAACAGCATTACATCATGTACTGATTTTCAATGCATCATTCTCAAAATTCAAAAGCAACACATGTCAAACAAATATTTTTCACTTTCATGGAAAACTAATGAACACCATTTCAGATTACTGAAAACCTCCTGGCATAGAGTATATTTTTTATTACTTTACATTATTAATTAAAATTCAAAACAGCATATGTCGGACCATTTATGACTTTCTCGATAAAACAAATGAAAACCATTTTAGATTTTTTAAAACGACTTAGCATAGAATATAATGTTCTTTTCTCCTTTACATTTCAGTTGACAGTGTTACAGAACTACATACCCCCAATAAGACCGTATAGAACTTCGAGATCAAACTCCTTATTTATAACGGTGCTACTTTTTTCATTTACGCTGTCAGTTTTTCCAGTTTCATTTATGGTAGGCAAGTAAGTACTTTTTTGGATGAAATAAAAAATACAAACTGACCATCTGTAATAGACCCATTCCGATTACCAATACCGACAATGTTTTCTCTAGAGGCCAATATATTGATATTCAAGAAAAACATATTGAGACTTTAAATGCTTTTTAACAGAAGTTTTATTTTAATTGCAATCCCGGTAGGTTTTTAATTGTTTGCAATTGGTTTGAGAAAGCCAAGATGTAGTTTCGTTTTAGATGTATGTTTATAGCATTTTGATAGCTAAATAAAAAATTCTGAATTTATGTCTGACGGACTTAAGAGACATAAAACAAATTATTAAATCAAAATATTAATAGTTCAATTTTAGATGTCCATCTTGTGGTAGTTGTCATGTGCTATTTTTTAATTGTATTATTTTATAAAAAATGAAAAGTAGCACATGACAATATCATTAACATATACAAGTGCATTTCATAAAAACGCATGTAGCAACTGGATACCCTAACCTGACTATTCTGTTTTGCATGATAAACAGAATTTTAAGCAAATGTATCATTTATTCTTTGAATATCATTTAATACATATATTTCTTTATTTTTATTCAGCATACAACCATCACAGAGTTGTGGTCCGTTCAGAGTTTATATAATCTGTGAACAGAATCCCATAGACTGTCCCAGTCGGAACCCATCGGACCAGTTTGTATTTTTCACAATGATAAGAAACTTCATTTACTCCGGTATATACAACTGGCCCGAAACGTTACAGTGTGTTCTGTACTTTCTGGGTACACCCGTGTTTCTGTTGATATTAATTGGAATTTTAATGTAAGTAAAACTCACTTTCATTGCATTTACAAAATTATCACAATTCATTTTATCTGATTTTATTTTTGACTGTAAATATACAAACGTAATTTTATACTCTCTGAAAACTATGATTGTTAAGTAACGTTGTTAGTTTCTAAACACATGTTAAAGACCACAAGCCAGAGTCCAGTTTCACAATCATTAACTCAGTTGAGTGTACACTTCCCTAAACATTCCACTTTTCTCTCATCAATATTTTTGAAATTAAAGTTTTGTGAGACAATGTTTTGTTTCGTTTAAGAAATATACACTAAATAATTTAGATATAACAATAGATATTTGATTTCAACCGTGAATTGTCTTAAAAATTGACATTGAAATGATCCATTATTTAAGTTGAGTGTACACTCAATTAATAGAACGAGCCAAAGAAATAATTGTCAGATTTCTATATTTACGGAGTACCAGACCTCTATTTCAGTAATAGAGATCACAGAGATGTAGTATTTTTGAGTCGAGAGTTATATTAAATGATTTTTGTGTAATCTTTTATTTCTTTACTTTTTATAATTTTAAACATTTAATACTTCAGTAAATTTTTTTTATGAAAATCCGAGTACATAGTTTATCGAGGAATGAAGGCTCTTTCGGGGTAGTGATATTAACATCCAACAATCGCACTTTATTAGAGAACATTTATATTCATGTATTGTCATGTGCATATTTTTGAATATTTTATATTTATTTAAAATTCAAAAATTTTCACATTACACTATCTTAATTATGCCTAACGTACGTCAACGTACCACAATCTCAAAATCTCATTTTTATACGACCGTGTAACGGGACATATTATGGTATGACGTTGTCCGTCTGTCCGTCCGTCTGGTCTGGTTTATATCTTTTGACTTGATAAGGATACCAAAGTGAGACTCATACCGAACATGTATTGTTTCAGGTTCGAGTATTGAAGGTCAAGGTCACAAGTTGAGTTCAAAGGTCAAATAAGGTCATAATGTAGAAAATGTAAGAACTTTTTTTATTTTTCATTTAATTTCTTTCAAATTTGGTATGGATTTACAGCAAGTAACATTGTTTAACATATAAAACGGATTTTTGTGTAATGGTTCAATTTTTTTGCAGAATTGGAGATTCATTGTATCTAGTTTCTGGTATCTTGTGTTTAATTTTCTTGTGTGTGCAACTAGTCCCACAGTTTTCCACTGATTGTTTTGAAATTTGCCATGCGTGATCAAGATTATATGAAGATTGCATTTCATAAAATGAAGATGCTGCGTAAAAATTTTACAGGAGTTATGGTTTTTTGAATACCAAAAAAAAGGCATTGTATTTTCGGTTCTTTGCATCTAGTTCTTATATATATTGTTCAATGTTCTTGTGTCCCAGTTTATGCAGGCAAACTTTTTTGCTGGTTTTCTTACAGCTCTTGTGATAAGTGTATTTTTAATTATTTAAATATATAAACTTGACTATCACCAACAATTGACATTGTCAATAGCATTTTGCCTTCTCTAATTGTTCTTGCGTCCATAATTGAAATTGACGAGCGGATATTGTCCCGCTCAGCAGTGCTCTCGTTTTAATGTTTGCAGCTCTTTTTAAAATTCAAATGTTCCAATTTTTCAGGTTTGTGATATACTATCATTGGATTGTATCTGTGGGTTTACAGAAGTCAGAAGAACTTATAAAAGAACAACTTGTACAAGTAATTATTTCATCCTTATATTTAAAAGAAAACACAATAATATCGAGAGAAAAAAATAGCTAACCACGATCAAATTTTTTTCAATCCCCAATTTTATCGGAGCCTTCATTCGAGCTATTTATGGCTAAGTCAGTAATAAAATATTATAAACATAATTAATTTTATGTTAGCAAAAATGTTGTTGATAAATTCCATTTTCTAGCGTGTTATCCATTTTGGACATGGCAAAAACTACAATACGAACAACAATTGTATTTGTGTGACAAAAAATTGACACGTGTCAGCTGTTATTTTAATTTAAGTGTAAATTTTAATTTATTTTCCAATTATTTTTGTTAGATAGGATTTATTCCATGGTTTGATTTTTATCTGCAAAAAAAAATGCATATGAAATAGTAAAAGTTTATAGAACTTAAGATGCATACACTTTTGTTTTGGTCTGTACTATGTTGCATTATATCAATTACAGAGGCTAACTCCTTATACTAATAGTCAACTTGAATACCATTTCTTTTATCACTGCATAAAATGTACATAAATAAAACCTTTTTTTTAATTTTACAGGAAGGAAGAGATAAAAAGTTTGTGTGGATGCGTATAATAGAACGCCGGTCACAAGGTCATCCAAGTGTGGATTGTGAATAAGAGAATGTCTGTTAAAACCTTTAAGTGTTGATGTGTATTGATAAATTTCTTTAGAGTTTTTGATGTTTCATTTCGATATATATATATATATATATATATATATATATATATATATATATATATATATATATATATATATATATATATATATATATATATATATATATATATATAGTTTTTCAAGTGAAGATGAGAATAAAGCATTTGTTGTAGGGTAACAGAGTATATAAAATATCTTAATATACCAACAAGGCCTGTGCTTCAAATGTGGATTGTGTTCGTGTGGATGTGAATGAAAAATGATGTTTGGAGTCCGTCAAGTGCGGATGCATAAAATTTATATCTGCGAATTCATAAAAGTGCGATTGCTTATAAAAGAATAAAGCGTTGCTGGGAATCAATGAATGTCTAAAGTTCTTTAGGCATTTCCTTTAAAAATTGTTGTAGAGTTCTACACGATTATATGGATCAAAATATTTTAAGGTTGATGTGCATGAAGAATGTCTGCATATTCTTGCTTAGTGTATATACACATGTATAAGTTTTTATATATAATTTTCGTTTGATTTGTTCTTTCAATTTTGATGTATTTTTGGATGGGTATAGTGTCATTTCGAGGTTTTTATTGTTGTGTAGAGTTATTGGTTTTTTTTATTCAAGTTATTAAAATTTCTTCTATATACGCAAGTTTTCTTTACATTTTGTATTTACTACTGTCAAAGATAATTGAATAAAGTTTCATTGTTTAAATTACATTAATCTTAGGTATTTTTTATCATTTTTAATTAATTAATTTTTTTATTTTATTTTCAGTCTTTATTATTATTTTTAATTTATTTCTTTGCTTAATGCTAGAAGCTGAAAATTTAATACACTTTAACATTTTCATATGAATCATTAACCGTACACGCAGTCTGTAAATCATTGGTTTATTGAGAAAAGGTAATTTGTAGCTAAAAAGCATGAAGTATCCGCAGAGCTTATGTACAGTATAGACTACACAACGAATAAATGAACCAAGATAATAAAACCACACACACACACACACACTGGAATAAATATAGGTACCGTTTTACGAAACTACCGTGGCGTTTATTCTCAGTGGTGAGGATGAATGCAACCAGTGGTCTCTGAAGAGTTTTAAGCTGGCTTGTCGCTCATTTTCTCCGACGTTATTACTCATAAGTTATAAGTAATATGATTGTATTTATTGCAATATACTCCTCTTTAGGTATTTAAACATATATTTCAGTCTCGACTTTTAAAAATATATTCAATAAAATTCCATAATTACTTTTGTATAAATAGCATTATATTACACTATTAATTGAAACAATAAACAACTGAAAATGTTTAGTGATCAGAATCGTACACCTGAATAATGAATATTAAAGAAATTGGAGCTTATATAAAAATTCGCACAAAACTCTGCCAGTAATAGATTTTAAATGAATTGGGAAAGTTTATGGGTCTGAGATGGTATCTTATGAGGCATTTCCTAGGTGGAGAAAGAACATGATTTTTTACTGGCACAGAGTCTGTCAAAGATGCAGCAAAATCTGACCGACCTGCGACTGTAACGGGCAAGGCAAATGCCTCAAAAGTCAGAGAAATTATTGAAAATGGTGGCAGATATACAATTCATGATATTGTCAAAGGTGTTGGCATATCGCTATCGTGGGTACATTTCATTTTGAAGCGTATTTTGAAAGTACGAAGATTTCTGCCAGATGGATCCCGTATACTAGTATATTGACGTTGGATGACCAAAAGCGGGTACGAACTGGCAAGCAATTTCTCAAAATGTTTCCCAAATCCAATCAAAGACAATTTGCAAACATTCTTACTGATGCCGAAACATGGGTTCACTATTTCGAACCAGTAAGAAAAATTGAGAATAAAATATGGTTAACTAAACACTGTAGAATGTCTGCAGTTGCCAAAAGAAGCATCATGAGGATCAAAGAAGGTTCTTTATTGTATAGTCTTCTTATGTGGAAGGACAAGAGTGTTACAGGTCGTTATTACCGTGATGTTTTACAAACTGAAAGGGTTAAGAAAAAAAACTAGGCCCTGTGTCAGGATTTGAGCATGTTCGTCTACTTCATGATGAATGCTCCATCACAAACATTTAAGCTTGTGAAGCAAGTTTTGAAGTCGGAGAAGGTTACGGCATCTTGCCACATCGACTATACTCTCTAGATCTAGACCAATGCAATTTTTACCTATTCCCAAATTTCTTATCGGGTCGTCGTTACAAGTCCCGACAAGCCCTTGGCTCGGCCATCAGTCAGTGCCTCTGAGAGGTCAACCTAAATCGGCTACCCGGTCACCGCAGTCAGAAATAGATTCTTAAATTGAAATTATGTATTTCAAACTGCAGAGAATACTTTGAAGGGATGTAATATTTTTTACTATTTGAGTCGAATGCTTTTGTGATATTGTACAATACACATTACATATCGAACAATCCTCGTATATTGCCACGGCGAAAACGTTACACCTCAATGATATATGATCACAGAAGTAGTGTCAGGTTTTAAAGAGAAAGTTTTAGTATTTTAATGTGTTTTCAATACCATTTCAATGTAATATAAAAAAATTTGAAAATTATTCACGGTTTTTAAAAATTGATTTATTGCACAAACCAATCCGGTATAGCTCGTGTTTCTTTCGATTTAGATGTTAGTTAACATAACCTCTGAAAAGTATTTTATCGTTAAATAATAATAAATCGTTGATCAGATTTATCAAATTTTTCAAATTATGACTTAAAAATAATATATTATCATAGATTTATCATGGGATTGAAATCTAGAAAAAACAGCTAAAATCCTGAAAAATAGTTTTTTGGTTCCAGATTAGAGATTCGCCACGCAAAAAAATTCTGTCTGCTGCAGATCTTCTTAGGACGCCTTTGCTTATCAACTCGAAGATAAAAACCCACTGAAGATGACAGACAGCAAACCATTTAGTTCTTGCCATTTCGACCTTCTTTCAACTTTGAACAAAAACTTCTCCATCGAATAACTTAGGTATAATTATATAACCGGGTCGACTTTTTGCAATTTGTTGTGCAACATTTTCTTTCATTCAGTCCGTAGGTCTGTAGTGTTGTGCCACAGAAGAAGTTGATTTCATGTATTGCTTCTGACCATATTTCTATTTTTATGATAAATAGTGTGTCTAGATTGTGTTTATAAAATATGTGAACTGGAAAATATAATCAATAGCCATAAGAGGTTATATAAGGGTTGGCATCTAACTTTTTTTCATTTATCCCGTGTGGATCAACTGGTTGTTTGTTTTGTTTTTATACTATTATTCAGATGTTATAGATCTAGAAGTTCTTTTAATATACAGTGCTTAATTCAGATTCCAAAATGCAGTCCACTGTTGGAGGGTGTTTATGGTGTTGTTTAAAACTTTTGTAGCCAGTCCTAAATGATAAGGCAGTTATCCTATACAAGAAAAACACCAGACATGGTAAATACTTGTATAGACCACTCATCATAACACACTAGAATTTGGACAGACACAGAGCACAATTATGTTACTAATACCACAATCAACCTTTGCCTTAATCATTTTGTTAAAAATCATACAAGTGAAATTAATTTCAATATTCACAATCGTACAAGGATGATGAAAATTTTTGTAGAGTACTTGATTTTAATAATCTTGGTCATAAATAAAATAATATTCATTTTAATCATAACCTTTGATATTAATGCATTTATTTACTTTTTTCAGATTGACCTTTTGCAATCATGGCTTTTTAAACAAACATGGTGGATATGGCTGCCCCTTAGAGGGTGTCGGCTTTGTGTGGCTGGTATCCAGTCCGTAACTACACATTTTATTTTCATAGTCATTTTATGAGTGACTTAAAATAAGTCATAGTCTCAGGGATTTTATTATCATAAAACTACCAATTTTATGAGTGAATCATAGGCAACTGTAATTTATTTTAATTTTCTGTTTATTGTCTTAACATTCTGAAAATTTTTTGTTGTGTTTATGACTAAAATGGCAAATCCTTTTGAACCAGAATGTGGACCTAGATGTAAATCTAGACAACATGCTCTTGATTTGAATTCAGTGGTAACTAAAGGAAACCTTCAGGAATTACAGGCATACTCTCGATTGTGTTATAATGCTGGACATTACAGTGATGTATTTGGTAGATCTGTCTTACACCTAGCAGCAGCTTGTGGTAAAACTGAAATAGTGGAATGGTTATTGAATGACAAAAATTCAGATTTGACTCTCAAAGATTTGGAATCTGGATGGACTGCATTACATAGAGCAATATTTTATGGACAGCTAACATCTGCAAGGCTGCTAATACAAGTAAGTTGCTTTCAGTTAATTGTACTTATAATTGTATGTATATAACATTCAGAATATACATGTACATGTGTATAAATACTTTAACTGAAGACAACATTAAATACTTCTTCATTTGCTCAACTTTTCTGCCCGTGCTTATCATGGTTTCAGTGATAGGAAGCAACTGAGAAGCCAATACCTTCCCTTTGATCAGATACCAGTCTATCACTCAATTTATCCTCTTACTCGGCATATTTGCTGGTACCCATTACCTTGGCTTCTTAGAAGACTCTAGCAGTGTTAAATGAAATGACATGTTCAAGGATATGCCACAGAGTTTGTATGACACTAACCTGCATCCCTTAGGATACAATTTAATAGAAAAGAACAATAACAATTGAGGTACCAAATAAGTAAATGAATAAATGTAAATAAATAAATAATAATTTGAGTAAGGTGTCATTCTTGTTAGGTCTGTAACCCATAGCCCTTGACTTGTGATGATTCAGCCTTAACAAGTTTGTCATATATTTTCACCAATGCATGTACATCTTATATTGATCCAGAATTAAATCTGTTGTTAGATCATTTAATGCATATTTTGTTAAGCATCATTTTTTATCTTTTTTTTAAATTTTATTTTTTCAGTATGGCAGTGATTTGTATACTCGAGATCATGAAGCTTTAAGTCCTTTGGATCTGGTAATGAGAGATAAACCTGGCTACATTGTGTTTGACAGATCTGGTGAGTCCATTTTTTCTCAAGGTCATCAGACTTAACTCAGTTTGCTTGAAAATCCATTTTCAACTCATTGTTTTTGGACTCTTTAAATTCTTAATGCTTACTTTGCTAAAACAAAGCCTGAATCATTGAACTTGCACTAAATAACTACTTACGATCATCTGTTTTCAAAAAATACTGTACTTGTCCATTATTAGCCCGAAGAAAAGTTTGGAAAATTAGTATTCATACTAATGAATGCCTTGCCATGGCCATAGACTAATGACATGTTACAATAATAAATTGTTATTGTAACATGCCTCATCTCCAACAGGGCCAGAAATTTAGAGTTCTCGCCCAAAGAGCCAATAGCAATCATTTCTTAATAAAGTATTTGGAAAAAGAACAACCATTTATTATCATCAAGCCCTATCCTTTATCCAGCCTGTATATCATGAGACATGTGACCAATCACTTACTCACAAAAAATTGGTCTTTTTCTGCACTTTTACACTTTTCAGTTATATATATATACATGTATTATGGTCTGTTTGAATATAAAATCAATGACAGCATCTCTGTTCATTTCAGATCCATGTGAAGTGTTTTCATGGGGAGATAACTCAAACTTTACTCTAGGACATGCTAATGAACATAGATGTCAGGGACCTGAACAGATAGATTTTTTTAAAAAACAAAATATTACACTGAAAGAAGTAAGGTTTAGATTTATATACATTTTCATTCATATAATTAATAAAGAAAAAGAAAGGAAAATTTGCCATGTATTGATTTTCATGGTGACTGATCATTCACTGTAATTTCATGTCTATATCATATATACCATCATTGAGCCAATTGGAAATGCTCTTGATATATCATATATATATATATATATACCATAATTGAATTCATTGAAAATGCTTTTGATACCAAAACCATCTTAATGAAAGTTTATACATGTACATGTAACAGGCTTTTCTACTTATTCTGGTCCATGCAGAAAATCGGAACATTCGTTAAACATTTATTGTTCAAGTATAACTTATTATAATTTGTATTGGATCAATCCATTATTACATATTTTCTACCAATCTTTCATTTAAGACTCCATACATTTAATTAAACATGAAAGTATTGACTATTTTGATGATTTAGGTTGTGATGTGTAAGTACCACACAGTGTTTCTAAGTCAAAATGGACAAGTTTATACATGTGGTCATGGTCATGGAGGAAGACTAGGACATCATGATGAACATACTTGTCTGGTATGTATTCACTATTCACTAATTACAGCATCTTTCACTAAAGAAGACAAATAGTTTTGCACACACAAGACCCCTTTATCAAGACCAATCTTATCCAGCACTATATGGAAACTACAAATGTATATGGTGTGATGAAGCATGGTGAATGAAAATTAAAAAATGTTTGAAAATAGATTTTCCATTTAAAGTTTAAAGATTTCTGGATAAAATTTAACAGAGAAAAAAACTTGAAATTATGATTATGATAATATCATTATTATTAAATTGTAAATCTACAACAACAAACAATAATTTATTTGTTACTAAGAAAAAGTGGAATACCTAGTATAGGATCAAGGATTTGTCATATCCACTTCATACAAAACATCAGCTATTCAAAATTAATTCTTACTTGTAATATAATTGTAATTTTTTGTGTTACTTTATTAGGTGCCAAAATTAGTACAGGGAATAGCTAATGAAGTGTGTATACAGATAGCTGCTTCCAGAGACCATACTGTCCTACTGATGGAAGGGTAAATCATAGAATATGAACCTCATTCTACATTATTATTTTTTAAAGAAACCATATCATCTTTTTTTGACAAGGTTTTATTGATGTTGTGAATCTTAACAAAATTACAAGTGTTTATATAATACATCTCTTAAATTGCTTTTATGTAGCTTATTTAAGAATTTTGTCTCTTATGTGGTTGGGTTTTCAAAATTATGTGAATAACATATATTAAAGTATGTCCTCATAAAAGTATGAAAGCAATTTTGTAATTGAAAGTATACATGTATGTAATAAATTTGTAATAAATTTATCGTGCTACATTTTCTAAGTATAATGGAAAAAGAGAGTGTTGGTATGCAAAGGATTATAAACTTAGATAAAGCTACATGTGCATATATTTGATGACATTTTTAACTGTTGTTTGGTTGTTTTGTTTTAGGGGAATTGTATATTCTTTTGGATTAAATGATTATTATCAGCTTGGACATTCTACAACAAAATGCTTAGAACCAAAACAGGTAAACTTATTCTTATTTATTGTCAATTCTTTTGCCATTAAACGTTTTTTGTAAATGTATTGAACACTGGTATTAGTAAAGCTGTCAAAACTTAACTATGGTAGCACTTTATTAAACTTCAGAAATAACCTACTGTATGGTAGATGCCCTAGGCATTCAGGAGATCAGTTATGTTTTGTTCAGGTTCCTGTTTCCTTTTAAGTGAGACACTTTTCTCAATTTTTATTTATTTAATATTTTGCATTTAATCTTGTTTCTACAAATTACAGCTTATATCATACCCCTTGCCAAGGTTTTGATATTATTTAATGACCTTTTTCACATTTTTCCACTTTCCACTTTTTTCACATAAAAGTTTTTATGGTCTAAGTTGTCAAGCTTTCCTATTTTTATACCCCATCAAATAATGTGATACTCTTTATTTTTGTTTTTGAAGGTGTATGTCCACCTGTCTGTCTTTCTGTTCCATGTGAACAAATAATAACAACTTAAAAAAGATCCTTTTTTTTAAGTTTGCACAATTTTTTAATACTTTTTGCTTTTCAACATGAGTTAAATATGATGCAACTTGTTACCTACAGCACATGTTAATTCATCATCTTTTTATATTCAGGTGAATACCAAAAACATGAAAGGGAAATCGATATTGGGTGTGTGTGCTGGTAGATTTCATACAGTTATTTATACAGCAGATTCTGTCTATACCTTTGGGTTAAATGCTGGACAACTTGGTATGTCTTTAGAAATGCAGAGGGTGTAGAGATTATTTAAATTTTGAATAACAACTTAAATGATGAGACATCAACAAAATTTAGACTAATGGAAATAAAAACCATTAAAAATTTTTCCATGAAATTTTCCAGGATTTATGTCCTTGTTAAGACAATATGAAGTTAGAAGTAATTTCTGCACATCATCACAGCAAACATACATTGTAGGATTTAAATGTTTCATTTTGTTGGTATATGGAAATAAAAAAAATCAGTAATGTTGAAATTGTGATAATGAAAAATTAGTGAATATACTGTAATCAGTAAAAACTGGACCCTGACTACACTGAAAACATTTCTAAACTAAACTTGATATTTTAGAAATTGCCATTATTATAATTGTAAATTAACTTGCATAAACCAAATATCTGTCTACTCCAAATAAAATCTGCAATTTTAAAGACGTTCAATTAACATAGGTTCTGCCATATTTTTCCCTTTATAGCTGCTGTTAATTTAAATTGTGTCATATTGATCTTTATGTTTCAGGTCACCCCAAAGGTGGTATTGAAAAACATCCACGACAAGTATCATTTCTAAATCACAAAAACATAGTTATTCAGTATGTGACATGTTCTGATGCTGCCACTGTGTGTTTAACTACTGCAGGAGATGTCTACGTACTTCATGAATACCAATGTCGTAAAATTGCTTCAAAGTAGGTATAAATCCCTAGTCAGATTGAAAATAGTGGCCAGGAAAACGCTAAAAATATCACATACATGTATCTTTATATTTAACCAAAGGTTTTGTACTTAATAGTTATATATGTATTGTATATTATATGTGTATGTTATATATTTTGCAAATTTGTATCAGAATTATATTTGGTCTAATTAGATTGGTAATTGTTACTTATGCCTTTAGTTATAGTAACATGACCAAGTCTGAATCTGGCAATTTTCTTTGGGATTATTTATGAGATGTATATGATTTATATTATATTTGATTTGCTCTACCCTTCAGGTTGTAATCATAACTGGTTTAATATTAAATTTTAGATTTCTGGATATAACCAAGGTTACTGTTCATGGAGGTAACTTGGATCATACAGATTCTGATGTTTTACGAGAGAAAGGTGGATTTGAACTCACCATTGTATTACTTAATGCTAGTGGAAAGGTAAATTCATAAGTAAGATTTTGTGAACTTATCAAAATGTTGAATTTCAAAATATAAAAAATATGATTTGTTATGGAGATTAAAGACAATAAAAACTAAAAGTGTATTTACATGTACATGGTTATAATTACTTTGAGCTATCATTTTTATTAAATCAATGAAGAAAAACCAATTACATACCTGTACATCATTATGATTCTATGTTTGAATTATCCCTGAAATTGACAAAAAAAAACAAAAAAAAACCAAAAAAAAAACCAAGAAGCAGCATTCTAGTTATACTTCTATTATACATATATTTGATGATAAATAAGTGTGTATAAAGAGATGTACACATTTATTGAAAATTCTGATGATGGAAAAGCTTAGTGGCCAAGTGGTCAAATGTACCAAATTATGGAACACATTGCCTTTCACAGCCTTTGTTCCAAGTTGATTGAGCAGGCCCAAATATGAGAAGCTTGTCACTTTGCTTTATTTGTTTTCTCAAGGCACTCTGTTTTCCTTAACCATGCCAAAACTGACTGCCTTGATGTAAATTAACTATTTTTAAATGTGGCATGAAACATCATTCCAACCAATTAACATTGTGATAATGGTCGAGTTGTCATTCGAAACACAATCAAGAACATATTTCATGTTTTGATGATTTATGTTATTGATAAAACATGCTGTAGCATTAGAGTTATGATAGTTCTGCTATACATATGCATACATTTAATGTATAATAGATGTTTATCGTGATGTTTAACTTTCTAGTATTAGAAAAAAAAATGCTCGAGTTATCAGAATGTTATTTTTGTTGAATGTTTTAAATCTTTCAGGTATTTGTTTGGAGAGGTACAAGTCCTAGTATGAAGAGGTGTAAGTGGATGATTAAACGTCAGCTGTTTATACAAGATGTCTCATTGAGCAGTTCTAATATTGCTGTCATTACTGAAGATGGTGAGGGATTTATAGGAACATTTGCCAATAAAAGGCAAGCCAGTGGTAAAGAGGCTACAAGTAATAAAGGTTTGTAGAACATATTAAACATTATTTTTATGAATAATCAATAAACTAATTAATAATGTATTTCACTGTCATATCAAACTTGATTATAAAGTATGGTAGTAAGAGATAACTTTAAAACTTTTTCTTTATTTAATAGACCAGTTATTCAGTTCTCATTCTGATGATTTTGGTATGATTAGATTGATGGATCTGTTATTGAAGGATCCTACTGAAGACATACTTGTTCACAGAATACCAAACATCCATCGTGGTACCAAAATATTTACTGATCCAAAAGGAAGAAATTTTGCAACACTCCAGGGATTCCCCAATGCATGGTAAGCTTACTAAAAATTATTTTTTTCAGGTACATAAGATTACCCAGACCTCTTCCATATAAGTAAAATATATTTCACTAGGACCTAAAAACCTCCAACTAAAAACCTTATCTGTTGTAAAGTAGAGGTCATTTATATTTTAAGTGTTGAAGTATGACATTATTTCTGAGGTTTATGTTATTTTTTCGAGAAGATTATTTTAGAGATATTGTATCATAGGATATACTATTTATGTACATGTATGTTGAAATATTGAATTAGAGCTAAATTCCACACTCAAAACACTGCATAACATCAGCTGATAGTGTCATTATGTTGACTGTATAAAATCATAACTTTGTTTTTCTAGAATGGCAAATTTTGCGGTTCTTCTTGATGTACTCAATAATTGGTTGTAGAGATAATGATTTGAAAGCATTTTTGGAGACATACATTTGTATTCCATACATTTATACCATGTGTAATTGTTTAAAACCACATTTAAACATACATGTACATGTACTTTCCGCTTGATTTTGCCATGGTATGCTTCATGTTTTGATATACATATACAATATTATTTTCCCTACTCTGTCAATGCAAATACTCTCTTTTAAAAAAACAGCATCATAAATCCATCATAAACTTGGCGAAAGAACAGTCACTACAAATCTTAAAGTCTTGGTCAGACCCAGCTGGGGTTTAAACCCCAACCTCCCACATACAAAGTGAGCACTCTACCAACTGAGCTAGCATAGTGGTATGTCTGCCTTTAGACTAACTAAACATGATATTGTATTTTATTTAATAAGGTTAACAGATGTTCCATCTGTTCAGAGTTCTGAGATGATTACAGACTTTCAGACACTATTGGAAGAAGCTGATGAATATGATTTAATACATGATGTAATAGTTCAGGTAAATATAATGAAACATGTCGTGTCTACTTAAGTCACCCAATAGTTGGTAAAGGTGGCTTTATGAAGGGTGACATGTAGACTTTGCATGTATGTATGTATGTATGTATGTATGTTAAAATAATACAATTTTTGGGAACATTACATCTCTAGAATTAAATTTGCTAGCCTATTTCTATTGTTACTAATATAGAGTTTCGTATTATGGAAATTCAGTTATAAAAATATACTTAAGTCTGTGTCATAATACAAAAGAACCATAATTTTATGTTCTTATGAAAGATTTCAGTTTTGCTAATTTGTTTGACTTATCAATTAATCAGTTAACAGGAATAAATTTGTTGAAAATGAGTATAGATCATCTGACACTGAAAAATTTGAATCGACATTATTCATTTATTTATTTTAAACAAATGACTAGTCTTGTTAGTTTTATTCATAGAAGCTGACTTTCTAAATCCTTTCTAACATTTTATTGCAATATTTTGATAGGCAGATGATCATGTGTGGCCAGCTCATAAATTTGTTCTC
The DNA here is from genome assembly GCA_029721355.1 of Tegillarca granosa. Lineage (NCBI taxonomy): Eukaryota > Metazoa > Mollusca > Bivalvia > Arcoida > Arcidae > Tegillarca > Tegillarca granosa. The sequence continues at coordinate 14,246,813 of CM056596.1, forward strand.
TTAAGCAGAAGTGACCATTTCAACAAGTTATTAGCTGAGGTAAATAAAAAAGAGACTGTGCATGATACCCCTGTCATCAGTATTCCTGACATGCACCCTGATATACTTGAGCAGTTGCTGACATATATCTACACTGATACATGTGACTTGTTGACTGTCGGTGCCAAATTTGAGCTGTCTCAATGGAAACATAACCCTAACCATGGTGATGGATTTGATTCTCATACCTTACCAACTTCACCACATAAGGTTTCTGCTTTTGAAGTGCATCAGAAGAAAAAGAAACATAATAAAAAGGACAATAGAGATGAAAATTATAACATAGAACACCAGAATCCAATTAAACTGCTCCAAGAAGCGGCAAGGAAGTTTGGTGTCAAAGGACTATCTAAAAGGTAAAATAAAATATCAGGTTTTTATGTTCTTGCATTTTCACTAGTAGTTTTTGTCTACTTCTTTATACATTGTTGTAAGATATCTTTATTTACAGAATGTTTTCTTTAGTTGGCTTTTATTTTTAAAATCAAATCAAATATATTAAGAAAGAATTTTCTGTGAATGATCCTTATTTAAAGTATAAAGACAATATATTTCAAATAGAAAATAAAATGTGTATTCAAACTTGTTGGGTACTGAAAATTAGTTTTGAAACTGTTACTAACCAATTAAAACTGAGTTACAAAAGTTTGTACATGGTAAGACATAATCCTTTGATATATATTTCAGGTTAGATGCAGTAAAATATGTGAAAGGAGAAATTCAAGCCAACAAGCACCTGCCATCTCCTAGGATTAAATTTGATAGAAAGAGATGGTAAGTTAGAAATTATAGATATACAAAGATCAATGAAAGGAAGTTAAATAAACAGAAAATGGAGATGAGTTGTTTTATATAATGCATTTCTGAATAATGTTTAGAAAATTGTAAAAAAAAAAAAAAAAAAAAAAAAAAAGAAAAAAGAAAATTCAAAAGTGTGCTTTACTAAGAACTTACATGTGTCACTGTTGTGAGCATTGGTTTCAAATGTTAAGTTTTTTTTCATGCATTACTTACATATTATTTGTTTGACAGCTTTTGTTTTTGAAAAAGGATAGATACATTTTTTAGTTACAGATTATTTTGCTCTTTCATTGTTTCAGGACAGAACTTTATGATGTTCAGATACAATCAGATGATGAAAAAGTAATACATTGTCATAAATGTGTTATAGTTGCCAGATTAGAGTACTTCCACAGTATGCTGGCTAGTGGGTGGATAGAGGTTAGTATATAAAAAAACGCCCATGTCATACATAGTTTTATTTTAAAGTTATTGAATCAAAAGTCTTGAAATACCAACTACATGATTTAGCAAGAATAGAAAATTAAATAGGTTGTCTAAATATAAGTATTCTTTTGGTGCAATATAAAAGTCTGTTAAAAAAATACAAAAGATTTAATTGTATTTAAAAAAAATAGACCTTTATTATGTGAAAGTTTTAATCTTGTTACTTTGGATTGTCAGAACTTTTACCTTATTTATTCTATTTTCATTATCAGACATCAGACAGTAAAGCTTTAACTCTACCTGTACCAGGCGATACATTAGAATTACTTCTGGATTTCCTGTATACAGACGAATGTCAAGTGGTTACAGGTATGTAGGAAAGAGTTTATGAAAAACAAGCTATATCCCAGTATCCCAGAAATGTCAATACTGAAATCCTGACACACACACACACACACACACACACACACACACACACACACACCATTCTGTAACTTCCTGGTTAGGCTAAGATTCAGTGGACATATTCAGCATGTCTCTGGAGCAGCCACATTAAAATTGTACTGACTGAGACCTACTTGTTTTTTATTTTTTGATGCTGAGTGTGACTTAAGATGTTGGTGTTCGGGCCCCAGTTTCACAATCATTTACTCAACTGAGTGTACACTCAACTCATATATTCCCATTTTTCTCCCATCAATATTTTAAAAATTTAAAGTTTTATGAGACAATAGTTTCTTTCAACAAAACTACACTAAAAAATTTAGATATAACATTAGATACTATACAATTATAAAGGCCTCGGTGAATATTGGTTGCATCAAGTCCATAGAACCATGTATTGACCGAATTCAAAGACTATAATTGTTTTATTATATGACAAATAACTATTTGCCTATTTCAAGTGAAATTAAGTAGATTCCATGCAATACAAACAATACACAAAATGCTGTCTCCTTCATCATGACTGAGCAACTCAACGGAGTAAATAAAGAAAATAATTGGATAATTTTGTTGTGACGTCATTGAGGCTGAAAAGGGGTCTGAACCAGTCCGGACCTCATATTATTGACCGCACGTGCATTTAGACAAGCAATACACGAAATATTTAATGACACGTGACAGTATGACGACCAATAGACGAAAAGAAAGAATTATAGTCATATAATAATCAATTTTAACTGTGTAATGTCTTAAAAATTGACATTGAAATATTATATATATAAGCATTATATTTCAATTGTTATATTTTGATTATTATAATTTTCATTCATGAACCAAAGTTATCATTCAAATACTGTTATCCTATATACATGTATGAAAGTCAAAGTTAGATTTAAATTTTACAACCAATAAAAAAAAGAAAGTGCAATTATTTCCATACAAAACTTGTCCATATAGTATATGAGTCAAAAGTTTGTACTCACTTGTAAATTTCTTTTATTCTAAGTAATACTGTATGGGCTTGTCTAAAATCAAAAATTTGTATTCTATGTGTAAAATGTATTTCACAATGCAAGATTAGTAAAAAATGTTGTGAATTGTTTGTCAATGGTATCATATGATAGCTGTATTCCATATTTTTATTCATATTGTTCATTATTGTACTTCAACATTTAAGATTTACACTAATCATATGACAAAAGTTATGGAATATTTAATGCTGGTTACTATTATTTGTACATGTATTGTTATTTTTAGAGAGTCAGAACCTCGAGTTGCTGTATAATGTACTTGTTGTAGCTGACCAAATGTTAATTACAAGACTGAAAGAAATGTGTGAAGTAACACTGACAAGCTTAGGTAGGTTTTATTAAAATCAGTATGAAGTATTATTGTAATGTTTTGTTTAATATATGTGTACATATACATGTACAAAATTATAAGGCTGGAGAAATAAATTAAACAAGAGATTTCAAAAGAGTAGCTGACATGTCAATCAAAAAGTACATGTAGGTAATTGTGGTTAAAAAGTAAAATTTTGTAAAGGTATTTTATGCAATTACAAAGTTATTTTCTATAAAAAGTGATGTTACATGTATGTATGCATAAAATCAAAATAAAATTAAAAGTAGTTAGGAATGAACTTAAAAAAAATGTTAGAGACATTGTGGAAACATGGAAATATCAGGCTTTATAACTCTAACAACATTTTAGAGCATTTTGTTTTACAGCTTAAGCATCATTACTTATGTTGACCTCATGATCTTATTCTTGTAGTATGTCAGTTTGTATCTGTGTACAATATTACTAAAATTTAACAATTGTCAATTAGTTTTCAGTAAATGACCTTTATTTGTTTTTAGTCAATTTAAAGAATGTTGCAGAAATGTTGGAATTTTCATCCATCTATAATGCTACACAGTTAAAAGGTGCATGTCAACAGTTTATACTAATCAACTTGGCTGCATTGTTGGAGGGAAGGTAAGATTGATTCACTAAATCATGTTTGTCTTCATTTAAAGAAACATGTTTCAATTAGAAAGATACTTTGTATTCTGTTACTCACTGCATGTTTTAATTGCATGTTCAAATATTGGTTGGCATCAAATTCATGTAAAAGGTCCCTAGGAGAGCTAGTCTCAAATTGGTATCTAGCAACCACCTTGTCAAAGCCCACAATACTGTAAATAGTAAAATAACAAAATTAGCCATTGTGGATTGAAACTTCAAGCAATTTTGTTCAAATTTAAAATATTAAAGGTAAATAACAGGGATCTAACATACTGTACATGTAAGTATTTTTTTTCTGAGAATTTTTTTCTGACCTATTTTTCAGATTATGCAAATGAGGTGTAATAGTTAATCAGTTACTTGCAAATCTTCTCCCTGGAAACATTAGGCTATTTGAAACTGAATTTGGTGTAAAAGGTCCCTAGATAGATTAGAGCAAAGTTTATATCTGGTACCTTTGCCTTACATCCAAGTTTGTCACTGTTATTATAAATAGTTTTAAAGCAAATTAATCATTGTAAATTTAATTTTTAGCTCACCTGACCGAAAGGTCATGTGAGCTTATGGTATGGTGCGGCGTGTTTATGTGCATGTGTGCGTGCGTGTGTGCATGCGTCTTTAACACCTATTTTCGACTTCTCCTCCAAAACTGCTGGACAGATTTCAATGATACTTGGTCAGAAGCATATATGGGCCGGTGCAATTTAGATTTTTTCATGGCATTGCCATGGCTACCAAAACTAGGTCAAGGTGATCTAGGGGTCCAAAAATCTTAAAAAATCTTCTTCTCTAAAACCGATGATGATAGAAAAAATCTGATGTGATATTTGGCTTCTCTAGGGTCTTAAGCCTATATTTTGTTCATTTCGTGAAATTTGGTCGAAAAAAGGGTTACGCGTTTTTGCGTTTAATTTTATTAATTTCATAAAATGGCTTCAAATTGTTATAACTTGACTATTTGAACAGATATTGACATGGGGTTTTTAGTTTTGACTTTTTCTTGAAATGACCTTTAAAATAGGGTCAAGGTCACAAATCAAGGTCATGACCTAATTTGTGATTTATGCAGTTTTAGGCAATTTTCTTGCAAATTTTAAGATATATATGATTTCAAAACATTGTTAAAATGTTCAGTATGACAAAATTTAAAAAGGTACCAAGTTTCGTAACTATATGATAATCCATGTAGGAGTTGTTGCCCCTTAAATGTTATTTTTGGCTTATAATACTAAAATTGTGCATTAGCTTGAAAACTACAAGCTTTTTGTATAGGCATGTATATTAGAATATTGTAGGTATTGATATGACAATCATTTAGATATATGGTTCAAGGTCACATGTTGAAAGGTCAAGGTCATAGCTGCATACATGTACTGAAATTGCTTATTATCTTGAAAACTGCTATCTTTTTGTATAGGCATGTATATTAGAATATTGTAGGTATTGACATGACAATCATTTTGATATATGGATCAAGGTCATATGTTGAAAGGTCAAGGTCACAGCTGCAGAAGAAGACTTAAATTGTAATTATCTTGAAAAACTATTAACTTTTTATATAGGCATGTATATTAAAATATTGTAGGTATTGGCATGATGATCATTTTGATATATGGTACAAAGTCATATGTTGAAAGGTCAAGGTCACATTTGCAAAAGAAGACCTAAATTGCTTATTCTCTTGAAAACTAATAACTTTTTGTATTGGCATGTATATAAGAATATTGTAGGTATTGACATGACGATCATTTTGATATATGGTACAAGGTCATATGTTTAAAGGTCAAGGTCATAGCTGTAGAAGAAGACTGAAATTGTAAATTATCTTGAAAAACATTAAAATTTTGTACCAGCCTGTTTATTAGAATATTGTACGTATTGATATTAAGACCATTTTGATATAAGGTTCAAGTTCACATGTTCAAAGGTCAAAATCATGGCTGCATAACCATATGGTTAATGATTTGGAAATTATTCATTGTACTATAGCTTAATTGTGCATATGAGCTATTTATAAATGAAATGTGACTAGACATTTCTGATTAATTATTGCAGGATTTCCAAATTTGAGGAAGTTTGTGAACTTTTTGTAATTAAGTTCTTTGTAAGTTTTTGGATATTTCCTCAGGTGAGCGTTAAGGCCCATGGGCCTCTTGTTGATTGAAGTTCTGGACCTAAAGGCACTACAGCTTAATATATTCCCTAATTGTCTTTTCTGAGCAAGAAAGAAGATCTACATGATTTTCATTAAAAAAATTATAGTATTATAGTTATGAATAGTCAGATAAGCATTACAGGCCCTGTTGTCCTCTTGTTAAGATTTAGTGGCAATTTATCTCCCTGATGTTGAAATAAATCCTTGTTAAGATTGTAGATTTATTTTTTAAACAAAGATTTTTAACTTCCTTGATTAAGTACATTTTTTTGTATTGAAGGTATTTAGATGCTGTAAGTGATGATGTCATGTCAGATCTGACTGACTATTACCAAGAAAAGGTATGCATTTGTACTGTTTAGAGTATTTTGTAGAATATGACAAGAAAGGTGTATTTATTACAAGATTTGAAATTTTAAACTTTCAAATGTTTCATTGTTTGTTTAAAGATTCAAATACATTTGATTTCATTGCTTACACTTTAAATTTAGGATTGGAACCTAATAAAATATTTTAATTAACTAATTACTTTGCTTTATCTGTGTAAAGATAATTCACCAAGGACAGAACTTTTTCATTAATTAATTTTCAATTTTTAGCTTTAATTATAAATTTTTTATTCATTAACCTACTTGCAATTTTAAGTTTACATCACGTCAACATAACTCTTATGTCATTCAATTGTGATTGAAAGTTGTTGACAGGATATTTGATCATTAATTGCCTTTTATATTCGTGTGAGTTCCTGAAGAACTGGTTAATTTGATAAATGTTTTAAAAGTGTATTTTACATCACTTATGTAAATACATAAATGTATGTTTTTATTAATGCAACAATAACATGCTCATATTTTTTTTAGTTTTAATACAGTGTATCATAAACCTTTAAAAAAAATTAAAGTCAGTCTTTAAATACCTGCTCAACTTATCTTTGTAACAAGCATATAAGGTATTAATAGCTACATTTTTTATCTTATTTTAGATTCTAGCCATGTCCAGAAGAAAGATAACTCCATACTTTGATGGTCCTAATAAAACTTTTCTTGAAGAATTAGCTTGTATAGTTAACCAAGATGAAAATCCACATGTTGAAAATGTCTCAAAGAAATCCAGAAGAAAACGAAGAAGTAGAACAAAAAGCGTCAGTGATGAGACAGATAAATCTGGTAATGACAGTTTCCAAGGCAACAGACGAACAAGTGAACGACAGATATCAATTAGTTCTGACACCAGTATCATTTCTGAGGAAGATTTGATGGAAATTGATAATATGTTGGCAACTAGTCCAGTTGAACATGTGGTAAGTTTTTGCACTGTTCCTTGATTTCTTTCATTTTAAAAAACATCGGAGATAATTAAATTATCTTTTCCATATTTAATCTTTAAATTTTTATTATAGCATCTATTCTGTGAAATGTTAATCTCCTGTTTCTGGTATTTACATGTAGATTCATAGTTTCAATTTATATTTTGTTGACTGTTATTGAAGGTCACTTGGAGATTGCTACTACATTAACAACAGAATAATCCAAGTTGCCAGAAAATTTTGCATTACTGCTCAGATTGTTATAGAATACTTATCCAAGTACCTATACTTTAACATGACAAAATTTGTGTATAATGAATGAGAGCAATCTGATTGTTCTAAGTTTTTAAGACAATACCTTTTTACTATACAACTACTTAAAAAGACAATAATATATGAGTGCACTGAATTTTAGTGTATTCTGTTACTTGGTTATAATATCATTTTTAGTGCTTTGAAGATACTCCAAGAAAAGTTCCAAATCTCCAGAAGTCTTCACCAGTTTCTATTCCACTAAAAGCACCAGTCAATCAAACACAGAATGCACAAAAGTCATGGAATAGTAGTGAATCAACACATAGTCAAATGTCACATTGGGAACAGTCGCCTAATCAGATAACATCACCAAAGTCTCCTGGAATATCCCTTCGCGATATCATTGCTGAAGAAAGAGTTCAACAAGATAGACAAATTGCCAAGTAAGATTATTCAATTCATGCCTTATATGTACATGTATATACTTTAACTCAATTTAATTAGAAACAATGAGAGAAGCACATTGGTATTATGAGATGACTGAAATTTAAGAAATTAATTGTGGATTTTAACTTATGTTGTTGTTATATTATCTGAAAACAGCTGCAATCATGGCTGCATGAAAGATATCAGTAGCATGTGCTAAGCCCAAGACACAATATTTGTGTTTGTCTTTTCTTTGTAATTATAAAAGATTCATATTTTAAGTGAGCCACATGTATGTGTCTTACATGTGTGTTTTAATTTGGACATTTTTACTACCTTCAGGAGATTTTTTTCAAGCAAATAACCCCTTTGTTTACACATCAGAATCTTTTTACATGATGAATGAAAAATGTTTCATTTTTGTTATTACTTAATCATAGGGATGAAAGTTTAAATACCTTGTAATTGTTTATTTCAAAGGAAAATAGAATGATTGCCCTGTATTTGGAATCATAAAATAATTGCCAATTCCATCTATTGACTAAAATAATAGGAAAACAGACTGAATAGCTTTTACCTAATTAAATCATAAGGAAAATATAAATTATAGGAAATAGATTGAATAGCTAGTTATTTCATCAGTATACACCAATTAGTAAATAAAAAAATTCTAATTAATACTTTCATATACTCACGATTTAATAAGATTTTGACATCAAACCTGATCTAAAATCTTTCAAGATTTATTAAAAATGGTTTTTCAAATTGGGAGAAAGACTAAAACTTTTTGTTTCCTTGTAAGGACACGTTTTTGTGAAAAACAAAATTGAATGATGAAATATCCCTGACTTTCATAGACTTGTAACAAAAATGATCTTATTCAATTTGATCAGAACTTGAAATTAAATGTATACATCCTTGTTACATAAACAATGACTCCTTAGAGTTTTGTGTAACTTGAAAAAAATATGATACAATTACTGTATAAACTTAATAATTTTGACTGTAACTGTTTAAATGTTCATTAGTCAAGGTAAACATGGTAAAAGTAACAAATTTTCCTGGAAAGAAGCAAAGAAACAACAGAAACAGAATATTATGGCAAGAAACAAAGAAGATGGTCAAGATAACAAAAGAGAAGGACAAGGAAAGAACAACCATCAATCAGAGAATAACTCAGTGAATAAACCACTATGTCCATGGTATATATATTTTTTTTTCAACTGTTTTTAGCTCAAATAATAAAGCCAGATGAACCTATGGCAATTCGACCATGTGTCTGTGTGTGTGTCCATAAACTAGAATTTATTCTAAAAAATGCTAGTTCGTCTTAAGCAACCAAATTTGATAAGAAATGTCTTTGGTTGATGGAGAAAAAATTTTTGTTTAACAAGTCCCTCCAAAAATAAGTTGACTGCTGTTACCTGTAATAGGAAATAGAGATAAATAGCCATTTGTATGTGTATTTGTCAATCATTTTTGTCAACATTTGATTGTTAGGAAGTAAATTATAGTCATTTAACATATTACATTTTGTTTTCAACAGATATTTTTTTTGACCAAATTTTTGCAGATTATTCCAAATGAGTTGTTATTTTGAGCCAATTATTTATAAATCTTCTTCTCTGAAATCAATAGGCTGATAAAATTAATTTGGTAAGGAATATCCTTGATTGATGCAGATTAAAATTGTGTCCAGCATGGCCAAAAACTCAAACTTTGTCCCTATTTCTGTAAATGAAAAACTCAGATAAATAGCTATATAAGTAAGTTTTGAACCATTAAAGTTCAAATTTGATATATAGAAAGTAGATGCCTAATCATTTTATGTTTATTATGGGTTCTTTAAACAAAATTTTAAAAGACCCAATTTTTGCGGATTATGCAAATGAGTTGTTTTTTCAAGCCTATTCTTAGAAAATCTTCTATTTTAAAACAACTCCAAATTAAATAAAAACCAATATGAAAAATAATTGGTTGATGCATATTCAATATTTTGCATGGATATGTGAAATTCAAATGTCAGTTGAGCAATAGAGGCCATTTTTTCCAATTGTGTCCATTTTTTCTCGGTTCATACTACGTTTTGTTTGTACTTGTGACACAAGTTTATTATAAATTGATCATAAAATGGATCATATAGATCAATACTTTGAATTGTTCCTATTACAATCCCATTCCTGTCAAAGAAAAGGCTGTATTTACATGTAGTTTAGAGTCTTGTTTTTTGTCTGTTCCACTGCTAGACCAAATGTATACATGGTATATCTCCTGAACATTTTTTATCAGGGGTTTAGAAAACATGTTGAAAGTATCTTAAATAATATAAGTTACATATATATTTAGCTAAAAAATGTTACTAAATTTGTTAAGAGTAATGATCCTTTGAAGTTTTCAAGAAAAAACTCTGTACAGAGTAATTCTCAATATCTATGAACAAAACTTGGTTAAAAGTATCAACAATGATATGAGATATGCATATTTGTTTGCTAATTTATCTTAGAATTATGGTCTTTTAAAGCTGTAAATTGAAATTCTTGCTCAAAGTAATTCTCAAATGTTGTCCAATATGTACTATATTTTGTTGGACATATTAATAATTGATATTTAACATGCAGATTGCAAAAGCTGTCTACTGGCAGGAAATATTAAATGTGCTTGTCACACTTAGTTCCTAATGCACTGTCTAGAATAAGAAGTGTTGCACTGTCTAGAATAAGAAGTGTGAAGCTGAATCACAAACTTAATTTCAAAGAACAAACAAGAGCATTTTCAAAAATATTACAAGTCTAGCTGAAAATTACAAGCCCTAAGCTAGCTGAATGACCAAAATTTGAAACACTGCCCTAGTGATTAATTGTTATACAATATAATAAGTACCTTTTTTTCTATTTCATTAAAAATAGGGGTCAGATGAATCAAGTTGTGAAGTCATTCAGGGATCTTGTAGTGGAAGAACAATCCCATCAACAAACTAATGTTGGATCTCTCTCTTCAAAACTTCAAAGAAATCAAAAAATATCAAAGACTGAACCTGTTTCAAAGTCAGCTGCAGCTCAAGCACAAAACCACTTTTTAGGTAAAAGTTTAGATGTATACTTTTTACAAATACATCAGTTATTTTTACTAAACTTAGCTCTGTATTCATTGGCAGAAAAATTTTTTTTCTCTCTTTTATTTATTATAAAATGTATTAGTAATGGCTCACCTGAACGATTGCTCAAGGTGAGATATTTCAAGATTACAGGTATGTTTGTCATTTTACATGAAATTTATCAAAACCCTTTCAAGTTTGAAGTGAAAACACCCTGATTTCCTTGAATTTGATTCAAGGTCACAGATACGTAAAATATTTAAAGCATTTATGAACCCATAGAAGCTGTAATTTTCACTTATAGCATCAATAATATATTATTGTCCTGAATTGAAATGACTAGAAGCTATATATGCATAATACTTCATATATGTAATCTGCGCATGAAACTCTTTTAAGTTTGCAAAAATTACTGACCCTAAACTTCATTCAAGGTCACATTGACCTAACATATAAAAACCATGAAACACATTTTTATCGTGAACTGAAAGAGTTAGAAACCTTAAACTTTATATATAGCATGAAACTCTTAGGTAATTTGCAAAGCTGATTGATCATGGCCTTCAATCTGCTAAAGGATTGTTTTTTGAAACCTTAAACATCTTGTAGAGAATGGAATGTCATATATGCTTGAAGATTCATACATAGCACAAGCGCATAAATCCATTGTAATATTAAGAAGCTGGTTTGACTAGAAAAATGTCAGAAGAAGTTTTTCCATGAAACAGTCTTGCAAGCAAGTCCCTTAACAACAAAACCCTTGCAAGAGTTGCATTTTGTTTAAGAGAAACATGTGTTTATCTTGACAATTGTGGTACATGTATATATTCATTTATTGTTATTTTGAACTTATATTTTGTTCTGTTATTACAGTTGGGGTGTGTCCACTCCAGTTGCACCTAAAACTAAAACATTGAAACAGCAACCTGATGATAAAAGCGATAGTCCAGAGGTCAGAAGTGAAGGAAAATCCATGGCAGAAAAAACTGAATAGATCAGATTCTGCTGTAAAATTTAGTGAAATTATCCAGGATGAGAGGGAAAAACATGAACAGTTCACACGTACATCCAAAAAACCACTAAACTTGATTCAGGTATTCATATTAGTTTGATTACATCATTAAACTTTTAGTTGAAAATACTGGGCTGCCTACCCCTTGTTTTGGACCCAAAATCATACGGTTACATTCCCAAAGTCCAAAACGTAATCAAAATTGAACAAATTGAGTTCATTCTTTTTCAATACAGCTATAATTGTTTTACATTAGACTTTTATATGTCAGTATGCTTCACTAAATTTCCAATTTCATGTGTCTTCGATAAAAAATAGGAGTGTGAGAGTGCTGTTCTGTAACATCTAAGGAAGCTTGGTACACATGCAATTTTTTTTTATTCAGACTCGATGTAAGAAATGTTTATGTTTTTCTTTTATGTCGCTTCTTCTGTCAGTACCAAGTTCTTTATTTAGGCTGGTTTTTTATTGCACCTAAACTGATAAAATTTAAATGACATTCAGTAAGGCCAACTATGTTGTTCTTCTGATGGTTGTTACGAACTGATTTTACTCTTAAAGTGAAATTTCTTAGATTTCGCCAATACATTCTTCCTATTTACTTGTGTTTTTCAGATAGAGGAACAAGCTATACAAGAGTTATTGCAGTTTTACAAGGCTGATGAAAACTTTAATGAACATATAACTGTGGAAAGAGTACCACAGGCAATGGCAGCACCATTATGGGCAGCTAAACAAAGACAGCAACAACAACAACCATATCACTAATATGTTATTGTTATAGATTTTCAGTTTATTGTTATGTCTTTCCTAGTGACTATAGATCACATTCAGTGAGACTAAGGTTTTACTTTCCATGTTTTAGTGGTGATGTGTCAAAATAGGAAAGTTGAATGTTTAAGTCAGTTTGAAACCTAAATAGAGACTTATGACAATTGTTGTTTGGAGACCAGATATTTAGTTGCATTTTGTTGTTATTTAAATTTAAAAATTACTGTAATATGTGTGTATAAGTGCTAAAAAAGTATTTACTTTGTCTGCATTCTTGAAACTTTGAAATACAGGGTGTTGGTCAAAATGCATGTTTTTGGAATAGGGAGGAATTAAACTCCTTTAATTTGTTCTGAAGTTAATTTTTTGATTTTTAAGTATCAAATCATCCCAAAACCTATTCGATTTCTGTTGCTTGCATATTTTAATTTAAAAAATACATGTATGTAATCACACTCACACTTTGTTGACACTCCTTATGGAATCCTCTTGTATGAATATCCCCAAAAATACCATTATGACTGCTTAAAATACAAAATAATTAGTGTAAATCACATTGTAAAAAAGTGTTATTATTTAGATCAGCCTGATTATCAAGTCTTAAACAAAAGTCTTTGTTTTAAATTGTTATGTTTTATTATTTAGTTACCATGTATATTTTTGTTGATTATTGTTAAACGTGTACATATGTAAATACACCTGTCGATCAGGTACCTGTTATTTATATAATGTAAATATGTACAGATGAACACATTGTATATCTGCATTGTGAAATATCAATCAGTAGAAACAGCAAAACTTGTGCACACTTACACATTGTAGAATAACTAATATATGTCGCACACACACACACACACACACACACACACATATATATACATGTATATTGTCCAAAGTTTATTTTAAGCACAGAAAATATAAACCTCTCCAACGACAGAAAAACTTATAATTTTTTTATTTGCTCTAGCATTGTCTTTCTTTCAAAACTCATTAGGAACATTTTAAATTGCTATGTAATGAAAAGTGATTGTGACATCATAAGTTATATATACTGCACTTATGCAGTTAAACCTGTATGAAAAGTACAACAATTAATTTCTACAATTATTTGTTTTAAGAGACAGGGTGTTTATTACGTAAAGGATCAAATGTAACATGCATGATTAAAAAAATTCAATGTGGGTCAGTTACTGAAATAATGATAGGTTAATGTCTTTATATTGATATAGTAAATGTGACCTCTTTCTTGCATCAAGCTTGCTAAGTTCATGGCCAGTCAAAAACTGATGTCAGCAATATTTCACCATCCAAAGTCAATAAGCTTATTATTGTGTGATTTATTAACTGTAACTTGTACATGTATATTAAAGTATACTTAACATGTAGTTAAATCTTGAGTACAGCATATATAATTTACATGTAGTTTGTTCACCATCTGATATGGAACTTTATTTTTACTGTACATTGTATACATTGTATTTCACATAAAACAATCTCATTATCTATAACACACAAACAATACATTGTATATAGGTAAAGTGATGACATAAACTGATAATTCATCACATTTATTATCAACAACAATTTTAAAAAATAAACAGGATCAATTGATGTTACTTGTTCCTATAATATGCATCCAATATCTCATTGTAAAAATGTCATGAATGGTGCTGGGCCATAATGAGATGTGAGTGGTGATTTGTGTGAATTGAATTTAATTGCATAACATCCAATGAAAATATGAATGAATGTTTTGAAATTTGATTTAACATTTTACTAAGTAGTTTTTTCAAAGTACATGTATGTTTAAGAAGACATGTTAGTTGTATGATTGTTGATGAAATGTAGTATTACAAGTATCTTACCAAGTTAAAAAAGTGAAATAAAAAAAACAATAATGAGATGAAAAAACAATTAAAGGTCATCTTATATTTAAACCATTGATTATAGAAGTCCCATTTTAAAATCGACACTGGTTATAATAATAATGGTACTCAGAATTCTTGGTGCGATTCAAGTACTTTTGTGGGATCCTATGTCCTTCTGATTTTCCAACCAATATTCATGTAAAAATAAACCTAGTTTTATTTGCTAGCAATAAGAAATAATTGTGTTTACACATGTTTTACTGTGTCTTTGGAATGTTTATGTATTACATTGAAACATGGTGCTGAAAGTAAGAAATTAAATATTAATAGATTGGTGCATAAGTTAAAAAGTAGTTTATCTTCTGTTTTTAAATGGCAACAAGTGAAGGAAGGTCTGTTATCATGTTATACATGCCTATTTTAACATGAAGTAAGCATCTTTTTTTCATTGTCTTTAAGAGCATACTAACATCTTTAAGACTTTAGTACATGATAGAGTAGTACTGACTGCTTTACCAAATAACAACTGGAGTCAAACCATGCCACTTAGAAATTTCCATGGCTTGATTACATGGGCATTAAGTACATGTAAAAGATAAAAAAAGTGCCATAATGTGCATTGTTGCAAAAATAACCTTCAATTCTCATTTTCAGAAGTACACTAGGTACATGTATAACTTTCTGCAACTTCACTTTTAGTTAATCAAGTGCAACTTAATCTTAAGCCTTAAAAAGTTTTGTAAAGTCTAAGTAATGACTTAGATGAAAATTTTATCCACTCAGTTGTTGCACATCTTAATGCAAATTGTTCCTTTTCTTTAGCTGGCTGATCTCCAACCCTTATATTTACACAGAGAACTAGTGAAAGAGAAAGTGTTTTATTGTAGTTTAGACATCATTCTTCAAGCCTAGTTTATCATGGCTGGATGCGTAAGTGCACACTACTCGTACAAAATGGATCAGAAACACTTCTACAAACATACACTACACTTACCTGTTCTCATTCCTTGGACCTTGTGCTAGAATTAAATTAAGCTTACATGTGTCCTCTAAAATGACATTAGCAATTTTTCTGCTCTAAGCTATTAAGCCCATACTCTGTTTCTGTAAGTGTGTACCAGTTCAAAATATCACAAACCATGCTGTCACTTTACAGTTGGATCATGTTCTGTCACAATTACATTGCAAATCAGATACAAATTACTTAAGATAATGATACATGTACCAGGTAATGCTCCATTTTGGTTACTGCCAAGCATGCTTTATACATTTTTTATGCTCCTGCAAGAATACACTGCATGACAAAATACTTAAATGACTTATTTACCCTCAGATATATCTTGGCCTTCATATTGTCTTACCAAACTTGTAAATTTTAAGCGACTGTTCTTTAACCAAGCACTCAGCAATTAGAAATGAAAGTAACAGGGTTCTTCATAGGAAACCTAAAACCAATGCCCTGTGGCAGGTGTGGCACGTATAAGAACCCTTCGGAGAACATTTCTCTGAGTGCAAAGCAAAGGTTAAAATTTCTTACACTTCATCTATAGATAATGCCATCTCGATATAAGTGAAATATTCTTGACTGGGAAGTAAAACTCTACTAAATCAAATCAAATCAACCTTCTGTGACGCTCTATCTCCACCCCGGAGGAACTATCAATGGGCAAATGGTCTATAAGGTCAATTATGGGTCAAAAGTACTTCTCATCATATAGGTTTGAATCAGACTCTGAGAGATGCTATGAGAATGTCAGTTTAGTTTTTGAAGGTTGATGACATCTAGTTTCCAGCACCATACCAGAATTGACAGTCTAGGTATAAGTGAAAGAATAATGTGGGGAGTAAAACACCATTACTGCTAATCTTCCTCCATCAAAGAGGTGGTTTTCTCTGGGCACTCCGGTTTCCTCCACCGTCCCAGAACTGACCGTCTCAAAAAAAGTGAAAGAATCTTGACTGAGGTGTAAAACACCATTACTCCACTCCATCACAGAGATTAACACAGTTTGTTACAGAACTGAAATATATGAACTAGTTCAATTTGAAATGAAGTAAGCAATGGAATAAATAAACTTTGAACACTTAAGAATGTTAAATATTTTATTAGAAAAACTAGGTAAAACGTATTAGTTCACATTAAATATTTCATTCTTCAATGTAATTTTCTAAGTAAACTGTAGGTTTTAAATACAGAGGAGTTTATGTAAAGTACAAAGGGTGATTATTTTCAATCATTGATGCAAAACCTGATTTTAATTTTCCTGATTGTATAGATTAAAAGTTACAGATGTCAAAACTTTTTAATTGACATTTAATCAATTATAAATAAACTCTGAAAAATTACCAAAGGAAGTTAGAAAGTCTATAATACATATTACAGATAAGCTTACTAAGAAATTAAAATTTATTAAAAAGGTAAATTGGAGAAGGCAATTGTAACTATAAAGTGTTATGAAAAAAATACCAGACCAACAGGTGCTTGCAACAGGTATTACTTAGAGGTCTTGATAAACTAATGTTGATACAGAATACTTCAGTACTCCTATATGACTTATTTACTAGGATATGTGTATTTTGATCTTTTATATATCATCCAGTAAATGAAAGATGTACATGTATCTATCTACATTTCATAATAAAAAAAGTGTATAACCTTTAAATTTAATCAAATACAGCTAAATTTTAATATTCTTTTATAACAAAATGATTCACAACATATTCAATTCAACATGATAAATTTCTTTGCTTTTTCTTAAACTGAATATAAGTTTCAGTATCAAACATTTGTATTGTTTTAATTATATTCATCATGAAATTTGATGGATAAAAAATTGCACAAATTTCAAAATCTCAATTATTAACTATCACAGCTTCTTGTCCAAATATACTCAAAATACATAATATAATACAGTAGCTAAGGAAGTTTGAAAAATCAAAATGTTGTTTCACAACCTGTGTAACTTGAAGTCTATTTGGTTCTAATTGATGCCATCTGAATTTCTATGGTTCACGGTTTTGACATAGTTTATCATTAATCACTTCAAAAAAAAAATAAATAAATAAATAAATAAATAAATAAAAATAAAAAATAAATAAATAAATAAATAAATAAATAAATAAAAAAACAAAAACAAAAAACACACACACTTCAATAAAAAGAAATTTACATTTTATAAGAAAATCAATGTGTTTTTGTTTTGTTTCATGCCTTGTCATGTTTATGGTACATTGTATACACAAAATGCAACAAACTTTCCTAGGCAACTGCAAGTAAAAACTGAAATGAAATTATCACAGGATAATACTTGTGACACTATTAACTGAATTATTATTTCATGATTAAAATGTCTTCTTAAACATGTTTAATCAAGGAAAAATGAGAGCTCAGGAGCTCAAGGAATTGCATGTTTCTATTTATTATAAACCAGCTGTATTGAAAGATCAGCTGCAATGATATTAAGGCATCTGGAAATTATTTAGAAAGATAGTTTGAAAAAAAATGTTTCATGAACCTTAACCATAAATAATATAACCAAACAGCCTTCCATCTCCTATTTTAATAGAAATGTTATCTATTTGATAAATTTAAAAAAAAAAATTAAAAATCTTTAATAAATCCAAGTGCAATCCATAACAAGTGACTATATCCCCAACCCAAAACTTTATGTTTTTATGAAACAATAACTACATGTATTTCTTATTTTTTTAATATTTGTTATTTCAAATTTTCATTACTAAACATGTTTGTAATTTAAATACTAATCCAATTTTGACAAATTGTATGAAAATTAATAACAATGTTTTAAATTATCACAAATCAAAATATCATTCACCTTCACCAAAATATATGTGTGTGTGTGTGTGTGTGTGTTGTAAAAATTGAAGACACACCAGTAAAAACAAGTCAGTAAATACTTAAATCAAACATTATCAAATATAATAATAATCTTTACTATGTTTTGAACATATTTATTACAGTTTGTGGCTAAAAAAAACAAAATTTGCATCCTCAGAGCTTTGGACAAAAATGGTAGATCAATGTTTAAAAGACATCATATATGTAACTTTTCTTATGTTAAATTTTGAGTAAAACATACATGTACATGTATTTAAACAATGACATTTAATTACAATTACTTACTGTCAACAAAACTTGTAGCTGTACCTTCAACTGAATATTGTTAATCTGTCATCAGGGCAACATTTGTTAATTTAATGAATGAATCTACATATATACCATGTACATGTATTGCAAAAATACTATGAATGAGGAAGGTAAAATATGTTAATATTATGAAAATCCCAATTTTGAACACGCAATTTTTTAATGAAAATATAATTTTTTGATTAATGATGTACCCATGTTAATACAAGTCAATTACAGAAATGTAAAAGGCAATTGTGACAACAACTTGACTACATGATCAATATAAATGGTAACAAAAAAAAAAGTTTTAAAATTATGTAATGCCTACATATGCAAATTACTTTATTGTCTAAAAACTTTAACAATTGCTTAACTTAACAAAACCTAACAAACTAACCAATAAATGTTACCTAAAAATAAAAAGGTTTCAATTTTAGATATTGTCATTTTAATCTGCTTCAAGTTTAAAATGATAAAGACCAATGGTACAATGTGAACCCAATGATTACAACAAATAACTTTTAAAAAAAAGATTAAATAATAATAATAATAATAATAAATACATTTAAATTCATAACATATTTAAAAATGTTAAATAACAAAATGAAAACAAGTCTATCCTCTTCTTTTTACAAAAAACTCTAGTAACAAATATGTGTTAATTATAAAATTATATAAATTTTCATACTGAAGTATGACTTCAATTTCATTAAATACGATACTGAAGTATAGTCACATGGTTTCCTTACAGTTCAGATATCATATTTACACTACTGGAGTTACTGTACATATACTTATTGTCTGATTTAACAGTGACCGATTTTATATTGTAAGACTCGATGATAACATTATCATTTGGAATTTTATTTAAATTGGATTCTGGATTGAACCTTTGTTTTAAAACAAAGACATAAACTGATATTTAAAGACAATGGCTTTAAAGTCACTCTACAGTTTTAAATAACCATTATGAACTCATTGAATCAGGTTTTTCAGTATGCCTGAGCAAGGAAATGTTCCAGAAAAAACAAAACAAAAATGACGTCAATAATATTTTCAAGATAATTAATAAATCATCAGAAAAGCCAAATGGAGGTGAATAACCATCTGCATCTGATGGTAGGATTTTAAAACCTTAATGACAGGTGTATACATTTACAAGTTTCATTAATAACATGTATTTTAAAATGCATTAAATGTCTTATAAATAATACCATTGTTATATACAAGTGTTATGTAAACATTTTACTGACACAGAGTTTAAATGTCTATGTCACTTTCTAAATGATGACAACTGAGTTCTTTCCAACATAAAAGTCAAACATTCAGTACCTTTTCATGGCAAAACAAATTAAACTCTTGAAATATTTGTGTACATGTTTAGTCTGATTTGATGGCTAAATACTGATATGTTCTCCATAAAATTTAAAATCTAATATTAAGTTATATGATGTCAAGTGATACATTTTAATCTTAACCTGAAAAAAATCACAGCAGTAAGTAAAAACATTCTTAATTTTTCATGATCAATGTTTTTACAAATTTATACTAGTTAACCTCCACAAATCCTGGCATCATTTTTCCAACCACTTGGAACCAGTCTGGTCCAAGTTCTAACATGTCTGGTACCCAGGGATGAAGCATGGTCTTCTCAATACAAAAAACTAATGCATTCTTAAATTCATTTATTGGATCTTTATCTCCAAAATTTTGTGCTAGTTTTACTTTCATCAGCTTATCTGTAACATTCTTAAGTAAATTATCATAATGGCTCTCATGAAAATAATAGTGTTTTTTCAAGGGAATTAACTCTGGTGATACAACATAAATAACAAAATAAATTGAGATGACTGTAGCCAGCAGTGACAATATTTCCACATAAATGCTTCTTCCTGTAGAAATTGAAAAAAAAAAAAAAAAAATATATATATATATATATATATATATTAGGGATGTCAACGAGTACTCGAGTACTCAATCGGAAAATCGCTAACCGGTTACAAATTTACTAAAACTACTAATATTTCAGCCAATTGACCATAAATTGGCTTCTGTAAGTGCCAAATACTTTTGAATTCAGGGTCAGCTGTGACCAGTAAGGTGTTTCAGATTAGCTACAGATCTGTTTACATTCTGTTTAAATACCACTCATCTGTGAAATATATCAAAATATTTCATTTGGTAGAACAGTTTTATACAGGCTAAACTTGGGACTGCTGAATTTTTCTTTACTAAAAATGGTCCAAGGAATGAACCCAGGAAGTTTTTGTTCAAATAATTATTTGTTTATATAGTGAATACTTACCTAGAGATTTGATTCCAGCTTTCTCCAGTACATCAATACAAATTTGACTGTTTATATTTAATAACTTGTCAAACTCCTTTGAAAACTCCCAATGACCATCCTAATATAGACAATAGTATTAAAAAATAATCTATACTCCAGTCTTGATCACATGATGTAAATAAAAAATATAGATAAAATCATGAGCCATGTTTGAAAAGTATGCATAAAATCATGGGCCATGTATGAAAAGCATGGATAAAATCATGGGCCATGTTTGAAAAGCATGCATAAAATCATGAGCCATGTTTGAAAAGCATGCATAAAATCATGGGTCATGTATTAAAAGCATGGATAAAATCATGGGCAATTTATGAAAAGCATGGATAAAACCATGAGCCATGTATAAAAAGCATAGATAAAATCATGGGCCATTTATGAAAAGCATGGATAAAATCATGGGCCATGTATGAAAAGCATAGAAAAAATCATGGGCCATGTATGAAAAGCATGGAAAAAACTATGAGACATGTATGAAAAGCATGGACAAAATTATGTGATATGTATGAAAAGCATGGATAAAACTTGAAAAGCCATGTATAAAAAGCATGGAAAAACCACCAGCCATGTATGAAAAGCAAGGAAAACAATTATAAGACATGTATGAAAAGCATGGATAAAACCATGAGCCATGTATGAAAAGCATGGACAAAATAATGAGACATGTATGAAAAGCTTGGATAAAACCTGAAGAACCATGTATGAAAAACATGGGAAAACCATGAGCCATGTATGAAAAGCATAGATAAAATTATGAGCCATGTATGAAAGATATGGATGAAACCATGAGCTATGTAGGAAAAGCATGGAAAAACCATTAGTCATGTATGAAAACAATGGATAAAACTATGAGGTCATGTATGAAAAGCATGGATAAAACCTGAAGAGCCATGTATGAAAAGCATGGAAAAACCATGAGTCATGTATGAAAAGCATATAGATAAAATTATGAGCCATGTATGAAAGATATGGATGAAACCATGAGCCATGTATAGAAAGCATAGATAAAAAAAACATATCAAATACTAAAATCATAGATCAAATCACAAGTCATATGAGAAGCACAGATAGAATCACAAGTCAAGTATGAAAAGCCAAGATAAATTCACAAGTCTAGTATGAAAATAAAAAATGAAGTCACAAGTCATGAACGAAAAGCAGAGATAAAAAGTCATGTATAAATAGCATGAGTGGATACAACAACAAGTCATGTATGAAAAGCATTGATGAAACCACAAAACCATGTATGAAAAGCAAAGATATAACCACATGTCAGTTGTCAAATACATAGACAAAATCACAAATCATAAAAACATAAACAAAATTACAATTTGGGTAAGAATAGCCAAATCACTACTACCGGTATATAATTTTTGTCAAATTTAAAACTGACACTGGCAATGAGTGTATGTAGTGCTAATAAATACAGTACATCTGCACTGAAAGACTGGGATATCAAAACACATTTAAGTGACAGTAAGTAATGAACCAGACTGCTTTACAGTTTATTAGGTTCATTTGATTGAACCAGTTAAAAATTACAGTCAATTCTTAAATGAAGCAACAATTATAAAGTGTCTCAAGTAAAGTGTCATCTGCAAATTTGGTGTAGTCTTTTCTTTTTAGCTTTATATACATGTAGTTTAAATGAACAAGCCTTTTGTTACATGATAAGATGTCATTTAAATTTTTTTCTATACAAAGCCATTGTGACCTTGAATGAAGGTGAAGGTAAAAGAATGAAGAATGAAGGTGAAGGTCGAATAAGTTCATACACATGAACAAAATTGGTCAAGAAATATCACATTCACTAGTATCACTGTCATTAATTCACTACTGAAGAGAAGAAGTAAAAGAAAATGAACATGTAAATGCTACCATCATCATAAATAAGCCAAAATGTCATTGTAGCAAGTCACTGATTTAAAAATGAACAGTTTAATAAGGACTTAATTACAACTCACACTTTTCTGTAGGTTGAGAAGTGATGCTATTGACTGAATTGTTAATTCTGATTTTCCACACAGTATGGAAGGAACTTCCACACCAATTCCATAATCTTCCACTTTTCTGTTCAAGTCTGAAGGGACATCTTCATCAGTGTCTATCCATTAATTAAAAACAATAATTGATGAAATTAGCGAAAGAATATAATTAAACTACAAGATAGATGTCAGTATAGATTGAATTCCTTTAAAAGTAACTTTGGCTAGATAAATTTTACAGAAATCAAGACTAGTTGAAAAAATGGCTTTGACCTAGAGTTTTGTTAAATTTCTAAAAAAAAAAATCCTATAACACCTACTATTGTTCAGCAAAAACTTGAATTGTAACATTCACAACAGGCATCTGACTCCAAATTTCTTAGTTAAGGTGTGGAAAAAAAGATGTTTTAGACAAACAGCTGCATAGTACACATAATGTACTGTGAACTATAAACTCACATGGCCTATTACCAAGGTGAATAATAAACTTTTTATGGTAACTAAAAACTTTCACCAGAAGGAAGCCTAATAATCAGAACCTTGAATAAGATATAAGAATGTTATCCATACAGAAAATAAGAATGTTACACTTTATAAGTATAAGTAGAAACAAGATACTGTGATGTGTTGGATATAACAAAAAGTGGAAGGAATGTTCTTCTTACTTACAAATTAAAATACAAACCTGATTGTGGAATAAGACACACCATTTCTTTTCTATCATCAGTTGGTATCATCAGTTTGTGTGACATAAAACTTCTTCTGCCTCTTGCGACAATGTCTGTTGGTTTCTGATCTGATAATGACCCACATGTTCTCCATGAGACTGGTGGTGGGGAAGATTTTTCATCAGATGTCACTGTCTTATGCTTTCGGACCTGAAAATTAAAAATTACTAGAAAATTTAAAAAATATTACATTTGTGAAATGCATCTGCTTGGTTTCTTTTGTTGTAATTTTTTTCTGTTATTGAGAGCCCTGGCAATAAATAGATGTTCACATATACAGGGAAACATAAAATTTTTTTTTTTTTGGACTTAAAAATACATAATGCTGTAGTGATAAGAGAGTTAACATGAGGGGTGTGTGTGTGTGTTGGTGGGTGGGGGTTATGATATGACTATAACATTAGCCAGTGGCAGTAGAAGTGGACCCTCATATTGTGGGGTTTGTGATAAGTTTTTAATCATTTTTTACAGACAATCTAAATAATCCGCTTCCTTACCGTAGCTGATTTTTGTATATCAGACAACAAGTTTGCTCTTGCTGTAGATCCTGACTTTGGAGAACTTGATGGTGCACTTCGCAGAGTTCCCAACCTAAAGAATTTTCCTTTTAAATCTTCAGCTGAATCACTTTTCTCTTGTGGTTGAAGTCCACCATGAGTTTTCCTTGAATGCATTGGTGATAAACTAAAAATCATTCATGAAATGAAAAACTACTAAAATTATTTTAAATATTATTAGGAAAAACTTTAAATTTTAAATATTTCATTAAACAAATGAATATAAAAATTTCCCTAAACATTTTGTTTCCTAAGCACCAAGCAAAATATTTCCCTAATGAGCATGTTTTACCATAAACAAGATGATTCTACTTTTGAAAAATGAAAATTTGTTTGTTCTAATTCAACAATAACAAAGAATTTAGTTGCTTCAGCTTTGTTTTACAAATTTTAACCTATTCATAAACATCTGACATTCCCCATCACGTAACAATTCTAATTTCTCAGAACCATGTACATGTAATTTTTTTAGATACTTTTTGTCAATGCTGACCATTCCTATTAATCCCTCATAAGAATAAAATTTAATATCTGTTTTAAGTCATAAAAATTATATCAATATAAGTATGCAAAGTACGTATTTTAAACAAAAAGAGAAAATAGACAAATGCTCAGAGAGGTTAAAACACAATATCTATGTTATAACATGTAGTATGGAAGGGTTAAACAATTGATAAAGCCAAGGTTTAAACATAATATCTATGTTATTACATGTAGTATAGAAGGGTTTAACAAACTGATAAAGCCAAGGTTTAAACACAATATCTATGTTATTAGTATGGAGAGGTTTAACAAGAGGATGGGGCCAAGGTATCAACAGTACAAAATGATGAGACAGAGGTTTACAAATAATATCAATGTTATAAGTATGGAAGAGTTTAACAAGATGTAACCAGAGAATTACCCTGTTAGTGGCTTGTGATCAGGTTTTTCTTTTAATATCTCCTCTAACTCCTCTTCTAGTTCTTCAAGCTAAAAAAGAGAGGTCAAATAAATAAATGAATGAATGAATGAATAAATAAATAAATAAATAAATAAATAAATAAATAAATAGATAATAACTGAATGAATAAATAAATCAATCAAATGAATGAATGAATAAAAGAAGGAATGAATGAATGAATGAACGAACGAACGAAAGAACAAATGAATGAATGAACAAACTAATGAATGAATGAATAAATTAATGAATGAATGAAATACAGCATGCTAACATCAGAAGATCATATTAAATATCTAAACAACATAAAGTGAGAGAATCAAATTTAAAATTCAAGTTAACATTTTTTTAATTATATTTCAGCACTGCCAGCTGAATCCATCAAAATAAATACTAATGGTATGCATACATCATGTTCATAGCAAGGGCTGTGGGGTATCTGTGCAATGTCTATCCTGACATAAGGTAAAAAGTTTCAAAGTCTTCTTAAAAAATATCAAGTGTTCAGCTAAATAGCAGAGACTACTCATTTTAACTTTCTGGCAAAATCTAATCCCATTTATCAAGCAAGCTGTTACAGCAGCTCAGTATATGGAAGATTGCTTAATCGATGAGTTGGTAATTATAAGTGGATCTTGACATGTTTAGTGGCTGTTTAAAGACTTAAAAAGTTTGAAGCATTTAGTAACCAGAGGCCAAATAGGGCCTGTATAAATTACCTAGAACATTTTTAATTCTGTTTATGGTTTTTTCTTTTTGAAACATATCCAATTATATAAATGTAAACAAACTCACTAGCAAACTTTTAATTCTCTGATATACCAAGAAGTATTTATTATAAATTTCCTTTCGATTTTCTTGGCCATGTACTTTCTGGGAAGAAAATTTTCAAAGATGTAGGCTGAACTTCACCTAATCTACCTATTATTTAAAAATTTTAAAATGAACAAATTGTACAGAAAACCCCATTATATCATTATATCCCCTGACATCTTTTCCATGCTTCATATTTCAACAGAAACAGTACATAAATAAACCTGGAATGGCAGTTTATAGGTTTTTAGTACTTATAGTAATGACAGCCATCTTTAATTTCAGACAGACATGTCAAATGTTATTTTTGATTTTTAACAACTAAGGACCTTCCATAATTAATTTCATTTGAATTGACCCATTAGTTTTAGAGGAGATTAAAGTTTATGGGCACATAGATGCATGCTAGCACACTTAAACACATTTTACCATGTCATAAGCTCATTCAGGCTTTTCCATGTGCGCTAATAAACAAGAGGCCCATGGGCCTTAACGCTCACCTGAGGATATGTCCAATATTGTTTGCAAAGCGCAATAGACAATATATTAAGTACAGAAACTTTACAAATTTTCTCAAGTTAAGAATACCCACAAAACTTAATCAGAAATATATGCACTCACATTTCATTTATAAGTAGCTTAAATAATATGCATAAAGTTATTGTAGTGCAATGAATAATTTCCAAATCATTAATTGTAGTGAAATGAATAATTTCCAAATCATTAACAAATTTCAGTATACTTATGCAGCTATGTCCTTGACCTTTGAACATATATGACCTTGAACCATATATGATCGTCATGTCAATACCTACAATATTCTAATATACATGACTATACCAAAAATTAACAGTATTCAAGATAATAAGCAATTTAAGTCTTCATTTGCAGCTGTGACCTTGACCTTTCAACATATGACCTTGAACCATATATAAAAATGATCGTTGCCACAATACCTACAATATTCTTATATACATGCCTATACCAAAAAGTTAACAGTTTTCAAGATAATTAGCAATTTAAGTCTTCTTTTGCAGCTGTGACCTTGACCTTTGAACATATGACCTTGAACCATATATCAAAATGATCGCCATATTAGTTCCTACAATATTCAAATATACATGCCTATACAAAAAGTAAATAGTTTTCGAAGTAAATAGCAATTTATGTCTTCTTTTGCAGCTGTGACCTTGACCTTTCAACATATGACCTTGAACCATATATCAAAATGATTGTTGTCCCAATACCTACAATATTATAATATATATGCCTTTACAAAAAGTTAACAGTTTTCCAATTAATTAACAATTTAAGTCTTCTTTTGCAGCTGTGACCTTAACCTTTGAACGTATGACCTTGAACCATATATCAACATGACAATTGTCACAATACCTACAATATTCTAATACACATGCCTATACGAAAAGATTATAGTTTTCAAGCTAGTGTACAATTTTAGTATTTTTAAGCCAAAAATAACATTTCAGGTGCAACAACTCCTACATGGATTATCATATAGTTATGAAACTTGGTACCTTTTTAAATTTTGTCATGCTGAACATTTTAACAACCTTTTGAAATCATATATCTTTTAATCAGGGCTCCACAAACGCCGGTAAGGTCAATCAGCAATAGGCAAAGGGTACATCATACCAACCCCCCCCCCCCAACCATAGGCAAAAGGTACCCCTCCCCACAATTTTCTGTTTCTTTTTTTAATAAACACACATCAGACGGCACTAAAATTTTTATTTGAAAATATGGTGTAATCGTACTGCCTTTTTTTTTATCTTTCCGTAACTGTCCAGTTGTTGGCAATGCAACAAACGTCAATAAACAGTTAAACTGAATTCTGTTTGGTACATCGGGATATCTGTCGTTTTAATTATAAATTTTAAGTCGATGTGTGACAATGTTGCATATATAGATAAATGTTCATAAATACCGCTTATTAATTTCTGGCAAAAATCCCATCACTGGTAACTTAAAATTGATCGACATATAACAGATACAAAAACCATGTGTAATGTCGTGATTATATTGTTGTCGATAACCTGAAAAACTGTCGTTATCTAGTCAGCTCCTGCATATAGAATTCAGGGGAGGTTATAAACTATTATCTATAAACTAGATTGATCAGGCACATGTATGTGTTAGTATACTCTAGTAGAAACGATGTGAACAGGTGAAGCCACTAGTAATAAATTAACTTGTAAGGTATTAGGTAATTACCTGTGAATAGTGAAGTTTAGTGAATCGTGACACTATCCTGAGTAATTTCAATTGTTAACAAGCCGGAATTAAAGAATTTTTAATCAGATTTTGTCTTACTATTATGGGAAAAAAGGCCGATTTGGATATTTTTCAATCGGCTTTTTAAAGTTTGAATCAGCGTTTTGTGCCAAAAATCGGCGTTTGTGAAGGCCTGCTCTTACTATTTGCAAGAAAATTGCCTAAAACTGCATAAATCACAAATTAGGTCATGACCTTGATTTGTGACCTAGACCTAATTTTAAGGTCATTAAAAAAGAGAAAAAGTCAAAACTGAAAACCTCATGTCATTATCTGTTCAAATAGTCAAGTTATAACAATTTGAAGCCATTTTACGAAATTTTTTTAATTACCGTAAAAACCCATGTAATTTACGCACTTTTTTTTTTAAAAATAAAGTTAAAGTATGTTAAACGAGTAGATAGTTTTCACGTTTTTTTTTTTTTTTTTCCTTGTTGACGAGAGTGTTCAAAATGTATACATTTGTACCGGAAGATGACCTATTTATTGTTCAAATAAGATTGCACTGAAAATTAAAACATGTGAAGAATAAAAAAGACGTCTGTGTGTGTTAACCGTTTATTTTATGCTTACTTTCTTTGTACAACTTTTTTAATTTAATGAATTAAATAGTAAACTACTTTTTGGAAGTCTAACGTGCATTGGTCCAGCTATCATGTGCTTTGATTGAATTTTCCACCAATCCTGAAGGGGCACCTTTGACATACATGGTGATAACGATAATCTTGACTGGATATGTGATTTGAGATAGATGGACAAAACTTATGAGATTTAAATTTTGTGGGACCTTTCATAGGTGTGAAAGGAATTGAAATATTATAGGTTTAGATGCAAATAGGCGGAAATCATAGCTTAGGCCAAGAAAACGCTCTCAACCAATCAAAATCCTGTTTACACACACAATAAGGTCTGTCAGTTGAGTAAAGTGTCATGCAAGCTGATGTTAATTGTTAATTAAATTAAATTTACAACAAGTGTGTTGTTTTCATTGATAATTCTACCTGTGATTATGATTTTGGAAGACATGAAGCAATACCTAATGATCTGATAAAAATGATAAGCTACCGAAATAAAAACATTTCATAGATTAATTTCTTGTATTATGATACTTTCTGTAATTTTAAAATGAAAAATAATAACATCTTATTTAATATCTTAGTTATTTAAAACTGGTAAATAACATCAAACTGAAACAAAACAATTAAATAGGCGAAAACTACTCCTCGGGTCATATAAAACATCAGCGATTCTGGAATTTTTTGAGTGCAAATTTTACACTAGTTGAAGCTTTTTCATCAAATTTTAGCTTGAAAACCACCTGCATAAATTACACAGGTGTGTAATTTACATGGGTTTTTACGGTAAATGCAATAATGCGTAACCCATTTTTCGACCAAATTTCACAAAATGAACAAACTTTAGGCTTAAGACACTAGAGAAGCCAAATATCACATCAGATTTTTTCTCCCATCATCGCTTTCGGAGAAGAAGATTTTTAAAGATTTTTGGACCCCTAGGTCACCTTGACCTAGTTTTGGTAGCCATGGCAATGTCATGAACAAATCTGAATTGCACCAGTCCATATATGCTTCTGCCCAAGTATCATTGAAATCTGTCCAGCAGTTTTGGAGGAGGTCGAAAATAGGTGTTAACGACGCACATACACACACATGCACATACACACGGCACACCATGCCATAAGCTCACATGACAATTTGGTCAGGTGAGCTAAAAATTAATGATCAAGTGATTAAATAATATGTGACTTGTAACACATATTATGTTTTGATGTTCTCTTAATTTACACTATAGGAGTGGTGGAAGTATTCAAGTTTTAAATAAAAAATTGTCAATGGTATAATTTAGCAACAAATTGACATCTGTTGAAGGGCTTTTAAGTTTCCATATCATTAATGACTCTTTAGTTCTTAGGAATAAGTTAAAAATATGTAAGAACACAAAAGGTTATGAAAGACGTGATAATGGAAACAAATAATGATAAGTTTTTAAAACAATTACCTCCTCCTCATCATCATTATCAGACATAACATTGGCAGAGATTGGTACTGATGTTGGTACAGCTCCTGAAAAATCTACACTAAAATCCATCCGAAAAAAAATTAGAATAATATAGGTATATATCTAAATAAACATTATGTATACTGTACAGTAAAACCTGTTCCTAAATTACTTATCACTTTTTTATTGCAAAAATATTTTGAAGTGCAAACATGGTTTGGTCTCCTTTCACTTATTGTCAAAATGTGCCTGCACATTCAGTGGCAGAACATTAAATACAAAGTATTTCAATCAAAGTACTGAAAGTACTGAAATTTTATTCAAACTATCACATGATGAACAAACTGTAGGCTGAAGGTAAACCTTGGATAAAACCTTTAAACAAATGATCCTGATTTATATATCAAAATGAAGATGTGTAAATTTTTACTATTTAAGGTGACTGTGACCTTAAAAAAAGGTCACGATTTACTATAGAGACAGCACATCTAAACTTCATGCACTGATATACTGCATGTATATCATGTTTCAAACTCTAGATCTTTTGCTTTGTGACAAGAAGATGTTTCAAAGTTTTACTTTTATAACCTAAAATAAAGGTCAAGGCCATAGGAACAGCCCATCTGATTCTTAGCTTAGAGGAGGCAAAAATTAAACGAAAAAAAAAAAAAAAAAAAAAAAAAAAAAAAAAACAAAACATATTTTAAACACAAAAGAGTAAGTGAAAACAGTAAACTTTATAAATGTAACCAATGTTCTCTGTAAATTTGACAGAAAATGGCCTCCACTGTATTGTAAGGTTTATACACCAGTCATCATGTAATGTTAACAGGAGTTATATATTCCTTCATACCAGCATTGACCTGAAGACAGATTGTTTTTAACAGTATTTATCTAATGGAAAATAACAAATTAAGACAAAACTTTATGTTACCAATTTTAGTCAACATAAAATTAAAGTTTAAATGTAAATACAGTCCCCTAAAGTGTGACCCAATTTTTCAAAGATTAAGTTTGTTTGCAGAAGGTCAGTGGTTTTCTCCTGATTCTAAGATTTCTTTCAAAATCCCAGAACTGAATAAATCAGTACAAATTAAAAGAATTCTGACTGAACCATAAAACACCCTTATTCAACTCAACTCGGATACAACTGGATCTGTTAACAAATTTTTTTTATAATTTATTTAATAGTATTTATGTCGATTCTAAAAAATTAAGTTTAATTTAGGGGTTTTTTCAAGTTGCAGTTTTCATAGGTTCTGCTTTAAATTTCTGAGAATTCAGTCAGGCTTAAAGTCTTAACCACACTTTGTCACTGAATTTTTACTGGAATTCTTATCTGACTTGAAGCAGCTCATTGCAATTGCAGAAGGTCGGTGGTTTTCTCCGGGCACTCCAGTTTCCTCCATCATTCCAGAACTCACCGCCTAAAAATAAGTGAAAAAATCTGGACTGGGAGTAAAACACCATTACTCCACTCCACTCTTTGCAACTGTACAAGCCAGTGAAAAAGTTGCTATGAAGCCAGGAAGTTGCTCGGGCTTGGTTTTTATCAAACAACCATGCTTAAATAACAAAAAATTACCTTAAAGATAATGACCTTTCTTCACTTCTTTTATCCATTTGTTCTATAAATATTCAGAAATGTAAAGAATTGGTATATAGGTTTTATATTGGTTTATCTTCTGCTAAAAATTTGTATGTGGTAAATCATGTTAAATACACAAAAGTATGAAAGTTTGTTGAAATATTTCTTAATAAATTCACACAATTATTACTTACTGAACAACATGAGAAATATAACTCAATATAAAACATTACTAATAGACTCAACATTCAATACCACAAATAGACTCACATATAGCCTCAACATTAAACATCACTTACAGACTAAACATCAAACATAAACTAGAAATATGTCAGGCTGACATGGTGCCCCCAGGCTGTTTTTGTCACTGTTGTAACTTACTTCAGTAGGGTACACTACACATAAAAGGCTGTGCATTGTTGTTATGATTTGTGGGCAACGGATGTATTGTCGGATTACAGGATATATACAACCATACCAGTTCTAGTGATGGAGAAAATCCTAGAATATGTGGATAGAACCACCAACTTTCTGGAGTTACTGGCAATTGTCTTAAACTAGGATGCAGAAGTCTCATAGCAATAATCTAATTCATTTGAGTTGGATTTGAACTTGTAATCTATGAGATGAGAAGTTATTTTGATCACTTAAGATGCAGTGATCTAGACTGCTTGACTAATGAGGTTCCTGTAAGGTTTGTCAGGATGAGAACTTAATGGTAAACCACAGTTCATGTTCATGATGGGTATACAGATTCCAGTTTGTGTTACATGCATTGGTAAGCTGTATGGGTTATAAAACTGGTTAAACCTTCAATTATTTGTACATTGCTTGAATGCAGATTGTTACATTTTTCATCATGCATGCTGTATTGAAACTTTGTACTTATGATATGTTTAATTATGTGATGTCACAAGTTTTATGCACATATTTCTTTGCAATGTCAGATATACAAGGCAAAGGTCATGGTGAAGAAAAAAACTGTTCAATATATTGATCAGTTTTGATGTCAAATTGATGAAAACGAAATATAAAAGTAATTCACACTCATTTTTATAGTGCTTGATATTAATTTAACATTGATGGAATATTTGAAAAGGACAACATGTTTGACAGTGGCACATATATAATTTGTAAAAAAAAAAATTACAATTCAACTGATTTTTCATTTAATTGAAGAGAGGAGAGTCTATTTAATTTACTGAAATGACAATGAATAATTTTAAATATCTTCATAATACGACATTAATGATTTCATTAATAAAAATGAAAAGAAATACCTAGTTGGATATTGACAGGTGCTGAATGTTGTGATCAGAATAGTAGGTTCCAAACTGTCTGACTTCATGGTGTGAAGGTATGTTAGAAAATATTAAATCTAGTTGCGTTCCATACAGTGTTGTGGAATTCTCAACAATCTTGTCAAAATTCTTGGATTTGAAGTAAGTTTTAAGTGTTGCATATGCAGTTGGAAAGTTTGTTTTATCAATGTTGAAGTCACCAAGAATAAGGCAATTTTGCAGTGGATATAAGCTAAGATATTGAATTAAGTTTTCGATGAAGGTTGTTATCTTCCCTGATGGTGATCTATACAGTAGAATGATTTGTAATGGCCTGGTGCAGTCAAGTGAAAAATGCAAAAGTTCCATACAACTACAACATGTTTGTGTTCTTTTTTCAAGTACTTGTAACAGTACAGGATCATGCAAAATGTCTTGAAAATGCAGTTTGACTGAACATGCATTTAAATGAGTTATTTGAAAATTCATGTCAATTTGAATATTTGCAAATGAATTTTGAATAGCCATAGTAGTTGCATACGTTGCATTTCCACTTCCACAAGTTTACTACTCTTTAATTTCGGTGCTGTCAAATTTGAGTATGTGAAGGCCTTCCAAAGTTTTAACTCTACTAAGAGCTACATATGCTTGTCTATCACGCAGTGTGTCTTCAAATGAAACAACAATTGCATTCAGTTTGTCCCTGTACTTTGTGTATAGTGCTTGCCCAGCATAATCTGAGTGGAAACTGTGATCTGTGTATTTGCAAGTTTTGCTTGGATTTTGATAGTTAAATTTGGCATCAATGGGAGTTATTGGAGTCACTGAAGAATCATATGCAGATAAGTCAAATTTTTTTGCTGTCAAGACTCTTTCCAACTGTTTTGATATCAAATTGAATCAGGATGGCAAGAGGTTTGTTTTCTTTTGAAAAAATGAAGTCAATTATTGTTCCTTGAGCACCATTACACATCCAAGTCAAGTTAACCTACATGTTGACCTTTGACCTTGAGGACGGATGGAAGGACGAACAGACGGACAGAAGGACAGACGTACGGACAAGGGTAACTCTTAATGCCCACCACAACTTCATTGCGGGGGCATAAAAAACAGACTAAAAAATAGACGTAACATATAAACTCAACATTAAACATCACTAATTGCCTCAACATTAAACATCAAAAATAGACTCAACATAGCCTCAAAATTAAACATCACAAATAGACTGAACATTTAACATCACTTACAGACTTAACATCAAACATAAAAAAATAGACTCAACAAAGACATCACATATAAACTCAACATTAAACATCACTAATAGACTTAACATCAAACATCACTTTGAATCAATATTAAGAATCACTCAAAGACTCAACATTAAACATCACTTATAGCCTTAACATCAAACATCACAAATAGACTCAACAACAGACATCACAAATAGACTAACAACAGACATCAAAAATAGACTCAACAATAAACATCACAAATAGACTCACATATAGCCTCAACATTAAACATCAAAAATAGACTCAACAATAGACAACACAAATACACTCACATATAGCCTAAACATTTAACATCACTAACAGACTCAACATTAAACATCACAAATAGACTCACAAATAACTTAATAATTAAACATCACTAATATACTCAACATTAAGGACACAGACTCAGTTTGCATCATAGCATTATACATTAAACATATAAAATCAAATGTCAATAATCTTGGCAATAATAACACTCAGACACTTTAAACGTAACTTATAGGACTGATAGTAAAGGGAAGATATATGTTTGCAGTTTTATTCAGTAACTTACCAAATTTATTTGCACGAACTCTGCATGGATATGTCCTTGTTACTAGAGGTGAAGAATATGTCATTGGTCCCTTAGTAAATGCAGAATGTCCACCGGGTGGTGGAGGAGGAGAAGGTTTTCCAAATGCAGGTGGAGGTGGAGGTGGAGGTGGTGCACCAAAAGAACCAGTGGATAGTGCTCCCCTGAACACAGGTGGAGTTGACCAAGACATTGGTTGAGGAGGAGAGACTCCTCCAAATGTTTTCTTCATCATAGGTGGTGAAGGAGATCTGCCACAGGCAGTTGTTGAAAAAGGTATGGATTGTTGCTGTTCAATCACCCTTGGTTTGGGTGACGCTGATTTCAGTGCTTTAGCTGGTGCACTCATTACTGACTGAACTGAAAAAACAAGAGGCCCATGGGCCTTAACGCTCACCTGAAGATATGTCCAATATTGTTTGCAAAGTGCAATAGACAATATATTAAGTACAGAAACTTGAAAAGTTTTCTCAAATTAAAAACTCCATCAAAACTTAATCAGAAATATATCCACTCACATTTCATTTATAAGTTGCTTATATAATATGCATGAAGTAACTGAAGTGCAATGAATAATTTCCAAATCATTAATCAATTTCAGTATACTAATGCAGCTATGTCCTTGACCTTTAAACATATAAGACCTCGAACCATATATGATTGTCATGTCAATACCTACAATATTCTAATATACATGCCTATACAAAAAGTTAATAGTTTTCAAGATAATTAGCAATTTAAGTCTTCTTTTGAAGCTGTGACCTTGACCTTTGAACGTATGACCTTATACCATATATCAAAATGATCGTTGTCGCAATACCTACAATATTCTAATATACATGCCTATACAAAAAGTTAATAGTTTTCAAGATAATTAGCAATTTATGTCTTCTTTTGCAGCTGTGACCTTGACCTTTGAACATATGACCTTATACCATATATCAAAATGATCGTTGTCGCAATACCTACAATATTCTAATATACATGCCTATACAAAAAGTTAATAGTTTTCAAGATAATTAGCAATTTATGTCTTCTTTTGCAGCTGTGACCTTGACCTTTGAACATATGACCTTATACCATATATCAAAATGATCGTTGTCGCAATACCTACAATATTCTAATATACATGCTTACACAAAAAGTTAAGTTTTCAAGATAATTAGCAATTTAAGTCTTCTTTTGAAGCTGTGACCTTGACCTTTGAACATATGACCTTATACCATATATCAAAATGATCGTTGTCGCAATACCTACAATATTCTAATATACATGCCTATACAAAAAGTTAATAGTTTTCAAGATAATTAGCAATTTATGTCTTCTTTTGCAGCTGTGACCTTGACCTTTGAACATATGACCTTATACCATATATCAAAATGATCGTTGTCGCAATACCTACAATATTCTAATATACATGCCTATACAAAAAGTTAATAGTTTTCAAGATAATTAGCAATTTAAGTCTTCTTTTGAAGCTGTGACCTTGACCTTTGAACGTATGACCTTATACCATATATCAAAATGATCGTTGTCGCAATACCTACAATATTCTAATATACATGCCTATACAAAAAGTTAATAGTTTTCAAGATAATTAGCAATTTATGTCTTCTTTTGCAGCTGTGACCTTGACCTTTGAACATATGACCTTGAACCATATGTCAAAATGATCGTCATGTCAATATCTACAACATTCTATTATACATGCCTATACAAAAAGTTAATAGTTTTCAAGATATAGTGATAAATATATAATTTTTAGCAATTTTCCCCCTCAGTGCCTTACAATTTCTCCATTTTGAGCCCCATGGCTACCATTTGTGCAAATCTGAAAATAGATGACCTAAGGATGTTATAAATGAAATTACTAAGGTATATCTCTTGTAGATTCAGAGGAGAAGATTTTTTTAAAGTTTTTCGCTATTTCCCCCCTTATGGGGCCCCAAGGGGACACCTCCTTCATTTGTGCAAATCTGAAAGGGCTTCAGCCAGGCATGATGGTTACCAAGTTTCATTAAATTTGGCCCACTGGTTTTGGAGGAGAAGATTAAAATGTAAAAAGTTTAGCACGATGCACAACGGACGATGCACGAAGATGGATAGCAATAGCTCATCTGAGCTTTCAGCTCAGGTGAGCTAAAAAGTTTGTAAAATGGTGTCATTCAAAAAAGAAATTTTAAATCTCTGGAGGCTATTATCAAGAGGTTTAACTGTACATAAATTTAATCTATTTGTATTTTTTTTATTCTTGGTTCTATCATCAATGTTAACAGTTGGAGAGATATTGGTGATGGTGTTTTTGGTGGTGATGATGATCAAAGATTAACTAATTTTATAATAAATGAAAATTAAATTTTTTTTTTTTTTTTTGTAAACTGTCAAAATTCTGTTCAATGATCAAATGAGTTGATTTTGTAAAGTTACAGTTTAGTCTAAAAATTATTATTCTTGACTTTTAACTTGCCATTTTATGCAAATTTTGCCTGCAGAAATTTTGCATGATGGTTCCCAAGCTAGATATTTTGGAATAATAAATGTTTGGTTAAAAAAAAACAACTCCAGTAGCAGTATCTAGCAGGGGTTACAAGGTGTTATATGTCTCGCCTGGTTAGTTTTTGACCGAGTAGAAAATGCATTAATTTAACATAAACTTTCATATTTTGACATGCTGTTGATGCCTACAATGACACTAAAGTAACACCTAAGTCTACTCTTATGGCAATGCCAGGCTCGACAATGAAATTCAATTTTTCACCATTTTCCTTCAAAACAGAATTACCAAGTAATGCCACTATAATTTTATTGCAGACAGTACTTGGATAATGGAGAAAACTAAACTACCCTGAGAAAAATCACACATCTTCTGCAAGTCAACAGCATGTAAATATATAAATACTGTAAAACACACAATTATGAATTTCATCATTAAGTCTTTTGGTCTAAAGTGCAGGCCTATGGAACATAGTGCTTCTCACTGCCTACAAGCAAATCCCACTTGGGCAGATCTAAGAATAAAAAATTGTGTCAGTTCAATTGCCGATGGTGATTGGTTCTCTCTAGACTTCAGTTTCATTTCACCATGATTGCCTTGATGTAAGTGAAAGAATATTCGCTGGGGCATAAAACACCATTAATCCAATCCAATCCAATCCTTTGTTTGTTGCTGAGCCATAATGACATTTTTATTTTCATGGCAGTAGCTAGATATATATTATAGATGTACACTTATTTATATATTACTGTATCAACATGTATCTATCTATCTACCTACCTATCTATCTATCTATTTATCTATCTATCTATCTATATATATATATATATATATATATATATATATAATTTAAATAAAAGCCAAGTCTTTACTAATAAAAAAAACATAATGCTGGCACTTTTTTATTCATAAATGAACACTTACCTTCTTTAGCAGATTGTTCCTAAAATTTAATATATAGAAGATAAACTGATAATTATTGAAATTTTATATATTTGTAACAATATTTACATTAAATCAGAAAGTCATCAACTGTAAGCTTAATTGAACAAATTTTCTACCTGTGCAACATGCTTGAAGAAAGGAACAGTCAAGGATTTTTACTTGTAATACAATGCAAGATTGCCCTGATATCAGATATCAGGGTTTTTTTTTTAAGAATTTAAATCATTTAAAAAAACCCAAATTTGTCATCATCTGTTGTAACAATACAAAAGAATACTGGTATAAATTTGACACTTAATTAAAAGTACATAAATACAGTCACGGGTAATGCACAAAAACAATCTTTCAGTCTACCATCATTTTAAGGACTGAATCCAATTTTCATCTAGATCATTGACCTGAATAGACACACTACACACTCCGAATAGACAGACTACACACACTACACACTCCGAATAGACACACTACACACTCTGAATAGACACACTACACACTCCGAATAGACACGCTACACACTCCGAATAGACACACTACACACTCTGAATAGACACACTACACACTCTGAATAGACTCCGAATAGACACACTACACACTCTGAATAGACACACTACACACTCTGAATAGACACACTACACACTCGATATATAAGTCACAATAAGATTTATTGCTCACAATCAAAATTTTAAAGACAACTAAATCAAAAAAGAGATTAAGAGAACTTCAAATAAACCAGAGAAAACAAAACACTTTTTGTATATTGCATAAAGTAGGCCAAAAGTAGTTCCGGTTATCATTCTAAATTTCATCATAATTAAACTGGCACATAAAGGAGCATGGCTAATAAGCATTTGAGCCATTGAATAAGGAATATGAACATAGTCAATAGATGAATAAAAAAAATCCTCAAATTTAATTAATTGTTAAGAAACAAAATCATCAAACATCCATGTAACTAGTTGAGATATTTTTTGTATATACATGTAAATCCAGATATGAATGTTTCCAAAAGATATTATATATGCTGAATAAAATTTTCTGATATAGATTTGCAGGAAATGTCAAAAAGAAGTCATTGAAATTCTCACAGTAAATCTTTAAAATTCTTAAAATTTTAATAAGCAAAAGACCAAAAATTCCAATAAATATATACATACAAAGAACATAGGTACTGACTCCAATTCAGAACTTTTTGATTCCAATTCATCCAGTTTCTCTGACCTCTCTAATACCATTTCTACATTACTTTTCTGTAAATATAACCAAATGACATAAAAATTTATAATTTTTGTTTAATTAAAACACTTTCTGTAAAACTTCAGCACATTAGGTAAATTTTCAGACCTTTTAAGCATTTAACAAACTTAAAAAGAACTCTATATTTGTTTATAAACCATAAATTTCTTCACTTCACACAACCCATGTGCTATTCAATTACATTTTTCTAGATATATGAAAATTCTTATGAATGATCTAATACATGTATACAAAGTAATCAACAATTTTTTATCCAACAAGAGGCCCATGGGCCTTAACGCTCACCTGAGGATATGTCCATAATTGGTTCTGAAACTTTACAAGTTTTCTCAAGTTAAGAACTGCCAGAAAGCTTAATCAGAAATATATCCACTCAAATTTCATTTTTAAGTAGCTTATATAATATGCATGAAGTACTGTAATGCAATGAATAATTTCCAAATCATTAACAAATTTCAGTATACTTATGCAACTATGTCCTTGACCTTTGAACATATATGAGATTGAACCATATATTATCGTCATGTCAATACCTACAATATTCTAATATACATGCCTATACAAAATGTTAATAGTTTTCAAGATAATTAGCAATTTAAGGCTTCATTTGCAGCTGTGACCTTAACCTTTAAACATATGACCTTGAACTATAAATCAAAATGATCAATGCTGCTATACCTACAATATTCTAATAAACATGCCTATAAAAAAGTTAATAGTTTTCAAGATAATTAGCAAAATAAGTCTTCTTATGCAGCTGTGACCTTGACCTTTGAACATATGACCTTGAACCATATATCAAAATGATCGTCATGTTAATACCTACAATATTCTAATATACATGCATATACAAAAAGTTAATAGTTTTCAAGATAATTATCAATTTAAGTCATCTTTTGCTGCTGTGACCTTGACCTTTAAACATATGACCTTGACCCATGTATCAAAATGATCGTCTTGTCAATACCTACAATATTCTAATATACATGCCTATACAAAAAGTAAATAGTTTTCAAGATAATTAATAGTTTTAGTATTCCTATGTTGATATGACCTTGACCTTTGAACATATAACCTTGAACCATATATCAAAATGATTGCCATGTCAATACCTACAATTTTCTAATATACATGCCTATACAAAATTTTAATAGTTTTCAAGATAATTAGCAATTTAGCTTATCTTCTGCAGCTGTGACCTTGACCTTTGAACATATGACCTTATACCATATATCAAAATGATTGTTGTCGCAATACTTACAATATTCTAATATACATGCCTAAACAAAAACTTAATAGTTTTCAAGATAATTAGCAATTTGTCTTCTTTTGCAGCTGTGACCTTGACCTTTGAACATATAACCTTGAACTATATATCAAAATGATTGTCATGTCAATACCTACAACATTCTAATATACATGCCTATACAAAAAGATTATAGTTTTCAAGCTAATGCACAATTTTGGTATTTAAAAGCCAAAAATAACATTTCAGGGGCAACAACTCCTACATGGATTATCATATAGTTACGAAACTTGGTACCTTGGTAAATTTTGTCATGCTGTACATTTTAACAATGATTTGATTTCATGTATCTCTTAATATTTGCAAGAAAATTGCCTAAAACTGCATTAATCACAAATTAGGTCATGACCTTGATTTGTGACCTTGACCCTAATTTAAAGGTCATTTCAAGAAAAAGTCAAAACTGAAAACCCCATGTCATTATCTGTTCAAATAGTCAAGTTATAACAATTTGAAGCCATTTTATGAAATTTTTAAAATTAAATGCAAAAACTCGTAAGCCATTTTTTGACCAAATTTCACGAAATGAACAAACTATAGGCTTAAGACCCTAGAGAAGCCAAATATCACATCAGAATTTTTCTCCCATCATCGGTTTTGGAGAAGAAGATTTTTTAAGATTTTTGGACCTCTAGGTCACCTTGACCTAGTTTTGGTAGCCATGGCAACGCCATGAACAAATCTGAATTGCCCATATATGCTTCTGACCAAGTATCATTGAAATCTGTCTAGCAGTTTTGGAGGAGAAGTCGAAAATAGGTGTTAACGACGCACGCACGCATGCACACACGCACGCATGCACATACACACGCCGCGCCATGCCATAAGCTCACATGACCTTTCGGTCAGGTGAGCTAAAAACTGAGAAATTCAAAATAATACTACAGATTACTTAAAAATCATTACCAAATTTCTAATGGAAGTTAAACCCAGTAACCATGGTAACAACAACAACTTATTTAATACAGACCCCTGTTTCACAATCGTTCCTTAGTTAATATTGTCCCTAACTTAAAATCTTCAAATTTGAAAGCATAATAATTTGGTAAATTTTCTGGAATTTAAGGTGTCACTTTGAAGACCCCTTCAAGCTCATAGAATCTGTGTTAGTTTCATCACAAATGTTTTTTTTAAATTAAAAAGAAATCTCCAAAGTTGGCTAATTTTAAATTAAGGAAAATATAAGTTAAGGAACAATATTATTGTGAAACCAGGGCCAGACTACTTTAAAAGACACCTTGGCATTTGAAGAAAATGTGATACCTGGCTGGGTAGCTACAAGTAATATTGATGTATAGTAAAACCTGTATGTTAAAACACCCAAAGGACATTAATCATTATTGACAGGTGATCATTATATACTTTTTTTCATGAAAAATTAAACAGAGTGACCTTAGTAGAGGTAACAGGTTGTATTTATAGACAAGAGGCCCATGGGCCTTAACGCTCACCTGAAGATATGTCCAATATTGTTTGCAAAGTGCAATAGACAATATATTACGAACAGAAACTTTAAAAGTTTTCTCAAGTTAAGAACTCCCACAAAACTTAATCAGAAATATATCCACTCACATTTCATTCATAAGTAGCTTTTATAATATGCATGAAGTAACTGTAGTGCAATGAATAATTTCCAAATCATTAATCAATTTCAGTATACTTATGCAGCTATGTCCTTGACCTTTGAACATATATGACTTTGAACCATATATGATTGTCATGTAAATACCTACAATATTCTAATATACATGCCTATGCATGAAATTAATATCTTTCAAGATAATAAATAATCTTAGTATTCCTATGTTGATATGACCTTGACCTTTGAACATATAACCTTGAACCATATATCAAAATGATCGTTGTTGTAATACCTACAATATTCTAATATAAATGCCTTTACAAAAAGTTATTAGTTTTCAAGATAATTAGTAATTTTTCTTCTTTTGCAGCTGTGACCTTGACCTTTCATCAAATGACCTTAAACCATATATCAAAATGATCATTGTCGCAATACCTACAATATTCTAATATACATGCCTATACAAAAAGTTAATAGTTTTCAAGATAATTAGCAATTTAAGTCCTTTTTTTTTGCAGCTGTGACCTTGACCTTTCAACATATGACCTTGAACCATAGATCATAATGATCATTGTCTTAATACCTACAATATTCTAATATACATGCTTACACAAAAAGTTAAGTTTTCAAGATAATTAGCAATTTAAGTCTTCTTTTGAAGCTGTGACCTTGACCTTTGAACATATGACCTTATACCATATATCAAAATGATCGTTGTCGCAATACTTACAATATTCTAATATACATGCCTATACAAAAAGTTATTAGTTATTAAGATAATTAGCAATTTCAGTCTTTTTTTGTAGCTGTGACCTTGACCTTTCAATATATGACCTTGAACTATATATCAAAATGATCACTGTCGCAATATCTACAATATTCTAATATACATGCCTTTACAAAAATTAATAGTTTTCAAGATAATTAGCAATTTAAGTATTCTTTTGCAGCTGTGACTTTGACCTTTCAACATATGACCTTGATCCATATATCAAAATGATCGTCATGTCAATATCTACAACATTCTATTATACATGCCTACACAAAAAGTTAATAGTTTTCAAGATATAGTCACAAATATATAATTTTTAGTAATTTCCCCACTCAGTGCCTCACAATTTCCCCATTTTGAGCCCCATGGCTACCATTTGTGCAAATCTGAAAACAGATGACCTAAAGATGTTATAAATGAAATAACTAAGGTATATCTCTTGTAGATTCAGAGGAGAAGATTTTCAAAGTTTTTCACTCTTTCTCCCCTTATGGGGCCCCAAGGGGACATAACATCTTCATTTGTGCAAATCTGAAAGGGCTTTACCCAAGCATAATAGTTACCAAGTTTCATTAAATTTGGCCCAGTGGTTTTGGAGGAGAAGATTAAAATGTAAAAAGTTAACACACCGCGCACGATGCACGACGCATGACGGACGATGCACTCAGGTGAGCTAAAAATTCATAAAATCTCTTCCATGCACCATTGTAAGTCAAAAAAGAGGTCCATGGGCCTTAATAGCTCACCTGTGACCTTGACCTTTGAACCCATAACCCTCATTCATATATCAAAATGATCATTAGGCCAATACTTACAATATTCTAGCATACATGCCTATACAAAATATTTATAGTTTTCAAATTAATTAACCAATTCAGTATTAATTTGCATCTGTGACCTTGACCTTTGAACTCATGACCTTTATTCATATATCAAAATTATCATTTAGACCAATACTTACAATTCCAATATATATGCC
Organism: Tegillarca granosa; assembly: GCA_029721355.1. NCBI lineage: Eukaryota > Metazoa > Mollusca > Bivalvia > Arcoida > Arcidae > Tegillarca > Tegillarca granosa. Next base: position 14,291,293 of record CM056596.1, read on the forward strand.
TATACAAGGAGTTTATAGTTTTTGAGATAATCAACCATTTCAGTACTTGCCTGCATTTGTGACCTTGACCTTTGAACCCATGACCTTTATTAATATATTAAAATGTCCATTGTGCCATTACCTACAATATTCTAAGATGTATGCCTATACAAAAAGTTTAATAGTTTTGCAGATAATCAACTATAACGGTAATAGTTGTGCATCTTTGACCTTGACCTTTGAACCCATGACCTTGATCTATATATCAAAATGATCATCATGTCACTACCTACAATTATCTGAAAATCCCATGCCATTATCACCTGAAATGTTTAAAAAATAGGATTTTTTATCAAAGGTCAAAAGCAGGGACATGACCTTGACCTTTGACATCTTTTAAAAGAAAATAGCAAGACAAGATCAACAGTGAAAACTTCATACAATTATCTTCAGCCATTATTGAGTTATAACAACGAATGTCTCTTTTTCAAACTTACATAATTTTACGCAAAAAATGCATGACCTATTTTTCGCTCAATTTTCATGAAAAACACAATTTTAATGTTCCCAGGTATGCTGAATCCAAATATCCAATCAAAATTTGCTTGCACCTTTTGGTTTCAGAGAAGAAGATTTTTTTGTCTTTTTGCTACTTTTAGTAACAGCAGCCATCTTGTTGGGCATGGCCAAACTGGAACACAATTTTGAAAGGCTGTTACCCAGGCATGATAATCACCAAGTTTCATCAAATTTGGCGCAGTAGTTTCGAGGAGAAGATTAAAATGTAAAGTTTACACACGACGGACGACGCACAACGCACGACGGACAGTGACAGATTGCAATAGCTCATCTGAGCCTTTGGCTCAGGTGAGCTAAAAAGGTGGTTTAAGGCTTTACTGTATAGACAAGTAATTTTTATATAGAAGTGGTTACATGTTTTACTGTATAGACAGGTGTTTTTTATATAGAAGTGGTAACATGTTTACTGTATACAGACAGGTGGTTTTATTAAGAAGTGGTTACATGTTTACTGTATATAGACAGGTGGTTTTATTAAGAAGTGGTTAAATGTTGACTGTATATAGACAGGTGGTTTTTATATAGAAGTGGTAACATGTTTACTGTATATAGACAGGTGGTTTTTATTTAGAAGTGGTTACATGTTTACTGTATATAGACAGGTGGTTTTTATATAGAAGTGGTTACATGTTTACTGTATATAGACAGGTGGTTTTTATATAGAAGTGGTTACATGTTTACTGTATATAAACAGATGGTTTTATATAGAAGTGGTTACATGTTTACTGTATAGACAGGTGGTTTTTATTTAGAAGTGGTTACATGTTTAATGTATATAGACAGGTGATTTTTATATAGAAGTGGTTACATGTTTATTGTATAGACAGGTGGTTTTTATTTAGAAGTGGTTACATGTTTAATGTATATAGACAGGTGATTTTTATATAGAAGTGGTTACATGTTTATTGTATAAAAACAGTTGATTTTTATATAGAGGTGGTTACATGTTTACTGTATAGACAGGTGGTTTTTATTTAAAAGTGGTTACATGTTTAATGTATATAGACAGGTGATTTTTATATAGAAGTGGTTACATGTTTATTGTATAAAAACAGTTGATTTTTATATAGAGGTGGTTACATGTTTACTGTATAGACAGGTGGTTTTTATTTAGAAGTGGTTACATGTTTAATGTATATAGACAGGTGATTTTTATATAGAAGTGGTTACATGTTTACTGTATAAAAACAGTTGATTTTTATAGAGAGGTGGTTACATGTTTACTGTATAGACAGGTGGTTTTTATACAGAAGTGGTTACATGTTTACTGTATAGACAGGTGATTTTTATTTAGAAGTGGTTACATGTTTATTGTATAAAAACAGTTGATTTTTATATAGAAGTGGTTACATTTTTATTGTATAAAAACAGTTGATTTTTATATAGAGGTGGTTACATGTTTACTGTATAGACAGGTGGTTTTTATTTAGAAGTGGTTACATGTTTAATGTATATAGACAGGTGATTTTTATATAGAAGTGGTTACATGTTTACTGTATAAAAACAGTTGATTTTTATATAGAGGTGGTTACATGTTTACTGTATAGACAGGTGGTTTTTATATAGAAGTGGTTACATGTTTAATGTATATAGACAGGTGATTTTTATATAGAAGTGGTTACATGTTTACTGTATAAAAACAGTTGATTTTTATATAGAGGTGGTTACATGTTTACTGTATAGACAGGTGGTTTTTATATAGAAGTGGTTACATGTTTACTGTATATCAACAGGTGGTTTTTATAAAGAAGTGGTTTCATGTTTACTGTATACAGACAGGTGGTTTTTATTTAGAAGTGGTTACATGTTTACTGTATATAGACAGGTGGTTTTTATGTAGAAGTGGTTACAGGTTTCACTGTAATATACTTTTATGTTTAACTGTATAGGCAGGTGGTATTTATATAGAAATGGTTACAGCTGGTTTTACTGTAAAGACTAGTTGTATAAATATAAGATTACTTACATGTTTTACTGTATAGGCAGGTGGTATTTATATGATTGGTTACAGGTTTACCATATGGACAGGTGGAATTTATATATATTGAAGTGGTTACAGCTGGTTTTACTGCATAAACAGGTGTTATTTATATAGAAGTGGTTACATGTTTTACTGTATAGACATGTGATACTAATGTAGAAGTGGAAACAGATTTACTGTATAGACAGGTGGCATTTATATAAGATTGGTTACAAGTTTTTCTGAATAGACAGGTGGTATTTTTATAGAAGTGGTTACGGGTATTGTGAATAAAAATAGAACAAGTATACATTTTTTGTATACATATGCATCTTATATAAAATAATTTACAACTTCATCAAGAAACAAAATGCTTACAAAAAATACCAAAAGACCTTGACAATATGAACTAAGTCCAGATGAAATTTGTCTTGAAAACTGTATACACTGTAAATACTGATCTCATGAACCTATAGATTTGGGAAAGACTTTAGAGTTAACTTTTATCACATACCATAATACTTTGAATTTCATCAATCTCAAGTTCTGCCTTCTTCTTTTTCTTCATTTTGACACTTTTTTCCTCTTCTAATCCCTGGTATTCAAAGAAAAATAAAATGTGACAAAATTTAACAATATTGAAATTAATATAACAAGCACTGTGAAGACAAGATGTATAGAAAAATGGCAATAAGGAATAAATACTGTAAAACATGAAATTTTCATGTGCATTTTTTTTCGCTGAAAACATGAGTTAGTAAAAAATTACGAAATCAATGTGAAGAAGAAAAAAAAAAATAATAAAAAATAATAATAATACAAAATGCATGGGCAGTTCTCAGTTACCAGAGTATAATATATTTATGCATATGGTTGGAGACAATGATACTTGTCTGTATCTGGAGCATGTCTTAAACAAAATGAATAAAAGCTTTATTATAATTGTGAGATGTTTGTTAATACAGTTGACAGGTATGTACAGGTGGAAAACAGGGGATTTTACATGATTATAAATGAGGGGCTTACTATGGAATATCGACAAAATTTCATGTTGCAAAGTGACTTTGATTAAATCATCGCAATTTAGGACTGAATAAATGTTAAAATGTATACAAAACATTTTACTAACCAAGTTTACACATGTATTCATGCACAGATGTAAGCCATAAAATAAGTTTAGCTGGCTAAAACCAGTCCTGTAATTTGCAAACTTAAGAGTGGAGAAAAAGACTCAATTATTACCTTTTAGTGAGATAGAGAAATCCTAACCATACATCTAGAACATGTTAAATAATTTCTTCACAAAAATATTAGGCCTAAGGTTCTGATTATGGTATTTAAGAAAACAAGAGGCCCATGGGCCTTAACGCTCACCTGAGAATATGGCCAACCTGAGGATATATCCAAAATCATTTGCAAAAATACATAAAATATTCTAATACACATGCCTATAAAAAAGTTAATAGTTTTCAAGATAATTAACAATTTCAGTCTTTTTATGCATCTATGACCTTGACCTTTAAACATAAGATCTTGAATCTTATATCAGAATAATTGCCATATTAATTCCTACAATATTCTAATATACATGCCAATACAAAACATTTATAGTTTCCAAGATAATTAAAAATTTCAGTCTTTTTATGCACCCATGACCTTGACCTTTAAATGTATGACCTTGAGTCACATATTTAAATGATTGTCATATCAATACCTACAATATTCTAATATATATGCCTATGCAAAAAGTTAATAGTTTTCAAGATAATTAACAATTTCAGTTTTTTATGCATTTATGACCTTGACCTTTAAATGTAAGACCTTATATCTCATATCAGAATGATTGCCATATCAATTCCAACAATATTCTAATATACATGCCAATACAAAAAGTTAATCGTTTCCAAGATAATTAACAATTTCAGTCTTTTTATGCACCTATGACCTTTACCTTTGAACGTATGACCTTGAGCCATATATCAAAATGTTCATCATGTCAATACCTACAATATTCTAACATATATGCCTATACAAAAAGTTTATAGTTTTCAAGCTAATGCACAATTCTAGTTTTTATTAGCAAAAAAATAACATTTCAGGGGCAACAACTCCTACATGCATTATCATACAGTTACGAAACTTTGTACCTTTTTACATTTTGTCATGCTGAACATTTTAACAATGTTTTGATATTATATATCTCTTAAAATTTTGAAGAAAACACCCTAAAACTGCACAAATTACAAATTAGGTCATGACCTTGAACTTTGACCTTGACCCCTATTTGAAAGTTATTACAAGAAAAAGTCAAAACTGAAAACCCCATGTCAATATCTATTCATATAGTCAAGTTATAACAATTTGAATCCATTTTACGAAATTTTTAAAATTAAACGCAAAAACGCGTTACCTAATTTTTACCAAATTTCACGAAATGAACAATTTATAAGCTTAAGACCCTAGAGAAGCCAAATATCACATCAGATTTTTTCTCCCATCATTGCTTTTGGAGAAGAAGATTTTTTAAGTTTTTTGGAACCATAGGTCACCTTGACCTAGTTTTGGGAGCCAGGACAACGCCACGTATAAATCTGAATTGCACTGGCCCATATATGCATCTGACCAAGTTTCATCAAAATCTACCTTGTAGTTTCAGAAAAGAAGTCGAAAATGTAAAAGTTTACGCCGCGGACGACGACGACGACGACAACGACGACGACGACGACAGACAAATTTTGATCAGAAAAGCTCACTTGAGCCTTCGGCTCAGGTAAGCTAACAAGAGGCCCAATAGGGCCTGTGATGCTCAACTGGCTGCATATGTAAGACAATGTTTGTTTTTGATTGAAATGCTGTTTAACGTTCAACTCAAGAATATTTCACTTATATGGAGACTGTCAATTTTGGAAATGGTGGAGGACACTGGATTATAGGAGAAAACCACAACCAAGCAGCAAGTTTACTGACAAACTTTCAAAGATGAAGTGCTAGCCCACTTGGCATTAATGCACAATGTCAGGGGTGAAAGGTGCTGTGATTCGTAACATCGAATGTTTAAGACCACACAGCCACTGTGGTGCCTTTAAGACAATGTGATGTGGTTACCATAATTGGTTCATCAGCTTAAGATGGGAAATAAATTGAGCTTATGACCATTTTTGCTTCAATAAAGCCTACTTTGCAACACACACATGCAGGCATGCTTCACTATGCCATAGACTCAGCTTGGTTTAGCCAGTTGAGCTTAGAATAGATCCACAATGGCTTTTTTATATATATATATATATATATATATATATATATATATATATATATATATATATATATCTAGTAACAACAGGCATCTTAGACTGGTTCAAACTTTTTTTAGGCCGATGTAGGAACCTTCCACAGGAAGTTTGGTTCCAATTCGCCCAGTGATTTTAGAGGAAAAGATTTTACTAAATATTACACCTTAAGCATAATTCTTGAAAATTGGGTCAACGAAAAAGTTCTCATAAAAACCCTTTAAATATGTTGAATGCCCTGCTATCTACTCTCTACATTTCAAATTTGAACAAAAACGGTTAATAAAAGACTCAGCAATGGCTGTTTATGGGTTTTTGCTATTAATAATAACAGCGGCCATCTTGGATGTCTGGCGGGGTCGCCTGGTACAAACTTTGGTCTACCCCACCAAGGGACCTTCCACATTAAATTTGGTTCCTATTGGCCCAGTGGTTTCAGAGGAGAAGATTTTCAAAGAATTGATTAAATATTACACCTCATTTGCATAATTCGTAAAAATCGGGTCAACGAAAAATTTCTCATAAAAACCCGTTACATATGTTGAATGCCCCGCTATCTACTCTCTACATTTCAAATTTGAACAAAAACGGTTAAAAAATGACTCAGCAATGGCTATTTATGTGTTTTTGCTATTTATAGTAACAGCGGCCATCTTGGATGTCGGGCGGGGTCGCCTGGTACAAACTTCGTTCTACCCCACCTAGGGACCTTCCACACCAAATTTGGTTCCAATTGGCCCAGTGGTTTCAGAGGAGAAGATTTTCAAAGAATTGATTAAATATTACACCTCATTTGCATAATTCGTAAAAATCGGGTCAACGAAAAATTTCTCATAAAAACCCGTTAAATATGTTGAATGCCCCGCTATCTACTCTCTACATTTCAAATTTGAACAAAATCGGTTAAAAAATGACTCAGCAATGGCTATTTATGTGTTTTTGCTATTTATAGTAACAGCGGCCATCTTGGATGTCGGGCGGGGTCGCCTGGTACAAACTTTGGTCTACCCCACCTAGGGACCTTCCACACCAAATTTGGTTCCAATTGGCCCAGTGGTTTCAGAGGAGAAGATTTTTAAAGAATTGATTAAATATTACACCTCATTTGCATAATTCGTAAAATCGGGTCAACGAAAAATTTCTCATAAAAACCCGTTACATATGTTGAATGCCCCGCTATCTACTCTCTACATTTCAAATTTGAACAAAATCGGTTAAAAAATGACTCAGCAATGGCTATTTATGTGTTTTTGCTATTTATAGTAACAGCGGCCATCTTGGATGTCGGGCGGGGTCGCCTGGTACAAACTTTGTTCTACCCCACCTAGGGACCTTCCACACCAAATTTGGTTCCAATACGCCCAGTGGTTTCAGAGGAGAAGATTTTCAAAGAATTGATTAAATATTACACCTCATTTGCATAATTCGTAAAAATCGGGTCAACGAAAAATTTCTCATAAAAACCCGTTACATATGTTGAATGCCCCGCTATCTACTCTCTACATTTCAAATTTGAACAAAATCGGTTAAAAAATGACTCAGCAATGGCTATTTATGTGTTTTTGCTATTTATAGTAACAGCGGCCATCTTGGATGTCGGGCGGGGTCGCCTGGTACAAACTTTGGTCTACCCCACCTAGGGACCTTCCACACCAAATTTGGTTCCAATTGGCCCAGTGGTTTCAGAGGAGAAGATTTTCAAAGAATTGATTAAATATTACACCTCATTTGCATAATTCGTAAAAATCGGGTCAACGAAAAATTTCTCATAAAAACCCGTTACATATGTTGAATGCCCCGCTATCTACTCTCTACATTTCAAATTTGAACAAAATCGGTTAAAAAATGACTCAGCAATGGCTATTTATGTGTTTTTGCTATTTATAGTAACAGCGGCCATCTTGGATGTCGGGCGGGGTCGCCTGGTACAAACTTTGGTCTACCCCACCTAGGGACCTTCCACACCAAATTTGGTTCCAATTGGCCCAGTGGTTTCAGAGGAGAAGATTAAAGTTTACGCACGCACGCACGCACGCATGGACGCACGCAAAACCATGCCATAAGCTCAGCTGGCTTTAGCCAGTTGAGCTAAAAACAGAATGAGAGATTGTATAAATTCTATATTAAGCTGACAGGTAGATGTTCCTCTTTACAGATGCCATTTAAGACATGATTTACTATAATGCTTGTTGCAAAAATTAAATGATTTACTGTTAAGCTTGTTCCAAAAAGTCAATGATTTACTATAAAAGTCAATGATTTACTATAATGCTTGTTCCAAAAAGTCAATGATTACTATAATGCTCGTTCTAAAAAGTCAATGATTTACTATAATGCTTGTTCCAAAAAGTCAATGATTACTTTAATGCTTGTTCCAAAAAGTCAATGATTTACTATAATGCTTGTTCTAAAAAGTCAATGATTTACTATAATGCTTGTTCCCAAAAGTCAATGATTTACTATAATGCTTGTTCCAAAAAGTCAATGATTTACTATAATCAGTGTTTTCTCCAGAGTGCGTTTCTTGCGTTTTTGACGCAATTTTTTTATGAATGGCGCAACTTGGTTTTGCTGTTGCGTTATTTTTGACGCAACCATTTTTATGTAGATTGAAATCGGTTACTGTAAATTATAAAAGGTGACACGACTGAAAACGAAAGTACTGAGCGGAAATTCCATAGTGTCGTACCAAATGATATCGTACCATATTACAGGAAGCTAAATATTGATAAGGGAACCTGGCTTTATTCTTAATCTTTGAAATGTTTGTATTGAACGCTTAATTTATAAAGTCATTATAAGCGCTCTTTGCATCGGATTACAAGAGAAGTCGAAACAATCTCGTTTGACAACGTTTTTGTCAAAGTCCTGTACGGAGCTCTGAACATGACCAGGCAGCATCTGGTAGTTACTTACTTGCCGACGACTCACAGTCAACTTTAAAAAGTTAATGTAAATCGAGATTTTAATAAAAATTGGTTAAACAGATTCTTTGATGATTTATGAAAATAATAAAATCATACGTAGAACAGGCATAACGGAAGGGATGGATAATAATAATGAATGATAATGGTCTGTTGACTTGACATTCAGTAATTTCTGTTTTGGGATACTGTCTCGATTTTACTGTTTCAAATATTACAGATATAGGTAGCATTTGGAATAAAACACTTAAACATTGACGCAGATTAGTACAGATCCTATAACACAATATTCCCTTTATTGTAAAATATCAAAAAAGTAATTTATATTCTAAAAATTTCATGACCCCCTCATTTTGAGAAATGACCCCCTCTTTTCATGTAAGGGGGTCATTGATGACCCCCTGTTTTAATAAGATGGAGAAAACACTGTATAATGCTTGTTCCAAAAAGTTAATGATTAATTATAATGCTTGTTCCAAAAAGTCAAAGTGATTTACCATAAAATTCAATGATTTTCTATAATGCTTGTTCCAAAAAGTCAATGATTTACTATAATGCTTGTTCCAAAAAGTCAATGATTTACTATAAAAGTCAATGATTTTCTATAATGCTTGTTCCAAAAAGTTAATGATTAACTACAATGCTTGTTCCAAAAAGTCAACTATAATGCTTGTTCCAAAAAGTCAAAGTGATTTACTATAAAATTCAATGATTTTCTATAATGCTTGTTCCAAAAAGTCAATGATTTACTATAAAAGTCAATGATTTACTATAATGCTTGTTCCCAAAAGTCAATGATTTACTATAATGCTTGTTCCAAAAAGTCAATGATTTACTATAATGCTTGTTCCCAAAAGTCAATGATTTACTATAATGCTTGTTCCAAAAAGTCAATGATTTACTATAATGCTTGTTCCAAAAAGTTTATGATTAATTATAATGCTTGTTCCAAAAAGTCAAAGTGATTTACCATAAAATTCAATCATTTACTATAATGCTTGTTCCAAAAAGTCAATGATTTACTATAATGCTTGTTCCAAAAAGTTAATGATTAACTATAATGCTTGTTCCAAAAAGTCAATGATTTACTATAATGCTTGTTCCAAAAAGTTAACATTTACTATAATGCTTGTTCCAAAAAGTCAAAGTGATTACTTTATATTCACTGTTTTACTGATAAAAGTATAAACAATCTTACACATAATTTTGCTATGTTGCTTATACTCTCTTCTTCTACCATACTTCTTGGCTGTACAAAAGTAAGAGAGAATGAAAAAATTTTCTTTCCATCTTTTACAGTGAAATCATTAAACCATGAAGGCCAGTGGACGCTCACCAGATGTACACTCAGCTTGATTTTTGCAAACTGGAGCTTCTATTTTTAAAACAGATTTTTCCTATATTTTGAACTAGTGACCTACTTATTGACACCACATGATCACATATAAACTTGAGCTAGCTTTTGTCAGGAGGATGAATCTCAGCAAGTTTGATGAAGATTTGTCTAAAATTGAGCCCTCAGATATAACAGGGTTTTTATATAGATTGGCCTAGTGACCTATTTAATGACCCAACATGGCCAATATACAAACTTGAGCTAGCTTTTTTAAAGAGGATCATTCTGACAAAGTTTGGTGAAAACTGGACTAAAATTGGGGCCTCATGAGTGTTAGCAAGGTTTTTCTGGAATTTGACCTAGTGACCTACTAATTACAACAACATGGCCCATATACGATCTTGAGCTAGCTTTGGTCAAGAGGATCAATCTGACAATGTTTGAAGCACTTTAATTAGAGCCTCAGGAATGTTGACAAGGTTTATCTATTATCTGACCTAGTGACCTACTTATTGACCCAACACAGCCCATATATGGATTTGAGCTAGCTGTTGTGAAGAGGATCAATCTTACAATGTTTGATGAAGATTGCACTTAAATTAGGTCCTCAGGAGTGTTAACAAAGTTTTTCAATTATTTGACCTAGTGACCTACTAATTGACTCAACATGGCCCAAATACAAACTTGAGCTAGTTTTTGTCAAGAGGATCAATCTAACAATGTTTGATGAAGATTGCACTGAAATTATGGCCTCAGGAATGTTAACAAAGTTTTTCTATTATTTGACCTAATGACCTACTTATTGACCCAACACAGCCCATATAAGGATTTGAGCTAGCTGTGGTGAAGAGGATCAATCTGACAATGTTTGATGAAGATTGCACTCAAATTAGGGCCTCAGGAGTGTTAACAAGTTTTTTCTATTATTTGACCTAGTGACCTACTTATTGATCCAACATGGCCCATAAATAAATTTGAGCTAGTTTTCGTCATGAGGATCATTCTGAGCAAGTTTGATTGCATTCATATGGTGGCCTCAGGAATGTTAACAATAAAAAGTGGATGCATGATGCATGTCACACAATGCATATTGAATGATGGAGAACACAATGGACAATGACCCATCACAATAGCTCACTTGAGCACTTTGTGCTCAGGTGAGCTAAATAAAAGTTTTAAAATCTAGTAGTCAAAATAATTTCACTTAAAATTAAATTGGACATTATGATTGAAAAAGAAAAATGTTTCCTTTTGCAATGATTTTTCTGTAAGCAGTGAGATATATTTTTTTCATAAAGCTGACAATGACACTGGGTACCAGTTTATATGGTCTTAAATAAATCCAGCCATTGACTTTTATTGCTAAATGCTGAGTGCTTACTTGAAGACTTCAATGACTACAGATTCAAAGCTTCAGTTCTGTAACTGCTACCATTTTACAGATCAAGTGGTTTAATGTAACTTTTAATTTAGCACTAAAGCCTACCACTTCCCATATGCTATAAAAAGTAATGCATATGACAATTTCATTTGCATAGAAACATATGTATGTACTTAAGCAGCTGTCAGTTTCACAGAAAAAGTGGTCCAGATACATTATATCCACAAATGTTTTCCATAAAGTTACTTACCATTTCTTCAGCAACGCCTCCCTCTGTAAAAGATATTGTACTACAAAATTATAATGATTATTATAGAAAAAAAAGCTTTTGATGGTTGACTTAAAAGAAAAAGTAATTTATAGTTTTCAAAAAAGACAAATATGCCATGAAGCAAGCCAAGAGTGGTCAGCAGTTAGCAGTCATTGTTCTATCAAGTAAATTTAACCATAGCAGTCTTATTCTATCCACTGGATTTAACCATAGCAGCCAATGATCAATCAAGAAGATTAACAACACAATCAGTTGTTCTACTAAGTGAGTTTAACTACCACTGTGACAGCATTGATCATCTGAATCAATTGTTTATCAAATGGATTTAATCACAGCATTGATTTTTTAAGTGGACATAACCATAGCAGTCATTGACATATCAAGTAGACGGAACAACAGAATCAACAGTTTCATCAAGAGGATTTCATCTCAGTATTGATTTATTTTGTTAAGTGAACTTAACCAAAGTAATTATTGTTTTATCAAGTTGATTGGATCACCGCTATTATTATCCTATCAAGTAGATTAAAAACAGTATCAATTGTTTTATCAAGGCAATTTAATTACAGCATTGATTGTTTATCAAGTGGACTTAACTACAGCAATGATTGTTAATGAAAGTGGACTTAACCAAAGCAGTGACTGTTCTATCAAGGGAATTAATCCAAAGCATTCATTAGTCTATCAAATGGACTTAACCATATAAGTCATTGTTCTATCAAATGAATTCATCCATAGCAGTCATTGTTCTATCAAATGGACTTAACCATATAGGTCATTGTTCTATTAAATGAATTCAACCATAGCAGTCATTGTTCTATCAAATGACCTTAACCATATCAGTCATTGTTCTATCAAATAAATTCATCCATAGCAGTCATTGTTCTATTAAATGAATTCATCCATAGCAGTCATTGTTCTATCAAATGAATTCAACCACAGCAGTCGTTCTTTTTTTTTTTTTTTTTGCTTTTCATTGCATTGGTGGTACAGTTGCTTTGAAAAAATGTCCGACACCTCAGGCAAAGTTTTCCATAGCCCTGCTTTGAACATATATGACCTCGAACCATATATGATTGTCATGTCAATACCTACAATATTCTAATATACATGCCTATGCATGAAATTAATAGCTTTTAACACAAGAGGCCCATGGGCCTTAACGCTTACCTGAGGATATGTTCAAAATTGTTTGCAAAGTGCAATAGACAAAATATTCAGTACAGAAACTTTACAAGTTTTCTCAAGTTTAGAACTGCCACAAAACTAAATCAGAAATATATCCAGTAACATTTTGTTTATAGGTAGCTTATATAATATGCATGAAGTAACTGTAGTGCAATGAATAATTTCCAAAACATTAACAAATTTCAGTATACTTATGCAACTATGTCCTTGAACTTTGTCAATACCTGCCATATTCTAATATACATGCCTATACAAAATGTTAGTAGTTTTCAAAGATAATTAGCAATTTAAGGCTTCTTTTGCAGCTGTGACCTTGACCTTTCAACATGACCTTGAACCATACATCAAAATGATCGCCATTTCAATACCTACAGTATTCTATTATACATGCCTATACAAAAAGTTAATAAGTTTTCAAGATAATTAGCAAATAAAGTCTTCTTTTGCAGCTGAAACCTTGACCTTTCAACATATGACATTGAACCATATATCAAAAATGATTGCCATGTCAATACCTACAATATTCTAATAACCATGCCTATACAAAAATTTCATAGTTTTCAAGATATTTGGCAATTTAAGTCTTCTTTGCAACTGTGACCTTAACCTTACAACATTTGACCTTGAACCATATATTAAAATGATCGCTGTCGCAATACCTTCAATATTCTAATATACATGCCTATACAAAAAGTTAAAAGTTTTCAAGATAATTAGTAATTTAAGTCTTCTTTTGAAGCTGTGACCTTGACCTTTCAACAAATGACCTTGTACCATATATCAAAATAATCATCATGTCAATACCTATAATATTCTAATATACAAGCCTACATGGTTTTCAAGATATAGTGACAAATATATAATTTTTAGCAATTTCCCCACTCATTACCTTACCATTTCCCCATTTTGAGCCCCATGGCTATTATTAATTTTGTGCAAATCTGAAAATAGATAACCTAAGGATGTTATAAATGAAAATACTAAGGTATATCTCTTGTAGATTCTAAGGAGAAGATTTTTAAATTTTTTCACTATTTCCCCCTTATGAGGCTCCAAGGAGACATAACTCCTTCATTTGTGCAAATCTGAAAATAGATGACCTAAGGATGTTATAAATGAAATAACTAAGGTATGTGTCTTGCAGATTCAGAGGATTCTAGGCATGATGGTAACCAAGTTTCGTTAAATTTGGCCCAGTGGTTTTGGAGAAGATTAAAATGTTAAAAGTTTACAGACGACGGACACTGGACGGCGGACAAATTACCATCACAATAGCTGACCTTGAGCAGTTTCTCAGGTGAGCTAAAAATCCTGATACAATATGTGTACCAGTTGACCATGAGTGAGTTGTTTTAAGATTCAAAACAAAAAAATAAAAAATAAAATTTAAAAAAAAAATCCTCAACACTTATCTTGTCAAAATCGCCAAAATTTTTAAGCCTTGCTAAAATAACCCACCGTATGGTATATAACTGTCATCAGGTCCCTGATTCATGAGTAATGGAGTGAACAGAAAAAATGGTAACATACCAAAAGACTGTGCTTGTACAAAAGTGACCATTGTCACTGGCATAAAAAACAAATACATTTTTAGTCAGTTACATTAGATCACTCTTTGCACTTAACCATGTTAAAGAAAACATTTGTGTTTTTAGTGGCTATTCAACATTAAACCATAATTTGCATGGTCGTATCTATGTGCTGTTTGGCCTGGACTCTTAACCTTTTAAACAAGACTCAAAAAAATCAAAGCACCGGAGGTGCCGTACGAACAGAGAGCATGGAAATGCAAGAGGCTTTGAAAGTGAGTGTAGGTAGTATTACAATCTGTCTTATCCCATTCCATTGCTATGCGAGCAAGGTTGTAAAACACCATATGGAAGGGGAGTAAGAATTCATGACTGGAAAAGTGTCCATTATATTTTTTGTATTAGTGTTGGCAAATTACCACATTCAGAAGAGCCTGTGCTGAAGCAAGGTCCTTTCACATTCCAAGCATTTCTCCAAGAAAAGACAAAAACGTTCATACGTAACATTTTTAATTAATTACACTAACAGAAAGATGTTTTTATGGTGTCATCAATCGTTATATTTCTCAATAACGACAAAACGGTTCCGGGACATTTCGGCCCATAAAAAAACGGACCATGACAATATCGGCCTATAGCCAAATCGGCCTATAACAAAATCGGCCCATGAAATAAATGCCTTTATCAAAGATTGCTACTCATTTCGTTTATTTGCATTGTTGTGCATAAACATGTGTTAGTATTATTATGCTTTGAAACATGTAAATTTCAGTAAGTTTATTCAAAGCAATACAAGAATTAATTCAAATTATCATTTCTAATCAAGTCTACCACTAATCTATTAAAACTCAAATAAAAGATTATATATATGTCTCATTTTTTTTTAAAATGAATAATTTAAAGACAGGAAGGTGTACCTATACTTTGTTTTAATCTTAAATAGATAATCTTAATTATAATCTTAATTTCATATTTGTATTATTATGATGCTTTCTTTTATTACATGTAGTGTGTAAAGATAAATAACCATAAGAATGAATTGAAAAGAAAGATCCTTTTCTTGTAAATATAATTTGTCTTTAAAAATCCTGATACTTTAGTGTTTTTACATAATTGTAGATTGATACAAGTTACATTCAAACTGTCTTTCTTCTACGCTATCTGCACGAACTAGTTTAGATCGATCAGAATCGACGAGTCTTACAGTCATGAGTAACTCTGACTAAAACATTTGTGAACGGAGTGTGTGCATCATTTATAGGTTGATCTAATATGAAATAAAAAATAATAATTTCTTTTAAAAATAAAACTAAAACCAAGACATAAGTCATGACAAAGTTGTCCAAATTTAGGTGTATTAAATATTTTGAATATATTTTATTATGGGCCGATATTGTCATAGGCCGATATTGTTATAGGCCGAAATGTCCCGTAGCGCGACAAAACAACTACAAATGATGGTTGCAAAAAACTGTTTATGCCGCGAATCAAGGACCATCGCGAATTTAGGACCGACGACAATATACAAAATACACGCCACCTACCGAGGATTTACCCTAAAGCTTTCCATGTCAACTTCTAGAGTACATCTTGCACAATCGACAGGAACTCGTGAAATCTCTCAGCAATAGCTTTTTTGGTCGATTTCACAATGCTGCTCTCAAAATCGTGTATATCATTTTTACGCTACGTCGACAAAATTAAAATGTAAACATGTCTACATCAGATATGGGTCAAATTTTGTTGGGGCTTCAAGGAGGGGATGGGAAGGGAAACGAATGAAAACAAATACATTCCTATAAACATGACATTTGCTATCGTGCATGTAAGACATGATTTCTTTACAGCACTTTCCGCAACCTATACTTTTACTTACACGCTCAAACTTCGGGCAATGTTAAAAAAATATTGCTTCATTTACTGTGGTTCACTCTTCTCGCCAAAACGCATGCTACCAAGAAATGACACGTCATATAATTCATCCAATCAAAAGAGACCGTTTAAATTATGGGATATCCGAGGAAATGTTGCGAAAATAGGTCTTTGTTTACATAAACTGTTCATGTATTCTTCCGCTGCGCCGCATTGTATCCTTTCCACCAAAAGTTTCTCCACAGAATCCATGTATAAATTTTATTTTCAATACCACATACATTCATCATTGTGCGGTTACCCTCAGCACGTACTTATCACCCGCAAACTACCGTACTATATTCCACATATATTGCCCAAGGATTTGACATAGCGGTGACATAGCCTGTCCGATTTAAAAAAAAATTGAATTTCTTCACTGACATTAGGAAAAATGTTTCGTTTAACATTTCCCTGTTTTGGGTTTACTTGCCCCCATCTATGAACATCTCTGTCACCCTGTATCCCTATCCCATTTTAAAGATATCTACGATTTCCTTGCCAAATGCTTGCGACGTACGTGACAATACATCACAGAGATTCCTCTCTGTTCGTAAAAAAAAAACAAACAAAAAAATTTTTAAAAATAATTACCTCGTCTTCTTAATGCTCTAATTGGTTCACCATCCCCAAACAAACCAAACTACAATGGAAAGGTATTTGTATAAGAAAATCGAGGCAAATACTCTGTCTCAAATCTGAAAAAAAAACACTGGAGATACAAGTATATTAAAAAGCAGACTCTCAACTAAGCTAGAGTTTATATTCTTGCACCCCACATAGAAATTTCCATATAAAGAGCA
Organism: Tegillarca granosa; assembly: GCA_029721355.1. Lineage (NCBI taxonomy): Eukaryota > Metazoa > Mollusca > Bivalvia > Arcoida > Arcidae > Tegillarca > Tegillarca granosa. The sequence continues at coordinate 14,308,441 of CM056596.1, forward strand.
GTGCAAGATATTTCAATCTTGGAATCAGAGGTGTATCAATACTTTGAGAAGTGCTTTAAATAAATCCAAGAATCTGGCATACCTTTGCACAAACAAATAAATGGAACAGGTAATGCTCTAGTTTAAATTTAAAATGTAATTTTAAAAACTTTTTTTCTGAATCAATAACAAGTTTATTTCATATTACATTAATTTTTATATGACTTAATTTTTATATGATGTAATGTTAATATGAATTATGACGTCACGCTTGTTCCTGTCTTTTGTACACACTCTACTTCCATCATATGTTGAATTTTTATTTTTAATAGAACTTGTATATTTTGTGGTGCAAGAAATAGAATCAATCACTACTTATGGTATCAGATAGGGAAATCTCAACCCTTGTTCTAATATATCTGGTCCAGAACTTGGCAAGCCTTGTTCTGGATCAGATATATTAGAACTCTGGTTGAGATTTCCCTATCTGGCACCACAAGCAGTGATAGATTCTATTATTTCTTTACCAACTAAGTGGAGTGGAGTTGAGTAATTGTGTTTTACCTCCCAGTTAAGATTCTTTCACTTATATTAAAGCAGTCAATTTTTGGATGGTGGAGAAATCAAGAATGCCTGGAAAAACACTGAAATTTGGCAAGCTAACTGACAAACTTTCTACCACTAGAATCTTTACACCTGTGGTATTCAAACCTAGACCAAGAAGTATCACTTGAGTTCAAGTTTATATTTCTGTAACAACTAAGCTAGAGTTTATACAGTCAAACTTCGATTATTCAAAGTTAAATGGTCCCAATTTTACGTTTGAAAAATCATGGGATTCAAATAAGTAAATTTGGAACTTCAAACTTTCGTCCAACATATGTTATATAAAACACAACAGTGCATGTTGCACATTGGAAGTGTTTTATCGGTGTCAGTTTATTATGATGACCTATCATGATCAGTTGTAAAAAACAGACATTATAATTTTGTTTCACCAAAAATCAAAATTTAATATCATCTGATATAAAATTTTTAATATGCATGGTAAAACATATATTATGATACAAAATAAGAACTGTCATCCAGCGGGAAGATTTTTAGTCAGAAATTATAGTGCAGGACAGAACGGACCTACCAAGAACTTTGAATAACCTAAGATATTCAAATTATTAAAGTTGGAATAACAGAAGTTCGACTGTATCTCTTTATCAACTGAGCTAGAATTTATATTTCTCTATTAGCTGTTGGAGTTTTAACTTTAGATATCAACAAAGTTAAAATTAATATTTTTCTTTCAATTGAACTAGGAATATATTTTCTACCAAATGAGTAGAGTTGTTTTTTACAAGTTCAGACATTTCTACTTCTGTTAAATCTTACTTCTAGATCTTCATCTTCTTCATCTGATTCTTCTTCATAGGTGCCAACTGACAGCACAGCCCTGCGTTTAGGACAACTACCTATACATGTTGACACTAAATCTTCATGTTCTTTACTTCCTTCAGAAAAATATTCTGATAAGAAATGAAAATATAATGAATTATGACAAGAATTTTCAACAATAGCGTTGTTCACATGCAAACTTTGCGCAATCAAAAACTTACATGCCTATGCTAATAATTAGTCTTAATCTCCACATGTTCTCTTTACATATTTCACAGTGCATTTCAAGTGATTGCCATGGGGCTTAAATATAGCTGTTTCAACTATTTAGCTTAATTGTGCTGTACAGAACAAGAGGCCCATGGGCCTTAACGCTCACCTGAGGATATGGCCAAAATCATTGGCAAAAATACATACAATATTCTAACATACATGCCTATACAAAAGGTTAAATAGTTTCCAAGATAATTAACAATTTCAGGCTTTTTATGCACATATGACCTTGACCTTTGAACGTATGACCTTGAGTCATATTTCAAAATGATCGTCATGTCCATCTTTACAATATTCTAATATATATGCCTACAATATTCTGATATATATGTCTATACAAAAAGTTAATAGTTTCCAAGATAATAAACAATTTCAGGCTTTTTATGCACCTATGACCTTGACCTTTGAATGTATGACCTTCAGTCATATATCAAAATGATCGTCATGTCAATACCTACAATATACTGATATATATGTCTATACAAAAAGTTAATAGTTTCCAAGATAATTAACAATTTCAGGCTTTTTATGCACCTATGACCTTGACCTTTGAATGTATGACCTTGAGTCATATATCAAAATGATCGTCATGTCAATACCTATAATATTCTGATATATATGTCTATACAAAAAGTTAACAGTTTTCAAGATAATTAACCATTTGAGTCTTTTTATGCACCTATGACCTTGACCTTTGAACGTATGACCTTGAGTCATATATCAAAATGATCATCATGTCAATACCTACAATATTCTGATATATATGTCTATACAAAAAGTTAACAGTTTTCAAGATAATTAACAATTTGAGTCTTTTTATGCACCTATGACCTTGACCTTTGAATGTATGGCCTGGAGTCATATATCAAAATGATTGTCATGTCAATACCTACAATATTCTGATATATATGTCTATACAAAAAGTTAACAGTTTTCAAGATAATTAACAATTTGAGTCTTTTTATGCACCTATGACCTTGACCTTTGAACATATGACCTTGAGTCATATATCAAAATGATCGTCATGTCAATACCTACAATATTCTAATATATATGCCTTTGCAAAAAGTTAATAGTTTTCAAGCTAATGCAGAATTTTAGTTTTTATAAGCAAAAAATAACATTTCAGGGGCAACAACTCCTATATGCATTATCATATAGTTACGAAACTTTGTATCTTTTTACATTTTGTCATTCTGAAAATTTTCACAATGTTTTGATATTATATATCCTTAAAATGTTTGAAAAAAATAGCCTAAAACTGCAAAATTACAAACTAGGTCATGACCTTGAACTTTGACCTTGACCCCATTTTGAAGGTTATTTTAAGAAAAAGTCAAAACTGAAAACCCCATGTCATTATCTGTTCAAATAGTCAAGTTATAACAATTTGAAGCCATTTTACGAAATTTTTAAAATTAAACGCAAAAACGCGTAACCCATTTTTCGACCAAATTTCACAAAATGAACAAAATATAGGCTTAAGACCCTAGAGAAGCCAAATATCACATCAGAATTTTTCTCCCATCATCGGTTTCGGAGAAGAAGATTTTTTAAGATTTTTGGACCCCTAGGTCACCTTGACCTAGTTTTGGTAGCCATGGCAACGCCATGAACAAATCTGAATTGCACCGGCCCATATATGCTTCTGACCAAGTATCATTGAAATCTGTCCAGCAGTTTTGGAGGAGAAGTCAAAAATAGGTGTTAATGATGCACACACGCATGCACATACACACGCCGCGCCATGCCATAAGCTCACATGACCTTTCGGTCAGGTGAGCTAAAAATGAAGTTTTCCATTAGCTAGTCAAAGTTCATTTATAAATATCTAAACTGCATGTGGTAACATATGTACAATGGATAATTCCCAGATAATTACCCATTTCGGTATACTTATGCAGCTTTATATGACCTTCACCTTTCAACCCATAACCTAAAACCTATATTAAAATTACTGTACCAGTAATATCAATACCGACAATATTCTAATATATGTACCTATACAAAAACTTAATAGTTTTCAAGACAATTTACAATTCTAGTATTCTTGTGCAGCTATGACCTTGACTTTTGATCCTCAGACCTTGAATAATATATCAAAATGATCATCATATCAACACCTACAATATTCTAATATATATGCCTATACTGAAAGTCAATATTTTTCCAGATAATTAACAACTTTAATCTTCTTATACAGCTTTTGACTCTTACCTTTGTTCATACCAAAATGATTTAAACAATACCAACAATATTCTGACAAACATGCTTATACCAAAAAGTCTAGTTTTTCTGATAATTACCATTTTTCAATCATTTATACAGCTATGACCTTGACCTTTGAACCTATGACCTTGAAATATATGTCAAAATGATAGTCATATTAATGCTTACAATATTCTAATATACAAGCCTAAACAAAAAGTTAACAGTTTTCCAGATGATTAACAATTACCAAGTTTCCAAAAACTTACAAAGAACTTAATTACAAAAATGTCACAAAATTCCTCAAGTTTGGAAATCCTGCAATGATTAATCAGAAATGACTAGTCACATTTCATTTATTAATAGTTCATGGGCATGATTTAACTACAGTATAATGAATAATTTCCAAATCATTAACCATATGGTTATGCAGCTATGATTTTGACCTTTGAACATATGAACTTAAACTTTATATTAAAATGGTCATAATATCAATACCTACAATATTTGTATTTACATGCCTGTAAAAAAAGTTAATGGTTTTCAGATAATTCCTAATTTCAATACACTTATGCAGCTATGACCTTAACCTTGCAACATATGACCTTGAACCATATATCAAAATTATTGTCATATCAATACCTATTATATTCTAATATACATGCTTGTACAAAAAGTTCACAGTTTTCGGGATAATTAATAATTTCAGTACACTTATGAAGCTATGACCTTGACCTTTGAACATATGACCATGAATCATATATCAAAATGATTGTAACATGAATACCTACAATATTCTAATATACATGCCTGTACAAAAAAATTAATAGTTTTCAAAATAATTAACAATTTCATTCTTCTTTTACAGCTTTGGCCTTGAACTCTAAACATATGACCATGAATCATATATCAAAATGATTGTTACATGAATACCTACAATATTCTAATATACATGCCTGTACAAAAAATTAATAATTTTCAAGATAATTAACAATTTCAGTACACTTATGCAGCTATGACCTTGACCTTTCAACTTATGAACTTGAAACATATATCAAAATGATCATTATATCAATACCTACAATATTCTAAAGTACATGCTTGTACAAAAAGTTGATGGTTTTCAAGATAATTCACATTTTAGCATTTTTAAGCCAAAAATAACATTTCAGGGGCAACAACTACTACATGGAATATCATATACATATATTTACAAAACTTGGTATCTTGTTAAATTTTGTCATGCTGAACATTTTAAGTGTTTTGAATTCACATATCTCTAAAATTTGCAAGAAAATTGCCTAAAACTGCATAAATCACAAATTAGGTCATGACCTTGATTTGTGACTTTGACCCTATTTTAAAGGTCATTTTAAGAAAAACTCAAAACTGAAAACCCCATGTTAATATCTGTTCAAATAGTCAAGTTATAACAAATTGAAACCATTTACGAAAATTTTAAAATTAAATTCAAAAACATGTAACCCATTTTTCGACCAAATTTCACGAAATGAACAAACTACAGGCTTAAGACCCTAGAGAAGCCAAATATCACATCAGTTTTTTTCTCCCATCATCGCTTTTGGAGAACAAGATTTTTAAGATTTTTGGACCCCTAGGTAACTTTGACCTAGTTTTGGTAGCCATGGCAATGCCATTAACAAATATGAATTACACTGTGCCATGCCATAAGCTCACATGACCTTTGGTCAGGTGAGCTAAAAATTAAAACATGGAATCTAAACCCTGTTAACCTCTCTTCATGAAAGAGATAGAATGATTTTAGCCCTCAGTTACCTCTCTATAAATTAAAGCAGAGAAATCTAATTTTTTCAACCTATCTAAAGAAATGAGATAGAAAGATCTTAACTCTTAGTTACCTCTATCAAGAAAAGAAGTTAAGAGATAAACAAAGAAGATAAATTGCCATACCACAGTGCATGTAAAGTAGTGACCACTGTCACTGGCATGGAAAAAAGTATCATGACGTAAAATAGTGACCACTGTCACTGGCATGGGAGAAAGTACAGTGAAACTTGTGAAAACCTGACATGGTCAGGACCACAGAATAAATCCTGTTTTCACAGGTGTCTGGTTTATTCAGGTTTTGATCATGAGTTAATTCCCCTTGACTACTGACCATAAAACCATAAAAGTTCCTATATCCCTTTCTACGACTTGCGTTAATATTTGAGAAAATTCACAGATAATTCTTCAAAGAAAATATAAATCATACATTGTATTTAATCGAACAAATAAAAATGTTAGGAATTTTAGCGGGTATATATTTTCAACTAGGAAGTGTATACGAGGCATTTTGGCAAAACACATTGAGCATTTGGAGACACATTTAATAGTTTACTTGCTTGGAATTTTCTTTCTCTTGTGTATACAATTTAATTGATTATAAACAAAGCGTTTGCCGTAAAATTTTCCTTTAGAAAGTCTGGGTAGGAATCTACCTCCCGATTTGTCTGAAAAAAGCCAGGTTCTTCACATAAAATGTTGTTGGAATAAATTTTTTTAGTTTTCTTTGATAAGAAAAAGATCCTGAGGCTGCTGTGGTGAAACAAACGCGAGAGAGAGAGAGAGAGAGAGAGAGAGAGAGAGAGAGAGAGAGAGAGAGAGAGAGAGAGAGAGAGAGAGGCTGTTTAATGTATTTTCATTCATAAAAATGTTAAAAATAACATGACCTAAATGATTGTGTAACAATTTAAAAACAATGTTGCTATCAACAGAAGACCCGCTTACATGTCCCTTTGATAACTAAAATTTTTTAATTCGAATGCAAGACTGACCCAGTTTAAACCAGATTTTCCGAGAACAGGTGAATAATGCATAATTCATGTTTACTCATATGTGAAATTCACGTCTAATTAACACGATAGATCACCGATGAGTACTGATTGATCTGGGCTGATGTTTAAACAAAAGAACAATTATTGATAAGTGGTATGTTTGATTACAGACATGAAATTATTATGGCTTCTACACAGGGCTCAACAAACGCCGGTAAGGTCAAACGGCGGTAGGCAAAGGGTACATCAACCCCCCCCCCCCCAAGATCGGCAAAAGGTACCCCCCCACCCCCGGAACAAGTTTCTGTTTTTTAATAAAACACACATCAGATAGGTAAAGAAATAAACATTAAAATTTTTATTTGAAAATATGGTGTTAACGTACTGCTTTTTATCTTTCCATAACTTTCCAGTCGTTGGCAATGCAACAAAACGTCAATAAACAGTTAAACTGAATTCTGTTTAGTACATCGGGATATCTGTAGTTTTAATTATAAATTACAAGTCGATGTGTGACAAAATGTCGCATATATAGATAAATGTTCATAAATACCGCCTATTAATATCTTGCAAAAATCCCATCACTGGTAACTTAAAAAGATCGACATAATAGATAAAAAAACCACGTGTAATGTCGTGATCAGTTGTTGTTGGTAACCCGAAAAACGGTCGTTATCAATCTAGTCAGCTCTTGTATATAGAATTCAGGGGAGGTCTTTAACTATCTATGAACTGGATCGATCAGGCACGTGTAGGTGTTTGTATACTCTTGTAGAAATGACGTGAACAGGTGAAGCCACTAGTAATCAATTAACTGGTAAGGTATTAGGTAATTACCTGTGAATAGGGAAGTTCAGTGAATCGTGACACTGTCCTGATTAATTTTAATTGTTAACAAGCCGGCAATTAAGAATTTTTAATCAGATTTTGTCTTACTATTATGGAAAAAAAGCCGATTTGGATATTTTTCAATCGGCTTTTTTAAGTTTGAATCGGCATTTTTTCCCAAAAATCGGCGTTTGTGAAGGCCTGCTTCTACAGATACATTTGTGTTTTTATTTTACATTTTATTTTTTCCCCAAGTAAAAAAAAAGATATCGGGTTTTCCTTCCCTTTCGATCGGGAAAAGATGTCCGGTTTTCCAAGGTTGTTTTATGCTGGATATAATATTTTGGTCAGAAAATTTTGTCTGGTTTCCAGAGTTCACAGGTTCCGGTTTATTAAGGTTTTGTTCATTAATAATAAAGAGGGTGAAATTCGGGACCGGAAGATATGTCCGGTTTTGACAGGATTCCGGTTTTTACAGGGTCCTGTATTCACAAGTTACACTGTATCATGACATAGATGTAAATGTAAAATAGTGACCACTGTCATTGAAATTATCAAAAAAAAAAAAAAAACAAACAAACAAACAAAAAACAAACAAACAAAAACAAAAAAAGCATGTATCATTTGTCATTTAAAACCTCTTAAACATGACAAAGCAATAATGTTTCAAAGAATAATTACCTTGGTTTCCTAATAATCTCCCTGGTGCACTAGCCCCACACTAAAATAGAACGCTAAATATATGAGGAAAGCAAGGGATTTAACTCTGGTCTCAAATCTGAACAAGAGGCCCAAAAGGGCCTGTGGAGCTCAACTGACAAAAATGGTTCTTGTGCCTTCATTTATATAAACTCGGTACAGGGACTTGAGCTGACGTTAAATGCTAAATATAAAAGCTGTAGGCCTTACAGTTTCAGAGAAGAATATTTTTAAATTTGACTTCCCATATAAGTATATGTAGATATATGTGCCCCTTGGTGGGAATAAAAATGGCCCAGGGGCCTTTATTTGTACAAACCTGGTAAAGGGACTTGAGCTGATTATGAAAGCTTTAAGCCTTACAGTTTCAGAGAAGAAGATTTTTAAAGTTGATTTCCTATATATGCATATGTAGATATATTGGCCTTAAGGGTGGGACCAAAAATGGCCCAGGGGCCACCATTTGTACAAACCTAGTAAAGGGACTTGAGCTGATGTTAAATGCCAAATATAAAAGCATTATGCCTTACAGTTTCAGAGAAGAAAATTTTTTAATTTGATTTCCAATATATACATATGCAGATATATGGACCCCTGGATGGGGCCAAAAATTGACCGGGGGCCACCATTTGTACAAACTTGGTAATGGGGCTCAAGCTGATATTAACTGCCAAATATGAAAGCTTAAGGCTTCATGGTTTCAGAGAAGAAGATTTCCAACGTTGATATCTCATTATTAGCCATATATGCATATGCAGATATATGGACCTCTGGGGTGGGGCAGAAAATGGACTGAGGGCCACTATTTGTACAAACTTGGTAAAGGGACCCAAGCTGATATTAACTGCCAAATATGAAAGCTTAAGGCTTCATGGTTTCAGATAAGAAGATTTTCAAAGTTGATATCCCATTATAAGCCATATATGCATATGCAGATATATGGACCCCTTGGGTGGGGCCGAAAATGGACTGAGGGCCACCATTTGTACAAACTTGGTAAAGGGGCTCAAGCTGATATTAACTGCCAAATATGAAAGCTTAAGGCTTCATGGTTTCAGAGAAGAAGATTTTCAAAGTTATACCATTATAAGCCATATATGCATATGCAGATATATGGACCCATGGGGTGGGGCCAAAAATAGACCGGGGGCCACCATTTGTACAAACTTGGTAAAGGGGCTCAAGCTGATATTAACTGCCAAATATGAAAGCTTAAGGCTTTATGGTTTTAGAGAAGAAGATTTTCAAATTTGATTTTCCATTATAAGCTATATATGCATATGCAGATATATGGACCCCTGGGGTGGGGCCAAAAATAGACTGGGGGCCACCATTTGTACAAACTTAGTAAAGGGGCTCAAGCTGATATTAACTGCCAAATATGAAAGCTTAAGGCTTCATGGTTTCAGATAAGAAGATTTTCAAAGTTGATTTTCGATTATAAGCCATATTTGCATATGCAGATATATGGACCCCTGGGGTGGGGACAAAAATAGACCGGGGGCCACCATTTGTATAAACTTGGTAAAGGGGCTCAAGCTGATATTAACTGCCAAATATGAAAGCTTAAGGCTTCATGGTTTCAGAGAAGAAGATTTTCAAAGTTGATATCTCATTATAAGCCTTATTTTCACTTTTTACGAAGTATGACAGAAAATGCTAAAAATGCGTAACCTAGTTTTTGACAGAATTTCACGAAATGTAGAACCTACATGTTTAAGGGTGTCTAGAAGCTAAATATCACATCAGATTTTGAATATAACCTATGGTTTCAGAGAAAAAGCTTATTTTAGGTTTTTTACATTCTAGGTCGCTGTGACCTACTTTTGGTTGCCATGGAAACCAATTGTAAAACTTTTCATCTACTCCTTCTGGGGATCATTCCTGCAAAGTTTTGCTAAAATTGGCCCAGTAGTTTCTGAGTTTTTGCTGTTAACGGAAGGACGGACGCACGCACGCACACGCGCATCATGCCATAAGCTCATCTGGCTTTAGCCAGTTGAGCTAATAAAAACTGGAGATACATTTATATTACAAAGCAGACTTTTAAGAACAAAAGTCATCAATGTTTTTTCTTAGTTTTGAATTTATCAAAGGTTAACAAAGACTACAAAACTAAAATATATATATATATATATATATATATATATATATATTAGCCACTAAACTAAACAGACATCGGTTAATTTTCTCAATCAACTTTGCTGAGTTTGAATTTTCCTTCAGCAGAGCTAGAGTTTAACCTTCTCCATCAATTGAGCCACGGTTAGTATTTCGCTTTCAAATGAGATTGAGTTTTATTTCCTTTACTAAATGAGCTAGCATTATATTTTCCACTAATTGAGCTAGAGTTAATATTTCTTTATTTAGCGTTTGTGCTTTAAAAATTAAGTCATTTTTTATTTCTGTTAAATCTTACTACTAGATCACTTTCATCATCTGATCCTTCTTCAAGGTTGCTAGATAACTCTTTATGCCTGATTTCATACAAACTCTCCCTCTCCAAATATTCTGGTTCTTCTTCTTCATGTTCTCCACTTCCTTCAAGATCATCTTCTTAATGAAATGAAGAATATAATGAATTATGACAAGAATTTTCAACAATGGTGTGGTAATGTGCAAATCTAGTCTGTTCAAAAACTTACACATAGATGTCAATAATGACACATATTCTCTTCAAATATTCACAGTGCATTTCAAGTGGTTGCTAGGGGCTTAGATATAGCTGTTTCAACTGTGCTGTACTATGTGACAAAAAACAGTTTTTCATTGGCTACATGCACTGTATAATATGACATCACAAATTACTTCTCATCATGAAACAAAATCCTGATCCCTTTTTGCATTTTACAAGAGCTTTTTGTGATATAAAAAGTTATTTACAATACCAGTGTGAGAGAAAAAAGAAATATTCTCTTAATATTGTGTAAGACAAAGCAAATCTTAACCCTCAGTAACCTATATCAAGGAATGAGACAGAAAATTTTTTTTACCTTCGGTACTCTAAAAGAATGAGATTGAAAATCTTAACTCTCAATAACCTCTTAAAAAAAATCTTAACTTTTGGAAACCTTTCTGAAAGAATAAAACAGAGAAATCCTAACCCTTGCCAACCTCAAAAATACCTTAACCCTGGGTAACATCTCTACAGGAATAAGTCAGAAAAATCTGAACTCAAGGTAACCTCTATTATGGAATGTGATAAAGAATCATTACTCTTGTAATATCTCTTAATATAAAATGAGATCGAGAAATTTTGAACTTTGCTAACCTCCCTTAAGGATTGGGATAGATTCTCAGTTACCTCCTTTAAAGAACGACAGAGAAAACTTTTCATTTAGTAATCTCCCTTAAGAATGAGATGGACAGATCTTAACTCTTAGTTACCTCCCTTCCAGAATGAGATAGACAGATCTTAACTCTCAGTTACCTCCCTTCCAGGATGAGATAGACAGATCTTAACTCTCTTTACTCTCAGTTACCTCCTTTAAAGAATAACAGAGAAAACTTTACACTTGGTAATCTCCCTTAAAGAATGTGATAGAGAAATTTGAATCATTGGTAACCTTTGTAAAGGAATAATAAAAAAACTTAACTTTGGTAACCTTCCTTGAAAGATGAGATAGAGACATCTTAACCCTCAATAACCTCACTTAAGGAATGAGACAGCAAAATATTAACCCTTGATAACCTCCCTAATGGAATGAGATAGCAATAAACTTAACCCTGGGTAACCTCCCTAATGGAATGAGACAGCAAAATTTCAACTGTTGGTAACCTCACTAAGCTTGGTAGAAAGAAAAATCTGAACTCATGGTAACCTCTATTATGGAATGAGATAAAGAATCATTCCTCTTGTAATATCTCTTAATATAAAATGAGATCGAGAAATTTTGAACTTTGCTAACCTCCCTTAAGGATTGGGATAGACTCTCAGTTACCTCCTTTAAAGAACGACAGAGAAAACTTTTCATTTAGTAATCTCCCTTAAGAATGAGATGGACAGATCTTAACTCTTAGTTACCTCCCTTCCAGAATGAGATAGACAGATCTTAACTCTCAGTTACCTCCCTTACAGAATGAGATAGACAGATCTTAACTCTCTAACTCTCAGTTACCTCCCTTACAGAATGAGATAGACAGATCTTAACTCTCAGTTACCTCCCTTCCAGGATGAGATAGACAGATCTTAACTCTCTTTACTCTCAGTTACCTCCTTTAAAGAATAACAGAGAAAACTTTACACTTGGTAATCTCCCTTAAAGAATGTGATAGAGAAATTTGAATCATTGGTAACCTTTGTAAAGGAATAAAATAAAAACTTAACTTTGGTAACCTTCCTTGAAAGATGAGATAGAGACATCTTAACCCTCAATAACCTCACTTAAGGAATGAGACAGCAAAATATTAACCCTTGATAACCTCCCTAATGGAATGAGATAGCAATAAACTTAACCCTGGGTAACCTCCCTAATGGAATGAGACAGCAAAATTTCAACTGTTGGTAACCTCACTAAGCTTGGTAGAAAGAAAAATCTGAACTCATGGTAACCTCTATTATGGAATGAGATAAAGAATCATTCCTCTTGTAATATCTCTTAATATAAAATGAGATCGAGAAATTTTGAACTTTGCTAACCTCCCTTAAGGATTGGGATAGACTCTCAGTTACCTCCTTTAAAGAACGACAGAGAAAACTTTTCATTTAGTAATCTCCCTTAAGAATGAGATGGACAGATCTTAACTCTTAGTTACCTCCCTTCCAGAATGAGATAGACAGATCTTAACTCTAGGTTACCTCCCTTACAGAATGAGATAGACAGATCTTAACTCTCTAACTCTCAGTTACCTCCCTTACAGAATGAGATAGACAGATCTTAACTCTCAGTTACCTCCCTTCCAGGATGAGATAGACAGATCTTAACTCTCTTTACTCTCAGTTACCTCCTTTAAAGAATAACAGAGAAAACTTTACACTTGGTAATCTCCCTTAAAGAATGTGATAGAGAAATTTGAATCATTGGTAACCTTTGTAAAGGAATAAAATAAAAACTTAACTTTGGTAACCTTCCTTGAAAGATGAGATAGAGACATCTTAACCCTCAATAACCTCACTTAAGGAATGAGACAGCAAAATATTAACCCTTGATAACCTCCCTAATGGAATGAGATAGCAATAAACTTAACCCTGGGTAACCTCCCTAATGGAATGAGACAGCAAAATTTCAACTGTTGGTAACCTCACTAAGCTTGGTCTGGTCCAAAAATATAAGACTTTGGATTAAATTTTTTCCATATGACAGGTGATGGCAGATTCTACTGATCTCCCTCCTGGTTCATTTTTCAGTTACATGAGGATATACCAAACTATTCCTGCAGCACTGGTCATCATTGTTATGCTGCTTGGTTTTTAGATTATGCATACACTATGTGTGACACAGGACACTGACCCTAAGGAACTATGTATTATAAAAGACATCATTCTTTTAAAGAAATGAAGTGTGATATGAAAAGAAAGAATGAAAGGAGAAGTAAAACCACTCACACAATTGAGGACTACTTACCGCATTCATACACTAGTTCATCATCATCAAAGTCATCATAGACGCTGTCACTTGAGTACGTTCCAACTAACTCACTGGACTGAAAGATTAAAACAAATCTATTTAGTAAAATAGGCTCATAGTCAGTAGCAAATAGCAAAACAGATTAATCATAAACTTTTTTTTACTAAGGATATGAAGAACTGTTAAACAATTAAAGTATAAATGTATTAAGAAAGATTTACAAACAGAAATAAACAAAAAAATTATAACAGTTTTAAGTTACAGCAAAAAAAAAAATAATAATAATAAATAAATAGATAAATAAAAACTATAACTAATATAAAAAGATGAAAGAAAAAATCAAAGTACTCAAAAGTACTGAAAGCAGACTGCTCTTTGATTGCAATGTGCCATATCAGCTGTGATAAAATATACATTCATGACCACTATATTTTATTAATGAAAATGGATTAAAATAAGGGACTTATTAACTGATTCTATGATGTATCAATTCATCAATATATTCCATTTGAAACAAGTAAAAAGCGGAAATCATATAAATGATCTAATCAAGTTTTAAAGAAGGTTTCAATAAAAAGAATATCACCAAACCAATAAAAAACCTTCATGCCTATTAGCATGGCTTATGCCCTAAAGAGTTAACTTCAGATTCAGTTCACCTGTCTTAGTTCTGAAACCATATTGTGTGATGTGCAATGTTATGTGTGAGTTTTGTCATTTTACAATTCAAATAATACGGACTTTGATTTTTTGATTCATTTCAATAATCTTCGACTTCAATTTCTTGATTAATTTACATAAACACATTCCTTCTTCAAAATTAATATCCCAAAAATATTTATGCTTGCAGCTTATACCTTGCAATCAGAGCTTACTTTCAGGTAAGTTGATTTTTTTGCTTTTTTGAATAAAGACATTAAAAAAACCAAAACATTTCATGTTGTTTTTATTATATAATTTGAAAACTAAAACATTTCATGTTGTTTTTTCCATAATCATTTGAAAACAATCAACTCAACAGGATTAATGAAGTAAGGAACAGAAATAATATTATAAAAAAATTCACTTATTTGATGTAACAATTCAGAAAAACCTAGGAATGTGTAAACACACATCCATCTTCCTTGACGATGACACCTGTTTGCATCTATAATACAGGGGTGCATGGTATTTCATCAAATGTATAAATAATAGTACAACACTTCTGTGACTATGAATGAATTGACACTGAAAGGTTTTATTTATTTATTTATTATTTATATATTTTTTATTTACTTATTTTCTTATGTGAAAATACCCTTAAGATTACAGTAGATTTTAATGGATTAAGAAAGTGAAAGTAGGAAATTCTGAAGTAGGAAAATCCCAAGATCTTTTTCTTATTACATTTTTATTTATATAATCAGTGACATTTAAAACTTCCAAGGATATAAATAGCAGAGAATGATAAGCACCCCTAACCAATGAAATGGCCCTGATGAATCAAATGATCAAATTGACCAATAGTCATTAAATCAATATAGCGTATCCTCCATATTTGGACAAGTATCTTTGTAATTTACCCTAAATACAAAAATGTACACGAAATAAAAAAAAATGTGCACAAAATTAATTGAGAACTGTAAAAGAAAAATATTAAAATTTTGTACAATATTAACTAATGAAAATTTCAATTAGTCTGATTTCAAACATAATCAAGCAAACAGACATTGGACAACTTCTGTAATTGATATTCTACATCTGCCACTTAGTATTTGGCAGGTTTTTTAGCAACCTGAAAAAATTACTATATTTACATCTTTATTGATTTTATTTCAAGCTTTGTAAATCATAACTTCAGATTGTTAACTGTTTTCCATGGAAAATAACATATTACTGAAACTAATCTTATCAGAAATATTTGAATGTCCCACTATTTTAGTCAAATTTGGCCCACAGGGGTGCTATGTTCTGCTTTTCATCAAAACTGGGTGATCCTAATAAAGCTGAACGCCACTGGTGTTCTGCCTTAAAAATAATGATCATTATATTAAGGTATTACAGGGTTATACATATTATAAGCTTACACTTTTTCAAACTTCTTGTGTGTTAACTGAAAATCATTTATCATTATATGCCTGATTACCTGAACATGTATATTTATTTTAAATTAACACTTGCCTAAATAAAATAAAAAACACTAAACTTAATTCAAATTTACCTCATTACACGTGATTAAAATGCAGTGTCATAAACACAGTGCACAAATATAAGTGTTATTTGAGTGAACCAATGAAACCAGCATCATATTAAAACAGTGTTGAATAACTTGATAAAAAAGAAAAAGAATATGTTACTTACCTCAGAATCTTCTTGATCCTGTAATTCATCTTCATATTGCATGTAACTTAAAAAGTCCACAGATTCTTTGCAGTTTATAAATTCATGTTTAAATTCATATTCACTCATCTCCATTTTGTCAGTCTTACCCTGTAAAAGAAAAATTTTTATGGAAACAGATTACAAAAAAATTATTATTTACCATCATTTTCATTTCAATAAAAACCAATTTCAATGTTTTATGATGATACAAGCCAATACAAATCTGTTCTCCAGTCTTACATGTAACTATTTCATCTTTTCCAAAAAAAGTGGAGTGGGATAGTGGAAACAGTAAGATCTGGGATAGTGGAGACAGTAGGATCTGGAATAGTGAAGACTGTAAGATCTGGGATAGTGGAGACAGTAAGATCTGGGATAGTGAAGACTGTAAGATATGGGATAGAGGAGACAGTAAGATCTGGGATAGTGAAGACTGTAAGATCTGGGATAGTGGAAGACTGTATGTTCTGGGATGGTGGAAGACTTACAATGATTGTAAGTTCTGGGATTGTGGAGACTGTTTGTTATGGGATTGTGGAAGACTGTAAATTCTGAAATGGTGAAGACTGTGAGTTCTGGAATGGTGGAAGATTATTTTCTGGGATGGTGAAAGACTAAGTTCTAGGATGGTGGAAGCCTGTAAGTTCTTGGATGTTGAAGACTGTAAGTTCTGGGATAGTGGAAGCCTGTAAGTTCTTGGATGTTGAAGACTGTAAGCTCTGGGATGTTGAAGCCTGTAAGTTCTGGAATGGTAGAAGACTGTAAGTTCTGGGATGGTGGAAGACTAAGTTCTGGGATGGTAGAATCCTGTAAATTCTGGGATTATGAAGACTGTAAATTATGGGATGGTGAAGACTGTAAATTCTTGGATGGTGGAAGACTGTAAATTCTGGGATGGGGAAGACTGTAAGTTCTGGGATGATGAGGACTGTAAGTTCTGGGATGTTGAGACTGTAAGTTCTGGGATGGTGAAAGCCTTTTAGTTCTGGGATGGTGAAGACTGTAAGTTCTGGGATGGTGAGGACATTAAGTTCTGGGATGGTGAGGACTGTAAGTTCTGGGATGGTGAGGACATGTAAGTTCTGGGAGTGTGAAGACTGTCAGTTCTGGGATGGTGGAAGAAACTGGACTGTCTTGAGAAAACCAAGGCAGATTAAACTACAACCCATTTCAGAAGTAAATGTAAAACCATATTTCACTAGGAATTAAATTTCAATTTATTTCAGGATTATCAAAAATGAACCCAAATTTATTTCAGGATTATCAAAAATGAACCCAATTAAGAGCTAAAAAACCTAACAAACTCCAAAGCAGTTTGCTAATTCTAACAGCTGATTAATTACTTGAAAACCCACAAAAATAGTCAAACTTCGGTTATTCCAACTTCTAGTATTCAAATATCTTATGTTTTTCAAAGTTTTTGAGTTTTTGTATAGTATGTACTGTACTATAACCACCCATATTTGATTTCGTACTCGATGATATTAAATTTTGATTTTTATTGGAATAAAACTAATATGTCTGTTTTTATAGAATTAATCATGATACAATGTAGGTCATCACATTATTCATTATAAACCTAAATTAAGACCCTTCAACTTTGTATAATCAAAGTTTGATTGTACATGTAGGTATTTACTAATTAATAAACAAAAACCTATTTATAAAATCTTTGTAACTGGGTAACTATACTGCACATTTACCATTGGCAGGCACACTTACATGAGGGTAACATTATACAAACTTATACTTGAGGATTGATCACAAATGTTTAACAGATTTAAGATTTATCATTCAGAGTGTTGATAGTTCTCAGTATAACTGAGATGTATGTCTGTCTACTCCAAAAATTGATTTGTCTGCTTTTATCCTGTGTTAACTGTATTTTGAAGAAAAATTCTGAAACTGTATTTATTATGTCTGCGTATCAGCAGACATCTTGTTGTTACTCGTAATCTTTATTATTATTTTTATTATTATTATTATTATTCCTCCTCGTTTCTGACAGATTTTTTTCAGAAACATCTCCTCCTGTTTCCTTTCCGAATAGGTTGAAATTTTGTCAAATGGTAGTGATTGGTAATTGGGAGGTCGCTTCCTCGCCGTTTTCCAAAATTCGGAAGGACTTAGGAGAAATCTGGTTAAAACCATGGAATTCCAGAGACTTCTTTCTAGAGAGTTCTTTCTTTCTTTCTTGGAATTTCCTCCGCTATTTGGAGCACCACTTTAGAGAGCTGATACGCAGACATATACTTGCTTGCAAGTATACATTCTAGTTTCATTGTTTTTTTTTTTTTTTTTTTTTTTTTTTTTTTTTTTTTTTTTTTTTTTTTTTTTTTTTTTTTTTTTTTTTTTGATGAAGTTGGGAAATTTTTTTTATGTGATTAATCTGAGATAGACATTTTTGGCCATGCAATTTTTCAAAAAAATAGAATAAGGTTGTGGATTTGAAAATCCAATGCAATTTTCTAATAAATCTGATTATCCTATAGATGGAATTATCCTATAAATTTTCCCATTTATGCTACCATTATAAATTATGAAAATAAGAGGGTTCACCTAGATCTTTTCTGTTTGTCAGTAATTATTCCAAAAACAAATGACAATTATTTATCTTACCTCTTCTCTCTTCTCTATGGCAACAAAACTTGTCAATTTGGTCACTATAGAATACTTCTTACTTAATTCTATAATATCCTTCTTCATATTCATCTTCATAACCTACAAAAATTATGAAGATATATAAAACATTATACACTGTCTTATCCAAGCAACTTCTGTACTTGATATTATATTGTAATTAAACAGTTTGGATTTAGTGACACAGATCAATTTAGACAGCAATAAAAGTAATGCCTTATACATTTTCAGTTTACTTGAAAGTTTTTGTTCATATGCAATATTATTGTGGTAAAATAAGAGACGCTTTTAGATATATGGTAGGTGTAAAAGAATTTCTTTCACAGGGGTTCCAGATTGCAATGCCAGTGGAAACAAAAATTCTTCTCTGCTATATTTGGTATACTCTTAGAAATTAAAAAAAATATCTTATAATTTGATTATTTTCACAGACACTGTTACCCATATCAATAAATGTCAATGAAAAAAGCAGCAAGTGCCCTAACATACATCACTGAATGACAATTGTTTTTCTTTAATCAATAAAAATCACATATTTAAAAAATTATTTATATGTAATTTATTATTCTGATTTCAAATTTCTTTTATAAGTAAAGCATTATTAAATACTAGTGAATATGATATACATGTAGATACTGATGGTTTCTCTCAAGCTATTGTAAGGAATAGGAAATACTCACATGATGATCTGTTCTATCAGGGGCCAGAACTCCATCCTCCCAATCTCTGATTACAGCTTTAGCTGTTAGTCGGTGCAGTATCTAAACAAATGAAACATATTAACAAGAGCATAACTCAGAGCAAACAAAATATCACAAAAGAATTTTTTACAGAAATGATAACCAGACAACAACTAACAGACAAAAAAGATCAAAATTACTCAAATTTTTTTGTGAAACAGTCCAAACAAGACCAAACAGCCCACACAGGACCAGTCCACACAAGACAAAACAGCCCACACAGGATCAAACATGTAACAAGCCTGTATTGAAAGTCCATCCTGTTGGTCTATGATGTCAGACAAATGACAAAATTGTAAATACAAGAAATGTAATATTTTTATGAAGATATCATCAGATGAATCATATTCATCTTCCATTAAAAATTATTTTCAGGAAAGGTTTAGCTACTTTATACAAAAATTTCTAAACATATTCCAAGTTACTTTTATTTTTTTCAAATCTGGAGGTAAACAAAGCACAAATATTTTATATCAAAGAGCAAAGTAAAAATAAATTTTAGATAAAGGGTTAACCTTTACTTAAGCTGATGAGGTATTTTTATTTGTCCCAACTCCTCTTAATCAATGCATAATTCCTGTATGAAGAAATATGACACTTATTACATAGACTACACTACCTTTCCTTGTGTTACACTAAGATCTGAAGTAGAAACCACTGTTGATATTTGTTGACCTGCTATTTCTGCATACAAAGTTGCCTACAATGGTAAAAAAAAAATCTGTCATTTGAAGAGACTGAGTTTCTAAAGAGCTATAAAATTTAAACAGCTGCAAGTCATGTCTATAAGCAGAGATGTAAAAAGAGCAACTAAGAATACCTTGAACATTTGTCTATTTAAAAAAACAAGAATTCCATAGATTTAAATGTCTCACCTGGTTAATTTTTGATCGAGTAGAAAATATGTACTTTAACATAAACTTTCACATTTTGACATGCTGCCGTCACCGCAGACAGCACCGCAAAAGAAACACCTAAATCTCGCCTTATGGAAATACCAGGTTCAACAAAAACTGGCAACAAAATTTACAAATTAGCTGCTGAGGTTAATGCAAACTTTAATAGGCATCATTTGTACTTTGTAAAAATTAGTTCTCTTGTGATCCCTACAAAGAACATGACTAAAACACGTTAAAAAGGGCTGCACAAACCAACGAAGATTTTTACTGTATATATTTAAAAAAATATATACAGTCAGAAGAATTTCCTAACTCAGTTATAAATCTTATCTGTCAAATAACATTTACCTAAACTTTTGACACTCACTCATGTCCACCATTTGCATACAAGATTCCTTTTTACCTCATGCAAAGAGCTAACAAAATATTTAAATATATAAAATCATACCATTAAGCAATTAGGAACAAATCCATAAATAACTTGTCTGGAACCATTAAAAAGTGCAGTAATTTGTCGTGGAGCTTGAATGGGTGGTGGCAATTCCTCATCATGTTGTTGCCAGGCAACAGACACAGATGTTAATCCTGGTTGTGATGCTTTACTAATTTGAGATTTCACCTAAATGCATAAATAAAAATTTAATGCATCAAAATATTGTAATTTATCATATATTTGTACTAAAATACATAGTTTCTGCATATTCCATAATGATGCAAACTACAAATCAATATCGCACTGCCTATATCGCACCCCAATAATCACATCCCCAATATCACACCCCTTCTCGGATTATCTTGGCTATAAGTATCCGGAACATCTGTGAGTTGTTCTGCTTCAATGCAGATGATCATAAACAAACATCATGTCGTCCTGGTCCAGTTGTGGAGAGAAAATTTTGGATGCCAGTTCGTACATTTTTTTTTCATTTATTTCAACAATAATAAATGGATAAATTTTCATGCTAAATAAATTTCATTACACTCATACATGTATGTGATAACAAATTTTTGTAATTGATATCATATAAGCAAAAATTCAAATATATAATAAAAAGAACAAGATGCTTTATTCTCTATAAAACAACTAGATAGAGTAGTTAATGGTCTGCTATCAGAGATCATATGATCTTAATATCAAACCTGTACACAGTTTCTATGACAACAATTCTATATGGATGTTGTTCTTCTCGTCCTCTTGCTATTTTGTTATGCCACATGACCATGGCCAGAAATAGAAAATAGATTTCTAACCCACAGTTGGAATAAGATTTTATCTTTTATATGTATCATTGTGTATTCAAAAAATTGGTGTTACAATATTTGTAGGAATGATATTATTGTAACAGGAAAGGGAGAAAATGCAGCGGCCAAACTGGGATTCAAACCTAGGACCTTTCCAATACTAGCAGAACCCTCTACTGACCGAGCTACCTGCCCACCTATCAAGCCTGGACCGCTACATTTGGCTCTCTGTTGGTGAATACAACCCCGGACGGATCCTCCAAATGTAACAGGAAAGGGGAAAAAGAAGCTGCCAAACTGGGACTTGAACCTGAGACCTTCCCAATACTAGCAGGGACACTCTATCGACTGAGCTTCTGAGCCTCCTATTAAGCCCAGTCCGCTACATTATAGATATTTTTGTGTATTCTAATGCTATAGAGTATTAATAAACATCACCTTATTTTCCCATTTTGATTTGGATTTACTGTCAAAGTATTCATAAGCACCTGCTCCTACTCTAGCCAATGCTCTTAGTAAATGACGATTTGCAACAGAGCTGTAAAAAATATATGAAATATTATATACAGCATTTATCTCAATCTATATACTAACAGTCAGTAAAATTTTCATCCTTTCAGTTCCTGACCTCAACCCTTCTAAAACCTTAATTTGATTCCCTTAAAATGTATAGGGATTTTCTAATTTAAATATTTTTCACAAATACAGCAAATATAAAATCCTGGCAAAGTGATATATTTTTGAGTAAAAAAACAACAATCCTATTTTAAAACTGTTAAAATCAAAAGTGATTTTTTTTTTTTTTTTTTTTTTTTTTTTTGAAGAAGAAGAAGGTTGATTCAGTCAGTAAGAGACAATTACCTATTTGTTTCATCTTTATCACTTTATCATGTTTATTTAGTGAAAAACTGACATTGTACACTTGTTTAATTTTCCTTTTTCATAAATACAGAAATTTGGAATTTACATTTTCTAAAGAACCTTTTCAATAACATCATTTTGTAATCACTGTCACTTATTTTGTACCTCCAAAACTGGAGAAATCAATACATGTATAAGGGATATAATCAAATAAAATCAGAAATAGCCTATTGTACCATGTATACCTACCTAACACCAAATGTAAATATCCTTGTATGTTGTGAATTTTTATATACATGTTCAAGTGTTGTTTCCTCATTGTTTATATGGCCATCAGATATCAAAAATATATTTTTGTATGAGCTCTCAGAAGTAAAGTACATATTTTTTACTGCACTCTCTGGTTTTAGGAGATAGAAAGAGTGTAGTGGTCTGTATAACTCAGTATTCTCCATATTGGCTTGGCATGACTAGAAAATAAATAAACACATGTTAAGTCACATTTATATGTGCTTCACACCTATAGGAAAATATTAACAATGTTTTTTATTATAAAAATAAATGTGAAAAAACAAGTTTAGGGCCATTTGGAAATGGACATTTTAAAACCATTATCGTATGTTTATCTACATGGTTAAGAAAAAATACATATTTTTATAATTATTACTGAAATATAGATAATGAAAATTCCCCGGATTTTAATGTTTCGCCTGGTCAGTTTTTGATCGAGTAGAAAATACATTACTTCAATATAAACTTTCACATTTTGACACTGCCGCCACCAAAGACTCCGGAAAAGTAACACCTTGCCTTATGGCGATGCCAGACTCGACAAAAATTAATTATCTGTTTCAAAACAAGAGCTGTTAAAGATTTACAGGCAATGTAATTAATCTCAATCCTTTTGAACTTCATCTAGGTAAGGTTGTAAAAACTCTACAAATGAACTGGTTGGATTTCTAGACTCAACAGTTTTTTCTTCCAAGACCTAACTGAAGCTACAAAAACAGAGATTCTTTCAAGAAAAAAAGATGTAGAGTCAAATGAAATTTGTCCAAAATATACATATACAAGAAAAAGGCAGTATTGTAATTACCTCTAAAAATCCTTCTGCTAACTTCATATTTGATTTATTCTTCAAACGACTTGCCGGGAACAGCTCCTTATATGCTGAAGTAAACAAATCATACAATGTACATAAACACAGGTTCATATTTACCAATTATCACACTTTAATTTTTATCTCTGTTTTATTTATACAGCATTATTTATTCATTCAAAATATCCTTTTAATCTACATGTATGTATACATCTACATTCAAAGTCACCATGTTTGTGACAGTGAATAGTAGCAGCTTATTACTATGAGAAAACATATTTTATTCTTATAGAAAATGCACATAGAGATTGCCTGTTATGGCACGACTCAAGTAAATAGAAAATAGCAAGGCTCAAGTGAATGAAAAAAACTACATTTTAAAAAAAAGATGAAATATACAAACAATACCACCTCCCTAGATAATTTGAACCGAGAGCAGACATACATGTATTATATATTATTGCCCAGTACTTCAAATATAAACCTTGAAAAAAATCATGAAATACTATTGCCATCTGTATGTGATATACAATATACTCGAATATGTGAAAGATTTATCTCATTAAATTGGTGGTACGATATTTTTTCCATATCGCACTTCACGTGTGCATGTGTGTTATTGTTGCCTGTCTTGTATTCATCCGCTAGCAAAATCTTGCATCGTAATAGTAGGGATTAAAGAACTTTTCATAAATTATATGCTAAAAAAATAATCAATTACTCGACTTTAGTTGAGATGGGGAAATTATCGAAGCCTTGTTTGAGATGAAAAAGCTGACCACTGGATCAGAATTTTCCCATCTCAACCTCAAACCTGTAATAGATTCTCTTTATATCATACTTGTTCCAAAAGCTACAATGTTAAAAGTAGCAGAACTTGGCAGATGTTGTAGCGTAAGCAGTATAATTTTTTTGGCCTCTGTAAGTGGTGATCCCTTCATGGAATTAGATAAATCAAGTAGCATTACAACTTCTATGCTAGTGTCCTCTTCTGCTTCAAACTCTGGATAAAATGTCAGCATGCATGCCTAAATATTAAAAATAAAATGATAATTCTTGTGTGTGTGTGTGTGTGTGTGTGTGTGGAGAGAAAGAGGGAGAAAGAGAGACAAAAGAGAGATAAAGATGTGTGTGTGTGTGTGTGTGTGTGTGTGTGTGTGTGTGAGAAGAGAAAGAGAGAGAGAGAGAGAGAGAGAGAGAGATCATGTAGTAATCAAATCTGTATCAAATGAAATACATATATAATTATCTAATTATCTACCTCTTGGGTGTGTGTGTGAGAGAGAGAGATATATACCTGATTATCTGTGTCTCCATCATAACTTTCTACCCACATTCTTGGTACATGTATTTCTGCCAGCGATACTAATAAATGGAAGCCATCTTCAATTGTCTGTCCATCATCAATAGCTATCACGGCCTTAGAAGCTGTTCTCTGTAAATCAAAAAAAAAATTATATTTATTAAATGTATTGTATATTGGGAAAAATTTGACACTATTGACTTCACAATCAATACTGCTTTTTCTACAAAACTGTCGATTGCATTAAAAATCAGCTACCTTTCTAGGTATATCATAGTTCATCAGGTTTTTTTATATTAATGAAGTACTGAACTTTTGGATGTCATATCTATGGAAGCATACATGCACTATAGCAATTAACGGTCTCACAAAAGAAACTTACAGGCACCATATAGTTACCTATAGTTACCTATAGTTATTCAAAACTAATAGACATCTAAAACATCCAGTGGTTAATGAAAGTCTTAACTTAATATCAACTGAAAATATCATTTGCAATGCTTCAAAATATCTGTTCAACAACAGTTTGTAAAATTCACAAAGGTTTTTAAAAAATTAACAATTAGCCAGTCACCCTGAGGCTTGGTATCAGACTTACCTTCTTTCTCAATTTAAGAGATGTACATGTACATCCTTTTTCAACTTTAATAGTACATCTGCCCATTTCAGACTTACCTTCATTCCTATTTTATGAGATGTACACTCTATTTCTCTGATGTCAAAGGTCATCCCTACAACTTTTACAGTACGTCTACCCATTTCTGACTTACCTTCATTCTTATTTTATGAGATGTACACTCTATTTCTCTGATGTCAAAGGTCATCCCTACAACTTTTACAGTACGTCTACCCATTTCTGACTTACCTTCATTCCTATTTTATGAGATGTACACTCTATTTCTCTGATGTCAAAGGTCATCCCTACAACTTTTACAGTACGTCTACCCATTTCAGACTTACCTTCATTCCTATTTTATGAGATGTATACTCTATTTCTCTGATGTCAAAGGTCATCCCTACAACTTTTACAGTATGTCTACCCATTTCTGACTTACCTTCATTCTTATTTTATGAGATGTACACTCTATTTCTCTGATGTCAAAGGGCATCTCTATGGCAACTTCTACAGTACACCAGCCCATTTCCACCTGATGTGTTGTCCATGTCTGAAATTAAAGAATAAAAAATTTAAGAAATAAAGCGCCAATAAGAGTTAAACAAATATTGACAAATTTAACAAATTTATCAAAAGAAATCACCTGTAACCGGAATGAAAAAATAAAAAACTTCTTGATGCTAACAAGAGTTGTAATACTGTCTTCCTTTTTACTGTCTATACAAGCAGCAGTTTTGCAGCAGTTCCACTCCACACATCTGAATATAATAAACATTAATGTAAAATTTGGTGAATATATTTACAGTTTAATTGTTATGAAGCCGACACAGAAACATGACCTTGACCTCTAGTCTTGACCTCTATGCACTGCTCTATGCATATTTTTTCAAATTAACATACATTTATGGCAAGTAAAATACATCATAGAGTTTAAGTGTTATCAAGCAGAAAATTTGTTGATACTGTACATATTTTGATTCATCAAACATCATTTATATAAACTACTTGTGGGTTATTTTAGCAGGGCTTAATTTTGGCAATTTTGACAAGAAAAAGTCAGTTAAAAATTTAAGCATATTTATTTTGGTGATCTGAAACGATTCACTTATTGTCAACTGGTGTACAACAATTTTCAAGATTTTTATTTTGGTGATTTTAATACTATCTCCAAAATAAGCCAAAATTTGCCAACATTTGCATCCTGCGAAAATAACCTGCTATATGGTATGTATCAATGCAAAAATGCAGGACAACAGTTGTGCCATTTTGTTGAAATACTGTATATAAGAAGATAGTCTTAATAAAAAGATCTTTAAAAAGGCTTTTAATGTTTTATAGTAGAATACCTTGTCCTTGACCTCTGTTGCTGAGGAATATTTCTGTTTCCATGGAGCTACACTACCAGGTACATTAAAACTGATTTTTTCTCCTTCAACTTGCAGCTCTGTTACATATGTAATTTTAATCAGTACAAAGGCACCTGGTGGTAAATTACCCACACTGACTGTAAAAACATCCTGCAATGTATTACAGAGTATAATAAAAAATACTATAACAATCTACAAAGGAAAATGTTAAAAATCAAAGTGAATTGTTAAAATTCATTTACATGTATGTTAATTAACATAAAAACATATAGGAAACATACTATTTAAAAACCATATGGATTTGGAAAAAACAAAATAAGAATTAATTTGTTGTGGCCTTAAGGTTATTGTTAGAATTCACAAGACAAGCTAAAATTAACATATTTTTTGTCCATTGATTACAAATGGCCAATGTTAATTGATTATGTTGACAAATTTAAGATTTAATAACATAAAAATGAAAATCTAGGAATTAAATTGTTATTGTCTAAATCTTCTTAGATTCTAAAAACCAAACTAAACTAGACAAACATTTTCTGATGTGTCATATACATGTACCTCTTTTTTTTAATATATTATTTACCAAATTCAAAAAGTGGTATATGAATGGTGTTTCTCCAGTGACCATTGACAAGAAAGTTTACTTGATAAATTAGTTTATAGTAGGCACCTCTGACAGAAATAACAGTATACATTAATATATAAAAACCTTAAAAGGTTTAAGGCCATCATCACAAAATTGTTCATTAATATGAAGTCACTGTATCCAAACTTATACTGGATATATTCAACTTCCCATAGTTCCATGTTCCTTTCATTTTCAAATTATTTGCACAATGATGGTGTAGCTAGCTAAACAGGAGGTGCTTACCTTTTCAGGAGCACCCAGCCTCACTTCCTTGATGGAAAGGTCAGTGTATAACTGAATTGGCCAGTTTTCAAAGTTCTTACTTTGGTTTTTGTGATTTTTTTTTTTTTTTTTTTTTTTTTTTGGGGGGGGGGGGGGATTTGTTTTAGACATGGACTGGTATGTCTGTGTTTTATTATCAATAACAAGACAAACTCACTGGTGTTTCTTCATCCTGATCCATCAGATATGCACCATGTCCTTCACTTATAGCTTTTTTATATTCCTTGTGTGCTGTTTCTTTTTCTTTAACTTCACCAACAATATGTTTCCATTTATAAATGCTTCAAATCCACACACCGCAGCCAGCTCATCAAGCGGAAAGACATATTTAGCTTCTATAGGGGAACTACTTTGATTTCTATACTCCTGAATTACAACCACCTGTCAAATAGATAAGATATTCAATTAACTTTAATACATGTTGTTAAGGTTTAACACATCAGGATCAATATATAGTATTAGAGAGATCATCCAGCGGAAAGACAGAATTAGCTTAAACATAAAGCACATGAAATTTCGTCATGTTTTTACTAGTTACGGAAAAAGATTTGTCACATATTCCTGAATAACATCAGTTGTACAGGAAACTGTCAAATAATGTGATTTTATATCCAATAGAAATAATAACACAAATCTTATGATTAATCACACAGAATGCTGGTGATCCTTGTTTTTTGTGAAATTATTGTGAAAATAATGACAGTCTACATGTAAATAACTGAGTAAACAAATTCTTACCTCACCTGCTAAATCCACCAATTTACCTCTTATATGTACTTCTTTTAATTCAACAAGACTATTGTCATTTGATATTAAACCAGGAACAACCTTAGACATGGGATCTTGTACATTCTTGACATCGTTAAGATCTGAAATAAAACAGGGACACAGTAATTATGTTTCCTTGTCTTTTCTTTAACCACTGCAAGAATTTTGACAAACTTGAAGATGATAAGCATGTAACTCAGTTTTGAATGCTACTTTTTTAGCTTGATTAATTTTCATATATGGCCTTAGGTAGCCATGTTTAATTTTGAAAATTAAAATTTGAATGTCCCTCTCATCTTCAATAACTGCAAAAATTTTGATGAAGCTTGACAAACAAGTGACCTAGTTTTGTGAATGCCACTTTTGAGCTCAACTTAAAATTTTGCTTCTGGAAGCCATTTTTAATTTTGAAAATTTTGCAAAATGTCAGCGAGAAGTGAAACAGGCATTCAGTTCCTTCAATTTGTTTAGGAGAAGATAGGGTATATATTTTCACTTTTTCAATAAAAGATCACTATAACTTTGAAATTCAGTCCAACTCAACATGCAGCATGCACAACTATGTTGTTTGATTATAATGTTTATAAAGTATCTTTTAAATGAATCACTTATTAGGCAAGACAAGTAATCTTTTGATCTCTTGTTCACACATAATGTAAGAGAAAAACATGTAACTATACTTCTGCACCAGCTGCTTATATAAAACTTTATATACATGTACCTATAACAGTTTTTTCCATTATTTCATCAACACAACTCTCAAATATTGATTCTGGTTGTAAGCTGTAAGGACAGATTACATCATTGTCGATTGTGAATTCCACCAAATATTTCATACGCTGTTGGTTTGTATTGTATATCACATACTCATCATCCTAATAAAATAATATATAATACACATAAAAATGATCAAACAAACTGGGGTCAATAATATGCCCAAATCCTATCAATTTCGATTATATACACAAAGTTTTGTAAAATTGTTATTCATAGATTTGAAGAAAATAAAAAGTGGAATAGATGACAGATGGATTGACAGAACTTCATGTTACTTCAAAAAGCTGTAGTTAAAGATTTTGGCAATCTTTTAACATGATTTAAAACCAATATTTTTTATAGAAAAAAATACAGATCATTCCATTGTCGAAAGTAAACAAAAATAAATATGTAATGAAAACTTGGATAACTAGGCATATCTAGAATTCAAATTTGCCAGACTGTCTTGTACTGGATTGAATTAGATAAATGCTGTTTTACTCGAGTCAAAAAATCTTTCACTTATACTGAGCTGGTCAGTTCTTTATTGTGCAAATAATTTTTATTCATGAGAAAATGTATTAAAAGATACAAAAGATTATATGTGATACCAAAGTGCATTTATTATACCTTGAATTCAGATGGTAAATCATTTGTGGTTGCAACCCCATGGGTACTGTCATAGCCACTAGGTGGAGCCTCTAATGTAGTATCATACTTGTAGAAATTCATACATTTTCCTAAAGCAACCTCACTGATCACCATTAGTCTGGTTCCCTTTGTTACACTAGCTTTTGAATACTTGGCACTTGTACTGAAAGTAAATAACCATGGTTACCATATAGCTATGAAACTTCTTTATCTCTTTATTGAAAACTTTCATGAGTTCATTGACATTTAATGACTTTTTGAAAATATTATACCAGACAACTTTTGGTTAGGCATATTGAATTTTAAGACCAAATGGTTGTCTTTTGACTCTTATTTATACCTTTGCTGAAAAAATGCTGATGCCACCTCTAATAATTTTATATCCATTTATGACGCTTCTGCAATATAAATATATATATCTGGCTAATGCAACAACAAACATATTACCAGGTAATATTAATTAATAATTATATTATCATATTATAGTTGCTAAAAATAAAACAGCAAACAATACCTTGCAGAACTAGCAAAATAAATTCCATTGCCCAGCATGCCTGCATCAGTTCTTGTACCACCCAGATCATCAACTACAACCTTTGGTAACATTAAACCCCTAAAAAAGAAAATGAAAATGTTTTCATAAAATTTAAGTAGGCTTGTTTATACAATCAAGGTACTGACAGTTGTAATGTTGGTACAATGTTGCTTTAAACAATAGTAAATTTCTTAAATACATGTATAATGAAAATACAATGAAAACTAACATAAATGTAAGTACAAAAAAGTGTAACTTATCTATAAAGAGACTCACTAAAATATAGAAACCTGGTCAAGTGTGATAGGTGTAACTCTTGTTACATGAAACCCTATCTCATGTGAGCAAATAAGAAAGAAAAATTACATCTACTTTATTAAGCCAATTCAATTTAAAGAGTAGATTCTTATCCAGGTTGGACAAAAATTTTGGGGTGGGTGGGAGGGTTTTTTTTTTAAATTTTTTATTTTATATGAAAACTAGCACTCTCACATGGTTGATATCTACATCGGCAATAGGGCTCTAATTGTCTATATCACCGCTTATTAAATTATTGTACACCTCTACTAACTTTTGAGTGTCTGCTATATTTGCCCCATACCATGCCCGTAATTCTTTCAGACCATCGGCGAGATGCAAAATTAAGAAAACCATGCTCTATCTGTAACATGTATGAAGCTACTTTCGATTTCAACCTCGCACTTCCAGTTTTTACGGGAGTGCTTAAAACCCTTTTCTGAAACGCCATGACAAAACAGGCAAGTTTTTTTTTTAATAAAATAAATTACCTTGATAAAATACCAACAAAGTTTTCGACTTTTGATGAATGGAATAGTAGTTCTTTTGGTTCTAGATCTGAGCGATAATGATCGTCTTCAACAAAACGTTGAACATGATAAATATTTTCGATCTTGAGATTCTTATCACTGCAATAAGAATGTAAGAATTAATGCATATACATGTATTTCAATTTTTTTAATTTAAATTATTATAAATTTTAAACTGTGTCCAAAGTTTATATTCAAAATATAAAAACACAAGGAACACTTGTTAGAAGCTTGACTAGTTTAATCAGTTAATTAGTCAAAATTTGAATTTTGCATGATTTCAATAATGTGATGAAATCTATATTTAAAATGTCAAAATGAACTCAATCCATCAAACTAAAGGACAATGTAATAAACTTATAAATTTAATACTGATATGTTGATTATTACTGATGTGTTAATTTTGTATTTATTATTGAATAAACTTGTAATGTTTGGAACATATGTCCAGAAGAGCCATTTAAAACTCGTCCTTTATAAAAATATGTTTAAAAAAATACTTCATTGTTGATGATTTTTCTGTACATACCATTATTCATTTGATTGTTCTAATGAGTACATACATTTTTTACTTGGAGAAAGTGAAAGAATTTGTATAAAGAATTTGTATAATGTTAATGTAAATAAAACTAGGAAATTCTATTACAGAACTTCTTATGTAAATAAGACTTGGAAAATCAATAACAGAACTTCAACTCTAAATGGACGAAATGTCAAAGTGTAAGCTAATGGGCGAAATGTCAGAGAGTAAGTTAATGGGCGAACTCTCAAAGAGTAAGTTAATGGACGAAATGTCAAAGTAAGTTAATGGTCGAAATGTCAAAGAGTAAGTTAACGGACAAAATGTCAAAGTTAGTTAATGGACTAAATGTCAAAGAGTAAGTTAATGGATGAAATGTCAAAGTAAGTTAATGGACAAAATGTCAAAGTAAGTTAATGGGCAAAATGTCAAAGAGTAAGTTAATGGACGAAATGTCAAAGAGTAAGTTAATGGACAAAATGTCAAAGAGTAAGTTAATGGACGAAATGTCAAAGTAAATTAATGGATGAAATGTCAAAGTAAATTAATGGACAAAATGTCAAAGTAAGTTAGTAGACGAAATCTCAAAGAGTAAGTTAATGGGCGAAATGTCAAAGAGTATTTTTTTTTTTATCCTTCTAGTTACTATTTTCCAAAAACTGGTTTACCAATGTCCATTTCATAAGTGGTTTGACCAGACATATTATGTTTTCATTACCAGGAGACAAGACAAAAACTACATGAGTAGGTGGCTGTCTAATTTAAAAGCAGATTTGAAGGAAAACCAGTCAAGTTGTCAAGAAACATTTGTTCATTGGAATTCTTTATCTTGCAGAGAATACATTTGTCACTCTGATAACTCAATCTTTCATTGATCAGGCAAACAGTTCATTAAAACTTAAGTAGAAACAAATTAAGAAAGTTTAAACTTTTATATTCAGAACATTCCTTATTTGAGTAAACAGAATTATGAACTTTCCACAATATTTTATAAATGTTACCCCTTTAATGAAGACAGAACTAGATCTCCAACATATTCATAATCCAAACTATCTGGTTCCATGTGTTTAATATGGCATCTGAGTGCCTTGTACTTAGATTCTGTGCTTCCTCTTGTTAACCAGTTGTTGGCCTCACTAACACTAACCATATCCTTTATCAACTGAAAGTCGGAAAATAAAAAAAATATTAATTAAAATTTCAACATAACTTAATGAGGACGAGTACGCTTCACATTTCAGGGGACTACACCCCAGATAAGCTTTACACCCAGGTAAGCTACACCTCAGACAGGCTTTACATCTCAGGTAAGCTTTACAACCAGGTAGGCTACACCTCAGACAGGCTTTACATCTCAGGTAAGCTTTACACCCAGGTAAGCTACACCACAGACAGGCTTTACATCTCAGGTAAGCTTTACATCCAGGTAAACTACACCACAGACAGGCTTTACATCTCAGGTAAGCTTTACATCCAGGTAAACTACACCTCAGACAGGCTTTACACCTCAGGTAAGCTTTACACTCAGATTAGCTACACCTTAGACAAGCTTTACATCTCAGGTAAGCTTTACACCCAGGTAAGCTAGTACACCTCAGATATGCTTCACATCTCAGGTAAGCTTTACACCAAGGTAAGCTTGTACACCTCAGATATGCTTTACATTTCAGGTAAGCTTTACACCCAGGTAAGCTACACATCAGATATGCTTCACATCTCAGATTAGCTTATTCCCAGGTAAGCTTCATCTCAGATATGCTTCACATCTTAGGTTAGTCTGAATTTCCTCTGATCCTATTTATATATAAATGACAGCAATTTAACAAGGTGCATTTTTAAAAGGTCTAACATTTTCACTTAACATAAAATTTCACAAAAAAGGGATCATTAATATTAATCAGGAAGAATAATTTTTTTAAATCTAAGTCATGCAGACATAGGTAATCAGATAATAATAGTGCTGTGTGAACTGTTGAAGCATTGGAGAGAGAGAGAGAGAGAGAGAGAGAGAGAGAGAGAGAGAGAGAGTGTGTGTGTGTGTGTGTGTGTGTGTGTGTGTGTGTGTGTGTGTGTGTGTGACACATCAAACCTAATATCAATCTTTGAAACAGTAATCTGGCATTTTTCTTTCTGTACTCTGATTGTCATGTTACATCCAGGAATAATTGTTAAAATAAAGTATCATAAAAAAAAGCAATTAACTCTATTTCAATATGCATAAAAAACACTTAATTAAGAATTCACCTGACAGACATCTTGTTTCCTTGACAACCATAATTTGTTGTATTCAAAACTGAAGTACTTTGGATTATGTGGTATAGCCTTATAAAATTCTGCCATTAACAGCATACGTTCCTTAATGTCTAAACTTTCATCTTTAAGACGTAACAATATGGCTTCAGCTTCTTCCACCTGCAACAGGAAAAGACAGTCAATATATATATAAAATGTAGCTAAAAAAATTGCATGTTTTAAGAAAAGAATTGTAGAGCATGTGATCATTTATTCATTTTAATTTTTTATTAAAAAACAAGTTATTGCTTAGATCACCCAATAATGTAAAATCGTTATACTACTGACATATCAAAAGAAAAGGTTCTTTCACAATTTTCTTTGATATAGCTTATGTAGTAAGGTAATGGTCTTGGAGAATTAACTGCAATGTTGTGAGTTTTCATTCATAACTTTATAATTTTGAATTGTGACTTCACAAACTTACCAATCTACTATGTTATTTAATACATATGCACAATGTATTATTCAATGTACACTTCTTTTCATTTGAGTCATTGAGAGATAAACTATATAAATTTTGTGCACACTTCTGGCAAATTTCAGTCTGAGCCAAGCAAATTGTTCATAAATGTGCACAGCATTCATTTAGTTTACTTTTTGATGACTATATCAAATGCTTACAAGTGTGTCAAAATTTCTGATAAAACATAGAACAGTTTTAATAATCAAGAGAAAAAACCAAACAAACAAACAAACAATCTTTCCTTTAAGCACTTTCCTTTAAGGAATTTACCTGTTCTATTTTAATATTCTGTAAAGGCACACTGATTATTTCTTCAAGTTCTCCTGCTGCTTCTTTCCATATAACATCTACAAGTTCTTCTACGGGTAAATACATATATGATTCATCTGAGCCATATCTCTTGATCATCTTATAAATGAAAAATAAAACTTTGTGTAATACAATACAGAAACTGGCACATATTTAATAAGCTCATCAGACTAGGATTTCACCACACCTTTGATGGTTTAAGAGTGAAAATTTGGTAGAAAATACAGAAGCACAAATAGGTGACTCTAATATTTATCATATATATATATACATGTATATATATGACAAGTTTTGCTGATTAATGAATCAAAAAGAGTTTGGAATAGCAATTATGATAACATCTCACTTACATATGTTAAGCAGTTATAATATAGAACAGCAGGAATTCATCATTGTGACAGACATAACTAGACAGGGAACATCAAAGGACTTACCAATTTTACTTTTGAATGTGAAATGCTTGGAAAAAGGCAAAGCTATTTCAAGTTCTTGTCACAACACATCCAGGATCAAACAAAAAGAGTTAAGTGGTGATAAGTATTTTATGCCCTAATCAAGAGTACTGTAAATGTACTTATTATAGCAGTGTATTAATTTTAGCGATTTTCACGCTAGGACAGTAGCGCTAATTTAAATTCACCGCTGAAATACATGTTTGACTTACAGTCTGTTTCTAAAAAGTTGTTTTGCAATAATTTAAACCTACACAAACTAGTTGAGAATATAAATTGTGCTAAAATGCATACACGCTAAAATTAGTATGTTTACCGTATATTAATGATTACTAAGCTGGTCAGTTCAGTTATAATGGAGAAAAGAGGAGTGTCCACAGAAAACATTCAACCTACTAAAAAACAAACTGACATTCTTTCTCAAATCAAGATCTACCCAAGTGGAAATTGAGCCTAGATAGTGAGAGGGAACGTGATCCATAAAACTAAGATAATGTGAAAGTGATGGTAATTCACTAGAGTTGTCTTCAAATATTTACAATAGCTAATATTTTTAACTATGTAAACCTTTGTTAGACTTGCAAGTTCATAGCCTCATAACTTCAGTCAAGTTGTATGACATAACAACTAAGGATGTAGGAATACACAAAAATTTGAAAACAGACATCGGGGGATTTTCTGATCTATTTATAAAAACACATGTCAAAGCACAGGTTTTGCTTTGCAGATTATGCAATTTGCACGTGCTTCACTAGCATTCATACCCTAATATATATGTAACCAAACATGAAGTTAATTTTTAAATCAAGATAACTGAATCTCACCTCATAAAGTTTGTAAGAGCCAATATTTGGTGACATCATCTCATAAGTGACCTCATACTGCTTCTGAATCTTTTGTTGATAAAGATAACTATATACACATAATGCTTCATCTGATGTGTGTACAAATCTGTATTCTTTTGTCCCATGTTTGAATTTCTGTAAATACATAAATAAAAAAACAAATATGTTAGCTCATTAATTTGAATATCACATGTTTGAATTATAAATATTTTTTCAAAAGTATTTTAAAGTAAGTGAAAATTGAACTTCCTTCACTCAAATACAATTTTTGTAAAAATGACATGCGGCCAGTCATTGTAAACAAAACAAAATCTGAAGCCATATTACAGAATTTATCAAAAGTTATAGAATGGAACGAAACAATTAGTATAGACAGTTACCTGAAATTTAGAGTGCTACTTGGGATTAGTAATTGACCTAATGAGACAGTGCTTGAAATACCCAGTTGTTTAATCTCTCAATCTGATAAGGACAAGCAGTGTTTGATCAGTAAACATCTGAGTTGCCCATGTTTGATGATTGCACATTAGAATGCTGTAATTTACATGTTACTGGAATCTGTTGAGTAATATGTTTTGCCGTTATTTTCTGTGCTTAAGAATGACCAGTAATAAATGTGCTTTGTATTGTTGTTCTCTATACTTGGCCTTGTTTAGTCTTGCATGTGCAATTAGAATGCAGTTCATTTTTGTATCTTCGCCGGTTAAATGTAAATTGAACTGTCAAGTTCTAACCTTGTTATCATAAAACATCATATGATATATAATAATATATCTAATGTCAAAGGACATACTCACCACTGATACTATTAATCTTACTTATCACTACATTTAGAAATAACTTTCCATAAAAGGGCAATATACTGAAAATTTTGTTTGCATACACAAAATTTAACCAATAAAAATTTTGGAAATTTAAACTAGATTTATTATATACAGTAAAACCTGTCTACAAAGGCCACTTGAGGGACTGGCTAAAAGTGGCCTTTGTTGACAGGTGACCTTTGCAGACAGGTTTGATATTCTAAAGACCAGTTATGTCCCTTGATTTGCATTTGACATATAACTTCTCGAATTTAAAATTATAAAATGAATGCACAAAACACCAGTATAAATGTATATTATTAAAATGGACAATTATTTTTATTTTAATATAAGCAAGAAAAATTATTGGCGTTGTGTCATTTATTGAATATATAATTTTCTATGCATCCATATATCTTTTTCAAAATATTTCTGAAAAAACCAGTTTATCAGGTGAGCTTCAAAAAGCCCTGCATTGGCATTTGTACCATTCTTACACTACCTAAACCCCTAATAATCTGCATCTCCCATTTCTAGAAGTTGTCCCGACAACAGGGTTGCCAATAAGGGGAATTTTTTGTTTATAAAAATAAAAAAATCTGGACAACTTTCACTTCAAAAATAATTATGACTGACAAGAAAAAAACTTGTATTTAAGAAACAAGAGGACTAATAAAATATAAAAAATTGTTTTTACCGGTAATACATGTCCAGGTAACCTAACCTCTTTGTGAGCCCCACTGAGAGGTGATAAAAAAAATCAATACTTCACCTTGAATAGCCAACTTTTTGACAGTGTTTAAATCTTTACCTGTAACAGGTTACCGTTAATATAGGGCTTTATTGTGGATAATTGATGAACAATCTTTCAGAGGATATTATTATAAGCTTCTAATTAATGGATTAATTATTTTCAAGTGTTAATTTTATAAATTTGAGAAGAAATCGGCAAAAATGACTACTGTCCTGACTTCTATGTAAGACATCTTTATTTCCCGATTTACAAGTTTTCCATAGAACACATAGATTGATAAAATTATTTTTATTAGTTTTTATCATTATGTCTTGAGTTTTACCATTTTTTTCAATGGATTTTATGGCTGTTTTCCCCCAAAAAATGTTCCCGAGAATGGGATTAGTGACCGTTGTACACAGGTAATTTTTTCCGATTTGGCGGCCGTTAGGGTGACCGCTGACCGCGTCAGACAGGTGACCCCTCTACAGAGGTTCATTATATAGTAAAAACGTTAGGGACCGTTTCAGACTGATCTGTAACTGACAGGTGACCGCTCTACACAAGTGACAGCTACCACAGGTTTGACTGTACATGTATATGTTTGAGTTCAGTATTTACTTACATTTATCTCCGTATATTTCCCATAATGAGAAGCTATTCTGTATTTATAAGAATCCTCTCTGTTTTTGTCTAAATCTTCATCA
The DNA here is from genome assembly GCA_029721355.1 of Tegillarca granosa. Classification (NCBI taxonomy): domain Eukaryota; kingdom Metazoa; phylum Mollusca; class Bivalvia; order Arcoida; family Arcidae; genus Tegillarca; species Tegillarca granosa. The sequence continues at coordinate 14,346,881 of CM056596.1, forward strand.
TTTGCAACATGTATCTCTAACACTGCAAACATCAGTCCTACAGATTTTTCTTGCTTCTGTAAGACACAGAATAAATAAACAAGACACAAAATAGAAAAACAATATTAGGAAAACCATTCACTATATTTGACATTTTAGCCTTGTTCTCATACTGTCATGCTTGTGCCAAGGCATGTACCACTTAGGGTTGCTTTTAGGCACTACCTTACTAAATAATAAAACAGTTGCTGATATTTTCATGTTAAGTAGTTGTTCTGTTTTGCAGTGGTAAACACTGCATTGTTTCACAGTAAGTGCTGACTTTAGGCACTGTAAGCTGCATAATGTCACATGATTAGAAACTAACCAATGACTGGACTAAAAAAATCATATGTTTAACAAAGGGAATTATCATGTAGCATCTAGTAAAACAATGAACTACTAGCAGATTTCAAAATTACAGTACCAAAATGTATAAATCCATTCCAGCACAGCCTACTTTTTTCTTTACCATTTCCATTACCTACAGCCAGATAATATTTTTTTTTTTTTTTTTTTTTTTTCTTTTTTGTTATTTATATATATACATGTACCAGTAAGTTGCATTTCACAGTCAAAATTTATTTCAATACTTATAACATAGACTTGAACTAAAACTATCTTACAATCACTAATATGTTTATTTTGACTTGCCTTAAGTAACGAATATTTAGCAACTTCAAATGTTATTTCATTAAATACTGGACAGTTCTTGTCTTCGTCATGCCATACTTGTAATCTACCAGGATCTAAAGTTGATTTGATCTGTTTTCTAACATTCTGTGATTTTGTACACTGGAATAAATAATTTTGTTTACATTTTAAAAATTCAACAAAAGTTTATACTTTTTTTGGCAATGAACTAGTTTAAAAGGTGTAAAACATCTTGCACAAAATAAAACATTAAATAATCTTGTTTACAGATTTCAATTCAGAGATCATCTTTACAAATAATCTATAACCTACTGACAAGACAAGTGTTATTGTAACTGTGATTGTGACAGTGTACAATGTATTTTGGAAAATTTCCATGGACAATATAATGACTTTTAATAAAGTTTGGTATTTTTCACTTACCTGAGCATGTTGAACCTAGATAAATTGAAAATCACTGTGCACATCATGACAACCTTAATATATCTCTGATAACACAATGTTAACATTATGGGAAATTTCCAAGTTAAATTTGATGGTGTTTATACATTCAAAAGTTATGCTTTTTAAGGTGTATTTCATGATTTTAACAGATTTTTAAAGTAGCAACATTTTTCCTGTACAGAAATTGTTTAATGGTGATCAAAATTAGACATAGTAACATTCCGTTTCAACAGGACTAAAGTAAGCAAAAATTACCAAAGTTTATTCAAATTCATTTGATTTTTTATGAAGTTATTAAATTTGTTGTCAAAAGCACAGTGATGTGGATAGCAAACAAATACAACTAGCAACCTATAGGGCTAAAAACATTATTGAGTTTCAAGATCACCAAATATTTCTTATGGATCCATAAATTTTTTCCAGCTATTGGCCTGTGTGTACCTACCAAAATTTTGTAAAATTTTTTAACATCTAGGAATGAGAATGATAAATCACTGGTCATATCATAGCTACTTAATTGTTTTGTTTGGGAAAACAGTAAATTTTAAAAATGCTCATCAAATATCAATACGTCCAACAAAAAAAATCAAACTTTCGGTTACTAAATCGTGTTTTACCTGCAACTGTTCCTGAACTCAATTTCTCAGACTTATTTTTTGATCCAATAAGAAAATCATCTGTATTTAAAAGCTGATCCCTGTCAACAGAATCATGAATAAAATCCAATGACACCACAGGAATGTTGTATTTTCTGGCCGTTTTACACTTGTAGCTGAAATCCACCTTCTCTGGATCATTACATACCACATGGGTACTCTGTAAATACAATAAGTAGTTACATAAGTACATTAGTCTAAATACTTTAATTTATGAACTATTTTATACTTATGGACAATTCCCAACAATGATTTCCAACTTAGTGGAGCAGAATGACAAAGTTGTCATTTGTCAATTAAGTGAAGATAAATAAAATGTCCCCTTGTCTTCACTAGTTGTTTCTGTTATTAACTTGTATTCTGTCATGTACTTGGTTGCATTGCCTGTTGCCAAGAATATGTTTTTCAGTTACATAATCTCTTATATTTTAAAAAGCTACAGTGGCAGAGTGGTCAAAGCATACATTTGACATGTGCATATGTAACATGTTTATGTAATAGGGTTGCTGTTCACAATAAATAACCACATGTTTTACACATTTGACAACTGGAACTGACAACTGTACATTTCAAAATGAAGATCTTATCCAAAACATTATTAACATTAACAACTACATGTATTTCTTTATCGTTTTCAAAAACAAGATGGCATCCAATCGACCTATATATCAATCTCAAAATCATATATAACAGGTACATGTATATCTCTACCAATGAAATCCTACAAATTGACAGTTGTAGATGTCGCTGTGCATAATGTAAGTATCGTAGTTATAAGTAAGATAAAGTAGAGTCCCCAGAAGAAAAAACTAAAAGCTGAAATCTAAAGAGAGTGAAGTGAAAGTGCATGCAAATTAAAAACACATAATACCTAAAATCATGCTACCACATTTATACCTTTTTAGTAACAATGTATGAAATAACACCACCATTTTCTGTTATCTTTTTACGGAGTTCTTGTTTCTTCTTAAATCCAACACTGGTCGTAAGGTCCAGCACAATCTGACAATCCTTGAAGACTTCCATGTTGTATTGTAAATATACTCTTTATAAATTCATCAAAACACATACACATTACTCTGGTTCTGATAATAAATCAAAATATAAATCATTTTTTACTGGACAGAAAAAAATTTAATATTGTTTAATATAACACAAGTTTATCTAGCAGAATAAGTAATGTGTACCTTCAATGATCCAGCATTTTATGCACTTAATAATTCAGGGTAATATATATACATATATTAGTACATTTATATTGAACTTTAGCTGAGCTGTCAAGGATTTTTCAAAGTTAAGCGTGTGACAACCTGAAGATTGAGGCATCCCCCTAGGAAAAATGGGAAAAAAATGGTGTAAAATCGTTCATTCACCTGCAATTCATTGAGACATCAACAACAGCAGTGGAATCTACAAAACATGCAACATTAAACCAAATTTAAAATATTACTAGATCAGTAAATAATACCGGATTTAGGAGTTTAGTATCGGCCACTGAGCCTGATTTATGTCCTAAACTAAAAATAATAAATCTATGTTGTCAGTTTTTATTATCTGGATAGTTTGATTATGTGTCTTTGTGAAGGTTTAGCGTGTGAGTCTGATTTATGTCCAAAATGAGTGTGACACATGCACAATGCGTGTGACTTGACAGATATGCTTTCATTATGTTAAACTTAGACATTTTTTTTTGAATAATGAATCCATGTTATATACCCTTGTAAAGATTCTTTCATTTGTACAGAGGTGGTCAGTTTTAAATAGTAGAGGAACCTGGAGTACATAGAGAAAAGTTTTTCCATCAGGCTCCTTGCACTAGTACCTCTACCATGTTCCAAGCACTGGTTCCTCGCAAACAAGGCATAGAAAAATGTTTATAAACAATAATCTGACAAACAGGTATGTGAGATTTTGAAAGCCTTAACAGCTAAAGGAAGTATATTTTTGTGTAAATAGATGAGATTACCATTTATTTCCACTAGAAAACTTTCTTTGTGGTAGTATGTTAAAATTATCAGAATGAATGTTCGTATTCGAAAGGAAGTAAAGTTTTTTTTTTCCGCTGTCTACATAACTCCAAGTCACACCTACCTGAATTTGTAAACTTAGTTTACAAACACGGATACTGCGTTTCCTGGTGGTAGTTGTAATTCAGTTTTGCGATACGAAAATAATTTTTCACTATATTTGCTCTAACATTCCAACTTTCCGTGTTCACTTACCTGACAGGCCTATTATCAAGATTAGAGAAAACGTAAAATAATTTGTAACTAATATGATTAATATTACACTATCTAAAATAAAACATGACACAGAGTCATATGAAATGAAAAAGCCCAAGGCAGATTACATCCTGTTTCAAAATTGTCTTACAGAAGGAAGAAATCCGAGGTGCCTCGATATTACAAGTGCTAGCTTTCCCAAAAGTTATCAAGGGACACAATCGTTGAATGCGTCTAGCCTACTATTATTAAGTTTTATCCGGCATTTTCTATGTAGAAATCACGGAGATGTATTCTAAATAAAACTAATGAATGATAAAAAATATAACTCAAAAACCATTGAACAGAAACAGACATGTATATAAAAATATGATTTTTAAAAAATTCTTTATTGCGCAAAGATTCATGTACACATAAAATCACATCATCAGCTAACTTGTAATAGAAAGTTTTTTTTTCTTATCACTGTAATTCTGTAGATGTATGTATTGAAACTGAAATTATCTTAGTTTTGTTTCAATTGTACCTTAATAGATCAAAGTAAAATATTGTTGCCAGATATCTCAGTGGACCAAAATTACAGTAAAACATTTGTTCCCATTTAACAATGCCGGCAACCAGGTTTAGTATTTAAAATGAAATTACCAATAACAATACTTTATATCATGCTACAATCGTTTGTCTACTTCAACAAAATTTCAATTGTAACGGGTCCTCTGTCCCCCCACACCCCCCCCCCCACACACACACACACATGGAGAGCACAATTCACATTTTTGAAGTAGATTTTTCCATTTTCTAGGTATCATATAGTGAGCACAATCCAAGGTAATCTAGTTCAGTCCCTTTTATTTTATGAACTATTTTTAACTGTTGAAATGTTAAAAAAGAACCATTTATATTAATAATTTCATACACATATCTTATGCCTTTTTAAAAAACCAATCCTTTATAATTGTGAAGAAAAATTAGAATTGTTCCAGTGTTGTTGGTTTAAAATATCAGATATGGTATTATCCTTTAAATACTAATATTTGAAATATATATGGACACTAAATATCAAACCAAAAGCATATTAGGTACGGAAACATTGTCTGAGAGCTATACCAAATAAAGAATATATTTTAGATATTTTTTACTAAATTTTGAATGCTTTAACATTATAAACAAAGAATGCTTTTACTCGTACTTGTACCACAGTACTAAGTTTTGTTTTTCCGAAGTTCCTTAGACAAAACATTCACATTGTACCACCTTTGATGACTCGGAAACAGAGCGCCCGCGTAACAGTCGCATTGAGGACGCGATTTTACAAGGCATACATGAACTTGTTCTTAAGATCCCTAAACTTACATTGAAAATAATACTAATTCGACCTTGATCAACAATACAACAAATAGTACCAAACATACAATCCGGTGTGCATATGTTGTTATGAAAGTTTTGAGTGCATGATTAACTCGGAGCGTTATATAAGTACATCGCCGACAAAAAGGAAACAAAAAAATACCCGTATTCCCAAGGTCAACGTACAAATCATAATAAATAAATAGTAAACTAATGAACGGACGAAAGAACTAGCAAGGGAGCGAGCGAACGAACAAACCACTGGCAACAAACGAACGAACAAACGAATAAGAAAACAAAAACAAATAAAAACAAACAAATAAAAGCGAAATAGAAGCAAGCAAGAAAACAGTGAAATAAACGAACAAATAAATAAATAAATAAATAATGAAACTAACTAACTAACTTACCAGCAAACAGGTAAGTAAACAAACAACAAATCAACAAACAAAAAGAGAGAGAGAGAGAGAGAGAGAGAGAGAGAGAGAGAGAGAGAGAGAGAGAGAGACTACCGTAGGCTCTATTGGTAAAGGGGTAACTTCGGATAAGGGATATAAATCAGAAATCAAAGTGAATTAAAACTTTTGAGGTGGAACACATTAATTTACAATTGAACGCCAAGATATTTGTCGTTTTATATCAAACAGTAATCGAGTTTTAAGGTGGTAATATTACATGTACATATCATGTCAGCTTTAACTGATTTAATTATATATGGATATTGATATCTTTATTTGGTTTTTATTAGAAAGTATATTTAGATGTTGTTTTTGTAAAATTCTATTGAAAGTGAATACACCTTTTCTTAAAATAAACCCAGTTGATATATTGACAAAATCTTTTCTCCACCTTTTCTAGTACTGATTATGAAAGCAGGAACGTCAAACAGGAGTGATACATATTAAAGGCATGAACCAGAATATAATTAAAAATAAAATTTTGATTGAAAATAAAATTTGATAAATAAGAAAAAATTATTGAATAAAACCTTAATTGAAAATATTATTTGATTAAAGATATATATGTTTCCACTGTATTCAATAACATTTGGTGTTGAGGACCAAGGCTTTTATTTTTAGTGAACAATACAATAAGACACGATATGAAGATTAAATATTTAAAAGTGTTTAAAACTTATTTGTAGGTCAATATGCTGAATTAAAATGAACAGTGAGAAAATTATAACAGTGACTATGTACATATCGAATCCTATTAACTGAATAGCATGTAGATCTTTCTTTAAAAAAAGCCTAGATCTTTGTGTGTATTTAAAATATATATCTAATATATAAACCCACGTTTTAATATATTTAATACATTTAATGTATGAGTAAAGTGCATATTCGGACGTAGGGAGAAGAACAGCACTAACTTAAGGAATACAATAGAAATATGATTAGTGAACTGATTAATTTGGACCCGGAATCAATAAATCGATAACACGGATCGATAATTGATGATTTATGATGATAAAAGTATAACGTTTGATTGGTATATAACATATTTATACAATGAAGGTCGCCATTAGGGGTATATAGTTGAAATTTTCTTATTATACCTACACGAGAGGACACTTGTAGCTTTATAGTTTGATATTAAATATCACTATACTTAAATGTTTAAGATCAATTGATATAACTCTACAATGGAATTAAAGTGGAATACCAAAATATTTGAATAAGGATTTTGGTGAAACAAAGTGATTCGGCAACTTGTGTTGGAAAACTACGCAATTTACTCACACTACACACTGGCTACACATTCAAACAAAATGAATTGCGAATCTTAACAAGGAAATTAGAACTTTAGCCTGTCAAAATGCAGGCAACAGAAACCATGGAGCATAAGACTCCTGAAAACTTTTCGTCAAATAATTCTAGGTTGTTTTTACGCCGTGAAATGACGTTTGTTCCAATACCAGTTAACAAAGATGTCAACAATTACCATTTTATTCGGACAAAAACAATGGATTTCTATAGCAACAGCAATAAAGGAAATGAAGTACATCTTATTAATCAAAAGAAATGTGATGTTGCAAATAAAAGTGAAAAAATAAATCTTGAAAATCAACCCGACAATGATAGTGAAATTAAAAATTCCAAAAGTGTCCAATTGAATCGACAAAAAACTTGCGACATAGAAAAACTCACTTCAAAAAGTTTTCAGTTAGTCCGGGACAAAACCAAGGAATTTCTGAAGCAAAATAGAAATAACTTTAAGTTTGTTCGTCATAAAACTTCGGATTGTGATGTTTGGGAAATTAAAAGTATAAGGCCAAAAGACGGTTCTTCATCTGCGTATTCCAAAAGAGGGATGACGTTTGGACCTTTGAATACACCAGTCAATCTTTCACGTCCATCGTCTTGGGTAGAAACAGGTTTTAAAAAAGACAAAAAGATACCAATATTAGGACCAACACGGCAACAAACGGAAATATACTTTAAAACAAAAAAACCGTAAGTCACATAAAATTGTATCATTTCACTCTTATAAAAAGTGGCAGCATTCTACAAGCAAATACTGTAAAATTGTAAACATGCGTCAAAAGTACAACAAATTTTTATCATATGCATACCTTACAAAATAAGTGAGACTCAGGTATTCTAAAATAGAAATAATTTGTTTCGTGTCATGTGCCTGTTTGTGAGTTCTAGAACCGTAATGATATCCTCATTTTGCCACGAATGCCAAGTTTGAATTTGATACATAGGAATTATTTGATTTTTTCTTTAAGGCTGATGTTAGTACAATGTTACTTCAATAACTGTCTTGACCAAACGCAGTAATTATAAATTACGTTTGAAAGTTTTTTATGAATTTTAATTACAAAATCAGATAATGTTTCATGGTTTGACCAGTAATAAAAATGCATTACTAACAAAAGTGAACACAAAGCACCAGGCTTTACATGTTAAATAAACCGATCTGTTACTACGCATTTCAAAAACATATCGTGTATAAAAACCTAAAGTTAAAAAATCTTTACTTAAAGGCCTTAATTGAAAACATAATTGTGAAACTTAACTAACCAATATGAAAATTTAAACCACAGAAGCTTATTTGTGTAATGTTTCGAAAAGAAAAAAACGGTAGCTAGGTTTATATTATACATATATAATACATGTATAAATGGGTTTCTGATATTATATGTTATCGTAAAATGAGAGAGAGAGAGAGAGAGAGAGAGAGAGAGAGAGAGAGAGAGAGAGAGAGAATCATTGTGTAGGCATCTAGTATTGCCATACTTGTCATTAATTTATTCATGTAAAACCTTTTTTTTTGGATAATTTAGATATTGTTTTTCCTTTTTAAAAGTTTTAAAATTAATCTTTAACTTTATTTTGAAACCAAATAATTTAGTCAGATAATAAGTCTTAGTAATATAATATACTGTTCAAACAGTTATGTTTACGGGAATAAAAATGTTTATTGAACATATAATAATGCTATACCTACGAAATGACATAACATTTTGAAATTCAGTAACCGTATCGGCCCTGAATAAACATTTATTTTATACAAAAGACGAGATGACAAATATATGCATTGTTATTGGACCCCTACGAAGTAGTTGGCAAACAGTTAGAGACGTTTGTAACTATTGTATGACAACACACGCTCAGGCTACTTGTCATAACTTTAATTAAAAATACTGGGTCAAATTATAAAATTAATCATGAGAAGATTGAATGGAATTAATATATCTTATAACCTTTTCAAAGAAGTGAATCAAGAGAAAAGGAATACTGAGACCAGTCTCATAAAAATCATAGTGTTCGTACAAGGGAATAGCGTTGATACTGTCATATATTATTTTTGAATTTAATCATAAAACATATTCAAAAATTACATATGGCAATAAAAAGGGGTATTGCCATATATTCAAAAATGATATAAGACAATATGAACAGCTTTGGTAAACAAATCTTTGCTTGTATCACTAAACCTGTTCCTACAATCATGATAAACAGATCATACTTGTGTTCAAACTTGTTCCTACAATCGCGATAAACAGGTCATGCTTGTGGTCAAACTTGTTCCTACAATCGCGATAAACAGGTCATGCTTGTGGTCAAACTTGTTCCTACAATCGCGATAAACAGGTCATGCTTGTGGTCAAACTTGTTCCTACAATCATGATAAACAGATCATACTTGTGTTCAAACTTGTTCCTACAATCGCGATAAACAGATCACACTTGTGGTCAAACTTGTTCCTACAATCGCGATAAACAGGTCATGCTTGTGGTCAAACTTGTTCCTACAATCATGATAAACAGATCATACTTGTGTTCAAACTTGTTCCTACAATCGCGATAAACAGATCACACTTGTGGTCAAACTTGTTCCTACAATCGCGATAAACAGGTCATGCTTGTGGTCAAACTTGTTCCTACAATCATGATAAACAGATCATACTTGTGTTCAAACTTGTTCCTACAATCGCGATAAACAGATCACACTTGTGGTCAAACTTGTTCCTACAATCGCGATAAACAGGTCATGCTTGTGGTCAAAGTTGTTCTGCAGCAATTTGCAATTCTAATTAACATAACTTGTTTTGGTTCAAACTTGATTTTAAGGTTCAGTCTACAAGTCTGATAATTAGGATTTTCTTATATGATCAATTTTGTTCTTATGATAGATCACTTGGTAGACTGCTAACTTCATATGTGAGAGGTCGGGATTCGAACGCCGGCCGGGACTGACCTAGACTTGAACATTGGTAGTGACTGTTCTTTTCCAAGCACTCGGCATTTAGAAATGAAACAATAACAAATATACAAAGTATAATTTTCTTATTTGTGGTAAAGATACAAAAGCAAAAGTTTTTGTCAACAGTACACAATATCCCCAGACAAGTTATAAAAGAGGTTATAGATGACGTTAAACGGTTGCAATCTTACAATTTCAACAAGCCATATATATAAATATACCCCGACCTACAGAGATCGGTATGATACGCTGGTGTTAACTTAAATATACATAATGAACTCTGTATATTAATTTTGTTGTAATATTCATAATAAAATAGGTAACAATCTATACATTAACACAAAATAATTTTAAGAGACATTTAAATTCTCGAATAAATGTTTTTTGGATAACAATTGACTGTTTTATCAGACAATTAGTTGGGCAGTTCAAATCTTATCTTGCAAATATGTCAAATAGTCTTGTAATTGTCGTGTTAAGGCTAGAATAACCTGCCTAAAACGCGCTTAATAAAATAACAAATATTCTTCTATCTTTATAGCTTTATAGAGCACTACTTGTTGATAAATTTTAAACTGCCATTATAAATGGTGACTAAAATACTAGTATTTCTTGTTATTTTCATTTATTTATTTATTAATTAATTAATTAATTTATTTATTTATTTATTTATTTATTTATATTTTTTTCTAATTTTTTTTGTACGTTTTCTAAATGTAAAATGATAATTTGACTTGCTGTAGTTAAGGTTCTCTCTGTGTATAGTTGTGATTTTATCTTGTGTCTACTTACCTCGTTTTGTTCGTTCGTTGTGTGTTCTAAGCTCTTTAGGCTATTGTTCAGTATAGTTTAGTAAGCTTTGGATATTTGGATAGAAATAATAAGTTTACAATTGTCAAAACACGAGGAAGACATTTGATTGACACTTTTTTTGAAATAAAAACCTGAAACTAGTTATGCAAGCAATTCAAAGCGAACAAATAAAAATGGCATATTGCTGTTGCCTTGACATTTAAGATGACATCCATTATATATTTTGAAATATGTTCGCATGACACTGATCTAATCGATTATATCAGAATATTCAAGCTAATCTTAGTAGTTAATACAAACCACAAGAAAATGTACCTGAAAAACCACAAAACAAGTCATAAATACTGATTCTGGGACCTAAGTTGTTAATCAAAAATTTAGTTTTCTGATCAGTGATTGTAACTTGCGTTTATCTGGCTCATGATTTTAAATATTTTTAAATGAAAATGTGTGTAGATTTATTAACAGAATACTATCTGATCGTCTAACGAGTCCGGTTTTTATTATCGAATTCGTTTCACGTGACGTGACGGGTGCAGCTAGCTAGACAGTAGGTGCTTACCCTTCCGGAATCACCCGGTCTCACTTCCTTGATGGAAGTTCACGCGTATAACTAAATTGGCCAGTTTTCAAAGTTTTTACTTTGTTTTTGGGATTGTGATTTGGACATGGACTTGCATTATTGCCTTCCTTACAAAGTTTAATTGATGTTCTTTTGTTTTTTAAAACTTTCAAAAATATTTGACCAGGTTAGAGTAACTCTATTTATTATCATGATGTATCGAGTAGTTTGTTGTGTTTAAGATCTCTTCAGAGCTACGCACGATAACGTCAAATCCATTAAATAGCTTACTCTCTAGGAACAGTTTATTGGTGTTCTTAAAGTTAAGTGTTATAATTATCATATTTGTCCTATGTTATTACCTATATTAATCAATAAATACATAAAATTTAACTTATATATATAGGCCCTTCTTTATAATGACAATAATCCACGGATTTGGTATGTGTCACAGATAAGCGGATTAAACAACTTCCCGTAAAGCTATCAAACATATTGGGTTAATTAAAGATTTTTACTTGACAAATTGCGTTTGAGATTTATACTAAATTATTCACTGTATTAATATTCAGTTTCAATATTGGAAAAAATACCTCCCACATGTCTTTATCATATAATATTTATTTGTTTTGGTTTTTCACTGAACACAAAACCGCCTCTGTAGTTACTACCGAGATTTGAATAAAATCCGTCCAGAACAATTGATGACGCCCCTAAAATAAAGACTACCCATCTAAAATTAAAACATAACTTGGCCGTTCCGAACCTAAAACAGCTGATGTTAACCACAGTAAAATAATTATGCCAAACTTTAGATCAGAAACCGTAAAAGCAATTTCTAAAGACTAATATCATAATAAAACAATTTGATGTGAACAAGACGGAAAAAATATATATATTTATAATTTTGAGTGGATAATTATTGACACAAATCGAATTCTGTTTTCTTGATATTTGTTTTGTGAAAAACTACTCGGAAAACAATAATGTTCAAAGTGGGTTCAAAGTCGGAAGGCTATGATCAGTGGTTTCAACTTGAAATGTTTCACGTGCATGGTTTTTTTTCTTCCGTTTTGTTTTGACATATTTTTTTTAGCAAAATACATGCTATTCAGCAACAATTTTTTAATGCTGAGGTAACTAGCATGCAGTAAGATAATTTTATATTCCTCACTTTAAAGAAACAGAAAAAATGTTGTAATTGGACAAAGACTGGAAGTTTATTACGTTTGGAAATGTATAACATCTATACTTAACTCTATTAACCTAATAACATGCGATTTAAGTCTAAATCTATTTTTGTGATATATTTAAGTTCGCTAATCCATCGTTAATCGGTTTTTAGTAAGATTATCTGTCTCTGTGATTGTTACTTACTAAGTGGTTTATTTGCACGTGTCTTTATATATATATATTATATTATATATATATAATTACATATATATATTATCTATAAAATTACCAATCAGAAACAATAATATTTTATATTGTTTCAAAGGTTGCGAAAAATAATCGCAAAGATGGGACGAACATGTACATAAATAAAATTAATTATTTTTTTCATTAGAAATATACAATATTTTTTGCCAATCTGCTTATCTTACTTGGTCACTTATGGTGTTCAATTGCTTTCTATAAAATGCGTCTATATGGTTACAAAAAGAACGTAACTACAATAACAACGATTTGCTATGATTTAACCTAATTTTGATTTGGCTTCAATAGTTTCTGTTTCGTAATACATCATATTTAAAAAGAACTTAAACTTCGGTTCCTGAATGTTCGTTTGAAGAAAAACAAAGAAGTATACCTAAAGCAAGACCTCCCACTTACGGAGTGAGCACTCTACCAACTGTGCTACCGCAGTGGTAAACCAGAAAAAGAGCAAACCGTTCTAAAATAAGTCCCTGTGAAATCAATCAGTATGTCAAATTTTGTGTATTTTATGTAATTAAAAATATTTGGTTTTCTTTGTATGTATGTTTCTTGCTTGGTAGTGTATTGGACAAAAATTAACTTATATCAATAAAAAGCAGAACACGTTTGTTTACACAATTTTTAACTTTTTGGTTGTGATTATTTGATTATTTTTGTAAAGTAAACTATAGTATATAGTAGTATGTGTGTATAAACACTTTAACTTAATAGACTTTTTAAATCAAAATTTGTTTTTCTCAAGCTATTTATAATATATATATGAGTGTTATGCACCTTAATATATAATACTTAACTGTGATATTAAAAAACTTTATATGTTCAACAAGAATCGCTTTCACTGCGCAAGAGTCAGCACAAACAAGACCAAGTTCGCAACCCTAACATAATCTTTACGAGTATTTAAAATAACGACTTCCTTCTAAATTAACATTAATGTGTGTCTTTTCTTAAACATTATGCCTTCTATTTGAAGAAATATGAACATAATGAATACATGAAAAGAACTGGTTTATAATTTATCGCATACAAGTCACATTCAATAACTTCTGCAACATGAGAAACTAAAACAAAATGTGACAGATTTTTAAAACATTTACTCAAATATATTTAAAAACGTTTTTACTTGTCCAACCGTTTGACACCTATTATCATTTTAAATTTTTCCTCTTTGAGAATACCCTTAAGACATATTGTAAATGTTCTGTTCACATTGGTTATTGCAAACCTTTTAATCATTGTTTTCAATAATCGCATTTCGCCACGGTGTTTTTCTCCCAGATCATCATTGTTCTTTTCTTGTTGATGCATTTTGTTCACTGTATTATTTTCTTCAAATTTTCAGTCGGTCATGTGCGTATTTTTATAGGTTGTATCTGCAGTATTTTTCGCGTATAGTTGGATATACTTGTAATGTATGTGAAAATCAACCAACGTGTTTGCATTTTCACTAAGCCATACTTCTATGTTTTAACTAAAGCGCTAGACAAGATATGACTTAGTAAGTTAAAATAAGCTTTGATCCAATCTGACTTATCCGATTTATTGCTGTCTTAAAGAGAGCTTTATTGTTATCAGCCGTGTTTTATTTAATAAAATTCCTTTATTGTTATTTATCTGATCTACATACTTTAAACTAAATGTATTTGGTTAATAAACTCAATAATAAAAGTATATTAAGAAACAATATAATATCGATATTTACATGCGATATCGTATCCAGTATTCTGTAATATGATATCTATTATACAAGTTCTTTTGATAACTTATTATAGTTGGAAATATATCCAATAACGTAATAATAAAACACAAACATACCAGTCCATGTCCAAATCACAATCCCCATCCCATCCCCCCCACTCCTAAAAGAAAAAATAAATTGAAAAGTAGCCAATTCAGTTATTCTTAAAAACTTCCTTCAAGGAAAAGAGGCCGGGTGCTCCGGAAGATTAATCATCTCGTGTCTAGCTAGCTACACCTGTCACGCGGAAAATTAAATTTGAAAATGAAACGAACATGGAACTATGGGAAGTCAAATATATCCAATATAGATTTGGATACAGTGACTTCATACTAACAAATAACAAATACTAGTTCTAACAGTACGTACGCAAAATATGTAAATAAAAGTCTATATAGATAAATCCTGTGTTTTTACAGTGACTTTTATCAGTGACTGGTTTTAAACTTGACATTGCATCAGTCGTGGAGACTTTCTGGTCTGAATCCGATGAAGTGTTTCCCTTATCAAAGAGTGAAACGATTAAATATATATGTGATGTTTTTGTTTTATAAATAGTAATAGCTCTAGCGCGTTATTCAGTTTGCTTTACACGACAACAGAAGATATAGCACTTTAAATACATTTTCAGTTCAATGGTTAAATAGTTAATATGAAACAATTTTTTTTAGAAGTTTTATATAACATATATTTAGATTTCTAATAGATTTTAATATAACAAAAAAATAACACAAATATCTATAAAACTTATCATAAAGTATATTATTTAAAAAAAAAATTAATTTATTTGAAAGTTAAAGAAGAAAAAAGTACTAAAGTATGACTAGTTCATTATGCAGTAGTACTGGTATTGTATCATGTTAGTTTATTATTAAGTAAGTGTCAACTTTGTTAAGAAACTCCTATGTAATTGCAGTTTAAGTGAAGAAGAAAAAATTATTTTTTCTATTTTATTTATTTATTTATTTATTTATTTATTTATTTATTTATTTATTTATTTATTTATTTATTTATTTATGTCTTATGTTATATTTTGCTTCTGTTGTATCAAGTTTTTGTTTGCCTTAACTGTGACCAAATACAAAACTCCTTTTATTGAACTTTATAAAAAATAATGTGTGTCGAATACTAAATGGTTCCATGTTATGATAAATTGTAGTCATCTTCATTTTGACATGCAAATGTCTACTGCAACAATAAATTGCGTCACTTTTTGTAAGCTAAGAAGTTTTAAGTTTTTTGGGGCTATTTAGGTAAGCTGATTAAGATTGGTTGAAGGAGTTATCTGCCCCTGTCGAAGAGCATTAACTATGTGACCAATTACGACCAATTTTTTGGGGCTATTTAGGTAAGCTGATTAAGATTGGTTGAAGGAGTTATCTGCCCCTGTCGAAGAGCATTAACTATGTGACCAATTACGACCAATCTTATGGAATATTATTATTATTATTTTCTTGATATTAGGTTTAAATCTCACTTGGAGGACTCTTATAAGTTCCTATTATGTAATGACATAAATATTATAATCATATATTATAAAGACTGGTATCAATAACGGAAAATAAAAACTGGTATTATAACGGAAACTCTTTATAAATCTCTATTATACGTATTTTATACTGGGTTAAATTTTAACGAATTTGTGTTGTTTATTAATATTATATAAGTATGGAACAAAACACAGACACCCGCCACTTTTTAAGTCTGTTATGTAATATAAATAATTAAAAGAGTGTTAGCATTGTACTTCTACGTAAAATTGACTTCTATGAACGGGGTCTTCATATCATGTTATGTTCAATACTTGTCAAGGAACATGAAGTTGTAATTGGTAAGTTGTATTATATTTGTAGATTTAAAAAAAATAATTTATTGTCTCTACATTTGTGGCGAGTTATCGGCCAAGACAGTTCTATAATCAATGGTTAAAAGCTTGTTTATTTGTATCCTCTCTCTTTATTTTTTGCTTTGGTGTGTGCTTCGGTTACTTGGAAATAGATTTTAAGCTAGCACTATTTAGTTAGTTTACTTCATGGATGTTGCTACGCATCTTTCTTTTTTTCGTCATTAAGTCTGTGTGTGGGGAGACTTATTGTTTATGTACTGTTTCTTATTATTTTTCTTCCACCTGTTGAAGCCCAAATTTTGTTTTACACTTTTCTCAGAAACGGAGGACCATTTTAACTTGAAACTTTCTGCACATAACTAGCACCATCTAAAGGGGTCTTATCAGTAACTTTTGTTATCAGTAACTTTTTCGCAATGTGCAAACAAGGGCTATATCTATCAGAGTTTAATTCTCCCTAAAATAACATATTCTTTATTAAACAGTTATTTCTCCCTTAAAGCTTGACACATCATGTTAAAACTTGGTAGCTACATAATACAACAAAAATAGAGTGTTTACAATGAACAAAAGCTATATTTATCGGAGTTTAATGCCCCCTCCAAAACATATTTTTATCAAACAGATCTGTATCCCTTAATATTTCACACACCATGATAAAAATACAACCGCCTTTTCAAATGATATAGTGTTTTTAATAAACAAGAGCTATATTAATTATAGATTAATGCACCTTCAAAGTTTTATTGTTGGAGATACACAGATTTCCATTTTTCTTGTAATTTCTTAATTCGGGGATTAAAAAGGTCATGTTGGTGGGAGACATGTTTTTCAGTTTGCCTGCACACTTACAATGTCTAGTTTTACATTTTTTGCTTTGATGTCAATTTTCAACTTTTTAAATATTTTTAGATACTTTCTTCTATAAAATAAAAAAAAATGCACACGACATTGTGCCGAAAGTAGGTAAAAAGTTAAACACTGTTTCAAGTAAACCAAATGGCTGTCTTCTTTAAGGATGTGGTCTACGTTTGCAAATTCTTTTGAAACATGCTTTGTTACATGTTGGACTTCCTATATACAGACTTGTATCTTTATGTAACACATGTCTTTATTATTATTAAATTATTATTTATATATCATTTTTATTAAATTTGTATTTATATTGTTTAAAGAATAAGTGTCAACACGGATAGTACCGATTGACACACAAGCCTTAATCTGAACAGTATACATTAGTGGGCGGTGACTTGATGTGTATCAAATATTTTTTATAACAAAAATCCAATCAATTATATCCGAGATTAAAACTTTACTCCAGTATAGCAGTGTTAAATTATTGTTGAAATAATATAGTTTTACATTTTAATTAATTTTTTTCAAGTTAACAAACAAATCCGAGTAACTTTATATTTTGGTGTAATTACACACCAAGGTTATAGTTAAATCTAAGCCTATGTGTTATTGAAGATATTATTAATCTTGGGCTGATTTTAATTGAGTTTACATAGAGGATTTAGTTATTATATCTCATTAGACACGGCCATTAACAGTACTAGAAACAAGTACTTGTTAAACAAATTCTTGTTTGATCTACCGGGTATAACAAGGGTCTAGTTTTTTTAACACGGAGTTTAAGATTGTGCAAGATCTCGTATTGGGATGTTTGAATACTAGTCTGTTGTGCAAAATTTCGTATTAGGATGTTTGAATACTAGTATATTTTTTTGGAGTTCTGAACACAATCTTTTCATAAGTCGGAATATCTAAACTCGGACGATTCTAATTTACCTGATCCTGCATCAGTAAGTTGTCATTGAGTTGTTTAGTGTTGTGAAAACAGGTGAGTTTCTATATAATACTAATATGGTTAAAAAGTTCATGTATGAATTAATTCTGTCATGTGTTGTTGTTTTATATCTCGAACACTTGGGCTTTCAAATCATTAGATTTTATATACGAAGTTAAATAAGAGTACCTAAGCTGAAGCAACAGGTAACGTTTTACATGCTTGCAGCTTTTCAAACTGACTGTTATATTTTTCTTTTATTCATTTCATAAATAATCGAAAACAGTTACTTACATTATTATAATTGTCATATCATTTAAGATATTTTGAAACAATAGCACCTGAAACTATTTCTGTAACGTTTGTGTCGATACCTGATCATTTGGTTCGTCGGAATGGAAATAATGATTCAGTTAAGCTAACAGTTGAACTTAATCTAAGTCTTCATCAGACCAAAATTTTTTTTTTTTTGGCGATTCTTAATTCAAACAATTATTTCATTTTGAGATTCATTTACCTTTTTGTGTAATTACCAATGTATATACAAAGTTCACTATGTAAAGGGTAGGGGTACATACTATATAATCTATTTTTTCAATATTGTATAGTTCCGGTCCATCAAACATTTTCAGAACCCTTTTTATAAATCTATTTTTTACATTGATAAAATGGCAAAAGTTTTAATTAAATTCTGTAAATTCATAACCCCAAAGATGAAACTATAAACTGTGATAGATATCTTTTACGAAAATGCGCGTCCGTATATAACTATTTGTCTGAACGTACGTATGATGTTATTGTTAATGATTTTATATGTGTCACAAAGTTTATCAGGAATATACTAATCAAAAAATGCTGATTGTTGTCAAATCTCTGAATAGGAATTTAAAACGGCGTGTATATTGTCGAGCTGTGCATAGTTATGCTATAAAATATCATTAACGTGAATGTAATTGACATAATTATCGTCTTATAGTTGTCGAAAGTTTAAAGATCGATGAATTGACATAATACATCTGTAATATTGGTCCACAAATCGCTCTAAATTAGAGTAGTCTTTTGGGGGACAGTTATATACAGGTATATATAGTTATTGGTAACAGGTATGTCGAGTCACTGGTAACGAAGAGAAGGGAAAACTAGTTACTTATATGAAAGGAATTTACTGTTTCTCAGTCAGTTTCAAACGAGGTAAAAGTTGTTTTATTTTGAAATTTAAAGTTTGTATATTGTACTTCTAGTTTTTAACCATATAGCATATATAATGATATCAAACCCAAGACGCAAGTTCTTTAAAACGTCTTTATTGTTAAGTTTTGTATAGAGCTCAGTGGTTTATATCTTCATAGTACTGCTGTTTCACTCTCCCAATGCCGCCAAAGTACTTTTAAAATGTATATTATATTTATATAAAGTAAAAATAATGGATATCAAATTCAAGACGCCAGTTCTTCACAAACACCTATATTGTTTAGTTTTGTATTTGAGTTCAGTGGTTTAATTTTGTTGCATTATCTATTGGCACGTTTATGTTGTGTTAATCGTCCAGCTTTGCTAAAGTTCTGTCTTAAGCACTTGCTTAATTTACTGTTTATGTTTCTATTCAAGTTAGGAAGATTCAGTTTCGAAAAAAAATTGTCGATTCGCTCTCGAAGTTGGGTTGTTTTCACGAACTCAATGTTTTGATATAGGTGATTCGGCCATTAAAGCGCTATTTGTCGATTAATCTCTACTTATTTATATAATATTCGATTTTAAATAAAATCACATCTGTTATTTTAGGTTATTAATGCTTAATTATTTTTAGACAGATCTTGCGCGATCATAGACATTAATTTGAAATTATTATTTTGCTTTTTTTAAATTTAAAAATCATGACAAAAAATATATTTACATAAATAAATTATCATAGGTTCCTTGATCGATTTAAAAAAATTGAATAAACACAATTAAAGTGTAATATGAAACTATGTGTGAATTTCATTTTTACGACTGATTGAATATGAAACTCCGCCTGATTAGATCAAAAGTTTATATTGCGTGAAATATTTTTTCTATACATTCTCAGTCAGATTAACACATATACGCCATACATATAGATATACATTGTCCTTTAATCGTATTGTCACAATTTTAAAATATTCAAATAATTCTAAAATTTTAAAGTTAATTTTGCATAGGCATGAAAACCTACACATCCAAGTGAATGCGCTAAGTTTTGTTGTCTGTTCTAACTTTATTCATACGTAAATAAAATTCTTTAGAGATTTACTATTGCGTATATTTGAAGACCTCTGTTTATAAATATTCTGGGTACATGGGGCCTATAAATTACCATAAGATATTTTTTGAACTATGATCTGACACTTGGTACAAAGAGAACAGGTAACGTTTGATAAAGACATTGTTGTCTTGGTGTTCATAGACCATTCATTTTAAGAGCGTTTTTAACCATTATCTCAATTTTTTTTGTATTGTGTCTCCGTATCTGTTCGATTTGTTTTGTTAAAATGTGTTTTGTTTTTGTTTTTTTTGATAATTGAGTGAATTATTTGCTGAATATTCATCAGCAGCATTGGAGTTTTTTGCGACTAGAGAGGTAAATCAATTTATATAAACATTTTGGTGTACAGTTAGATGTTATATAACCATTTTAACTGATAAGAAAAACTTAACTGAAAGGGGACAAATAGTTTGGTTGTTCTGGTGACTGCCATTGTATATTTATTAAGTTACAAATTTCCCTATTTCATTTTACTTGGTATGTCTTTCTTGATGACTATTTTAAAGTTCATAAGTAAGCACATGCACAAATATTCAGAAGAAAGCATACTGGATGTATTCAAACGCAAGATAAGACGTTTAGCTTGTTTTATTTTCATAATTTCGAATTAATATTTTATCTCATCCAATATTCATACTGGATTGTGAATTTCTTACTTTGCAGCACGAGGGTAATTTCAATTTTCAAATATATCTGTTTATCTAAAAGTATTTGGAAAACAGAGTAGTGCCAAGAGTCAACAAAACCATTTCACCCCTTTATAATTACAATACAGTGGCTGTAGAAAGCCTGGGGTTTTATAATCAGTTGTCTCAATATTTTAACCTGCTGTTTTATTTCCTGTTCCATTTTTATGTGGTTGCCTTTTTGCTTTGGAAGTTCAGATAACCTTGCAATGAAAAAAAAAAAAAAAAAAAAAAATATATATATATATATATATATATATATATATATATATATATATATATATATATATATATATATATATATATATATACTTGTGTATTAGCTTCTTAATCTATCAGCTTAATTTAAACATAAACTTCTTAACAATTATAATGGATTTGTTAATTTAAACATAATACTTCTGAACAATTAATGGGTTTGTTGGTATTGTATAAAGTATGTGATAAACCATGAATGTCGTCTAAGGAGTAATGTATTTACAAAATGTCCTCAATACTGCGAACTTAATATTGTGTATAAAGAAAATGTTAAAAAATAATTAATATTTGAGGATATTTATTTATTTATTTATTTATTTATTTATTTATTTATTAGTTACTTTTTTATTTTTAAATTTGTTTTTGTAAAAATTTAAAAGGCAGTATCGCACACAAAATGAAATTATAGAGTTGCAACGTAAAATATAGTATGTAGCATTCCAAAACCCATACAAAGAAGAGGACTGAAATAGACAATTACTTCCTGTTGTCTAGTTCTCTTCAGTACAGGGAAATTTCTGATTCATCATATGTACAGTCAAAATTTGGCGTTATAAATGGTTTGGCTATAAATTGAGAGAAAGGCTCATAAAAAACATTTAAAATGTGTTTTTGGAATTCAAAATAGTATGACATTTAGCGAGGTACTAAAGTTATTAATAATCATTGGCAGATCTCGGGTATAATGACACAATATATATGAAGTTAAGTGATAGGGTTTCAGTATCTTAAAAGTTCTAATAACCATTCCACCGACATTACATTTCAATTAATTAATTCTCTTATTAACAACAAAGTAGTAATTAATATATGCAGGAATAGCGCCCGTGTTCTGATTTAAAATATAATATATATATATCAGACTGTGAATGATCATTCCTTGTGTTTATATGTTTTCATTATACAAATATACCGATACTTTTAAAAATATTTTTTAAACAAATCTTTAAACGACTTCGTATTTCCTTCTTTTCTCCAAAACTATTTGACACATTATAATGTTATTCACTTCCATATAATACAGTTTTTGTGCCTGGATCTGTATATCGCTGTTTTAAAAAATATCATTTCTAATTCAAAGACAAGCGAGATTTAAAAACACCAAGGGGTTCTTCGCGATTGATAATCTTATTAGAAAGCAATCCATATTTTGTTTTTGAATTTACAAAATAAAACCTATGGAAATATAACAATGGGTTATTTAAATATTAAACATGTCAGAAGATTGAATTCTAAAGGATGACCTCTTAGTTTAAAGTTTAATTAAAACAAAGATACACAATGACCCATGGTTCTAGTGCATATATATCGTCACAAAAGAAAGTAAATTAGAGCCAAATTCAACAAAAACTGAGCACTGACGAAATATATGTCTTTTGTACCGGTTTAAACAGTATATTGTTGTTGTTTATTAAAATGTCTATAAAAGCGGAATTATTCGTGTTAACAATGGGGTAACAATTATTTTAAACGAGGATCATCACGCACATTCACGGGAGTCACCCTTGTATAAATGTTGTTTGTGTGGACAAACAATCTTAACAGTAATTTGTTTGCGAGTTCTTGTAGTGTAAATGTTTTCTGTAATTTAAATATCGTACTTAGGATTACTATAAGAGTTTGTTATATCACACAAGGAATGGCTGAATTTTAAATTAAGACACTATTAGGGGTATTAGTATGAGCCTGGTAAAAGTCTCGAGAAACTTTCGTTTCATAGACTTTTATCGGATATAAGTTTAGGATGATATTATTTTATTTATTGATGGTGGATCTAGCAAATTTGATTAAACTCAGTCCCATAGAAACGTCTTTTTATGGACTTTATTGAATGTTAAATCTAGAAAATTACAGATAATTATTATTTTGTTACAAGATGGCATATGAGTAATTAAGTGAATGTTAGCGATTGGTCACATTTTCTTGAAAAAAAGATTTAAGAAAACTTGATATGGAATTTTATATTGAATGTCAAAATGGATAATTTGGGAATACTTTAACAAAACAAGTGACTTGAAATTACGGAGAATGGGAAATACAAAAGTATACAATATAAATGAGATTTCAATGAAAAACCTTGTTTTGTGGTGTGATATAAATTCTTGCCTTGTCTTGATGTATGACTGGTTATGAATGAAGTCAAAATCAGGACCCAAAAGACGATATATATCTACAATAGCTAACATGACAAAGTCTCTTCCGGAGAAAAAGCCAGCTGCTTTACCGAAAATGACGGTCCGTGTGTTTGTACCCGGAGATGATTCTACAAAGTATTTTTCTAGACGTCCTGGTCCAAATTTCTCCAAACGACCTAAGGTTTATGGAAGGTATATTTTTCTGTATTTGATTGTTATCACCATTGTTTGGCATTAATGTATTTTTGATATTAGCAAGACCGGGTTTCATTAATCAAATCTTTTCGCTTTTTTCATTAAGTTTTGAAAGGAAAAAGAGGATTTAAATACCATGACCAAGCAATTTTGAATGTGCTTTTTTATAATTATACAATGTAAAATCATTTTCTTAATGGGGAGATGATATTTGCATATAAAGTTTGTTCCATGGTCTTAAAAAATGAGAATAATAATAAAGATGGATTCTTACAATTTTGTGTATTGGCGCCATGGTAAAAAAATTGAAATAAACATTTTAGAGCAAAACTGTAATATAGAAGTGATAATCTGGCCATTAAAGATCATATATCATTAATCATTTATCTTGATTCTTTGTGTAATTCTATCAGTAATAGAGGGCCTTGACAAACTATGATGGTATTCGTTTTACAATACAACAAATACCACCTACTTAGTGACTAAATTTAAGAATCTGAGAATCGGTTTCACATTGTTATTTCACTTTGGTATGTTACTTTTTACATTTATCATCTCCGGTTTGATTGGAAGTGTTACTCTCGTTAGTATTGATAAAGTCTTCAGTAAGTCACAGATTGTTGTCATCACAAGTTACTGGATGCTTTTTTGCATTGAAGTTTAAACACGATCATAATAAAATAAAATAAAATAAAATAAAATAAAATAAAATAAATAAAATAAAATAAAATAAAATAAATAAATAAAATAAAATAAAATAAAATAAAATAAAAAAATAAAAAAAAATAAAATAAAATAAAATAAAATAAAATTGAATTGAATTGAATTGATTGCAGTTAAAACACGATCATAATAAATAAAATAAAATAAAATTTAAATTAAAATGATAATAAAATAATAATAAAAACATTCAATTTAATTCAATCAATAAAAAAAATAATAATAAAATTAAATAAAATAAAATTAAATTTTAAATAAATAAATAAAATAAAATTAGATAAAATAAAATAAAAATTAAACTTGAATTTTAAATAAATAAAATAAAATAAAATAAAATTAGATAAAATAAAATTTAAATTAAACTTAAATTCTAAATAAATAAATGAAATAAAATAAAATGAAATAATTAAAATTTTCTGGTTCTAAATGTTTTCTGAATACCACAGTGTTTATAACCTACTGGTATGACATACTACATTTAAGAATTAGTACACAATCATAGGATGTTATCAATTATATATTCATATGCTCTTATTTAAGCAAAGGTTTTAATTGTCTATAACTTAAAATTGAATAAAAGTGTCATGCGATACTTTTAAATACTTTATTTTATAACATTTCAAAATTGTTTTGTGTTTCTTTTTGAATGCGTACTTTCATAAATATCTGAAATTGTCTTGTGCTACAATGAAAAGCAGTACCATTTTAGAAACTGGTTTTAATTTAGCTAAATATTGGGACTTTAAAACAGCCCATAGTTTAAAAACAAACAAATAATAAATTACGCGAAAACTTATCTTGATAACAGAAAATTACCTTTCCACGATATTAAACTAAGTTTTTGTCCAATTTATAACTGTCGCCAACAGACCAAGTAAAAGACCTTTAGTGTCAAGTTCATTTTTGTTAAGTGATCTCACATGAGGTTTCATATAGTCAAAAGGTGCAATAGAATATTTTGGTAACTTAAACACCTTTAAAACTCCTTCAATCGTGTTAATCAATAAAGTGTCATTTTTACAATTTGATTCATAAGTTATGTGAAATAAAAAAAAAGTTAGATATTGACATAAAATGTTACGATAAGTTGTTCATTATTTTAAAACTTACGATAATTAAATATTTAACCAAAGGTTACAAGAAAAACTACAATACTCGTATTTAAATGTAAAATATATCTTTTTGACCTAAATGGTAAATCAACAAGTACTATCTATTATAATATACACTTAAGTTTTCAAAATATCCAAATTATCTATAATTGAAAAAACAATTGTTCAGAACCATGGACCTTTTTAAAACCACCACAGATCTTGATATATTCGCCATTATGTTAAGTACCTGTCCAAAGTCGGGGTATTTTATTGGGGATTTGTTTTTACTGTTTGGTGTATTGATTAACTGGTGGGTCTGATCGGTCACTTTTAAACAACAAAGGAAAAGAATTTGTAAACGAAATAATGAACTTGACAAAAGCCAACATAATCAAGAACACAACACAATTAAAGTTAAATACAGAAAATCACAGAACAAAGTACATTTTAATTAGCTGCATATTTTAAGGTTTCAAAACTTTGGTAACTTTTTGGTTCTTGGTCATTACAATTTTGTTTTAGGTGCTAATAGAATATTAAAAATACGACTAGTGTATTAATTAGTGGATTTCAACATCGTTCTAGATAGTATTAGCAGTAGGTAGGGAAGCCTCGTTTTAAATTTTTGATTTTGTACTCTATATGGAACTGTATCTGATTTTTGATAGCAGAAAAACAGACGTTTGCGTCAGTTTTGTCTTAGATGACGTCATTTGACACGCTTATTGATTTAGTACCGGGAAAATACGAATTTACGCTGGTCAAATGGCGAACCTTTAACCCTATATAAACAAAAATTATAATCAATGTATACATTTACATTTTTTTTTTTTTTTTTTTTTTTTTGCTTTAAGTCGTTTTAGAATTCAGAAAATGGTCTTTTACAAAATTCATAAGAAAATACAGTAAGATAAATTTGTCCAAAGTGTTCAAATATATTTTAGTGGTTTTTAAAAACTTATATGGACGTCATTTGTCTTGGTTCGTTGACGATGGTTATTTTTGTTACTACTGTAAAGTTTATATTAATGAATGTTTTAAAAATAATCTTAAAAAATTATAATGAAGTCAGTACAAATACTTTCACGATGATTTCAATTCATGAATGTACAAAAAATAACACCAATCCTTATTTTCAATTTTTGATGTGTAATTTTGGAGAAAAAAAAACCCGTTATAGGATTTACAGGTTATTCAAGCCAAAAAACTGTTCTTATGATGCCTTGTGTTATAATGCCCCTAATAATGAAATTAAAATTTAATTTTATTAAGATAACAGTTTTGGCAGGGATTATATATTTTATTTAAACCTTAATACAACATTGCATATTGTAATTCTAAGTAAATAGATCTGTCTGCCAATGACTATTTGAATGTGATAGTTGCTAATATATTTATGTATTGTACTTTGATTATGGGATGGTTATTTGGGGAGAAAAGTTACCGATGTTTTAGTACATAGATAGTTTTAGTAGAAACTATCTGTATGGGTTTTTGGATAGGATATACGAATGAAATGAGCGTCCGAACTCTTATACTTCATTGTCAGGCGTATTTGATCTGTTATGTGCAAAAAGTTAAAATTTTGTGCAATAAGTTAAAATTTTGCACATGACAGTTCTTTCTGTTCAAGATACAAAACAAGTTGTTACGTGGTGTGTTCGATGTTACTTATGTTGTTGTTTCTGTTTTTTCGAACATTATTTTTCTGTAGTGTATTGTAGTGTCTGTGTAATAGTAAAGATGCCCGTGCTTTGTTATGCTTCAATCTTTTTCTGTTAAAATGATGTTAGCCTTATTTGAACCCAAAATATTCCAAAAGTTTAAATTTGATTTTAGATTAACTCTGGTTGTTTTAATCTCTCTTGATCATTGAGATCAACATGACATCATAAATAGGGACCTCAATCGTGTTTGTTCATTTTTCAGTCCATTTTGGTAACATTTAATATCAATTGTCCTTTCGGAAAGCATGAACGCTAATAAGAACAAGACATCGTACATTGAATAACATTGAGCGATTTCAACTGCACGAAAACTTAAAGATAAATATGAATATACACTTATATTTTTGATTCAAATGATTTCGGAATCATACACTTTATGAAGTCGAATAGAAGTATTATACATGTATAAACTCTTTTATACTTTGTATCTTTCCTGATTACAACTGATGTTTACAGCATTCAGATTATAATTGGCAGTGTAATAACTATCATTACGCTATGCCAGTGGTATTAAAGTGCGCGAGCTTATTCACAAAGTCTACCCGGCAAATTCTACATAGGAGGTGATTTCTTACACATGGTCTATGGACCATTTTATGTTTTGTTTATACGCTTAAATAGTTATTTTTGTGAAATACTGACATACATGTACATTTGTTTGTAATGACAAATTATAAATTTGAAATTAGTTTCATTCTATACGAAAAAAAATCTAGTATTAATTCACGTTTTCAAGCATTTAACTAAAAGCTTTGAAGCACCAAAAAACTAGCTAAAACAATGTTTTTACCAGCCTAAAAGAAAGTTAAAAAGTGTAAGTGGTTGAAGTTAATCAATTATCTTTAATAAATCAATGAAATGGATTATGTTGTATATAAGTATAGTAAAACTTTAGTTAATATAACACATTCTATGACATGGATATCATTAAGCACTTCTTGATTTATTGTAACTTATAACATTTTGCAAGGATACAAGTAGAGTCAATTAGTTAAAAGTTTTATTCCCCAGGTTGCCATACCTATTGATTTCGTTTTTATGTATGTGGTAAAATGTTAAATTTTGACATAGAAATCAAAGGGTGACATTTTTATCTTTGTTTCTTATAAACCTGCTACAAAGAAATAACTTAACGTTACCACGTATCTCAGTCAATATTTTATTTATGTATGATTAATAACTTAGTAAATATACAAAATGTACTGTCACATAGAATAAAACACAGAGAATGTAACGAAAGACAAAACAGGTGTTGCAGTGTTAGTGAGGCGATGTGATTCTTTTTATTAATTAATACATGTATTGGATATTTTAAGGTAAGGCAACGAATTGCTTTTTTTCTGAAAGTTTTTACAGTATTGTAAATGTACCTCAATACAAAACGTATGTAGACAAGTGTAAAAGCTCATTGCAAGGTTGTATTATGAAACATTGTATTTAAAAATTTGCACATGTCCAAATTTTTGAATATTTTGTTTTAGAAGTTCAAAAGGCTACACATAATGAAATAATTAATCTTTTAACTCTTGTAGCCAAAATATATTTTTAATCATAGAAATATTTGTTTCATTTTAAGACTTACGGTAATGCTTTGTCTAATCTCTTTCAGATTACAAGGTCTGACATTGAAAAGTCCATCATTGGACACAGACACTGCCAAACCTAGTCAAAATGGAGATTCCACGGAGGCAAAAACTGATGATTCAATGGTGAGAAATGATGTCAACACTTCTAGTCCTAAACCCAAATCAAGTACGACCACGGTGCCAATGGTAGCCAATAAAATCAAACAATCTGAGGGATCTCAGGATGTTCGATTCTTCTCAGAAATGGTTAAACCTCTACAAAACCGAATGCAATCGTCACTTAGAGAACGCGAGAAGGTAATCACACCTTCAAAACACGGATATCACCCGCGAAGTAAATCACCGACATTTAAACGCTTAATTCAAGCTACAGAAAAACTTCAAGTGATAGCAGATAGAGAATCAAGCGCTTCACTGACTAGTAAAAGTGAAAGTTCAAGTGTTGCTAAGCAAACTTCAAATGATTCAAAGGACACAGATGGGGCATTGAAAGGTTCTAAGAACATAGAGCCTCAGAAAAAAGTTGATGATTGGAATAGTGATTATGAATCAGAAGATTCCGAGACATCTGAAATTGAAAATGAAAAAGAATCAATTGTGGATTTATTCAAAAAGAAAGATTTAAAACCAGCTGGAGACGCCAAGGTAGATTTTAAAGTTGCAGATACCCACGCAGAGCTCCACTTGTTCTTACCGCATATAAACGGTAACGACCATCAAAATGATAGGTTAGGAATGGAGTCGGTTAATTCGCAAGGTGAATTGGACATTTCTGATAGGGTGTTTCTACCGTCAATTGGTCGTGCGAAAGTTAGTCGCAGTCCAGACAGGGCTGATGTGTCGCCTGCAAGACGTTTCAATAGATACAATAATGGTAGGAAAAAGAAACGCAAAATTATTGTTGCAAGGTGTCCGTCTGCTTATGACCCTGAAAAAAGAGTTCATGATCATTTAAATGACGTCAATACTTTAATTTCTATAGAAAATGAGAAATGTAACCCTAACAGAGATACAATTTGTTCATTTGAAAATTGTATATACCACGCAAAATTAGCAAACGCAAATCACTAGTGAACAGATAAAACCTTTAGTCATATTTATTAAATTATTGACGTAAAGATGGTGGAATTTGTATAATTGATTATGCTTTGTGTGTTGTGTAAATTTATGCAAGTATGCATGGTTTGTACTGTATGTGTTATTGTACACCATTCGTTATGTTAATAATTAAAACAGGAAGTTAATAGTTTATTTCAATTTTGCGTTTTTTAAGAAGTATAAAGAAATGGTCAACCTTGGTCATTCGGCTAACTTAATATAAAATTGTTAGCGAGTATCAATTCAAAATTCATAATGTAGAATGAAATGTTTTTTATTTCATGAACAAAATTAAAATCATGTTGATGTACTTCACACGTAATATAATAACATATTTTGAAAAAAATGACATAAGTTCATTTCAACTTTATCAAAATTCAGCAATTACAAACGTTTACATCAGCGTTTTAAAAGAGATGTTCATCTGGTTTCGCACTGTCGAAAAAGCAATGCATCAATACAAAATTACTTTCAATCTGAATACACTTGACACTACTTGATCTAAAATTTCTGGGTTGCCAATAGTTAACCCACTTCAAATTGAAACATTTTATTGATAGTTGAGCTAAAAAGCGCGATTATAATAACCTGCTGCTGCAGCTACTAAAATTTTAAATTTGAAACGGATAAACTGATATAATATTTTCCTGTTGTTAGAACGCAATGTCCAATGTCAAAACACAAAAGGTTTTGGCTGTAAGGGAGGGATTTGTTTAATATCGGACGCATAAACTGTGTTGAGATGAATAACTTCAATAAAATTCAAGGTAAATTATAAAATACTTAATCATATTGATTAGGTTTTGATTTTAAATTCATTAAATAATTGGTTTCAAACCGAAACGTTGATCATCACCAACGCATTTCTGAATCTATTTATTTATTTATTGGTATAGTGCGTGTGATCGTTTCTCTTTATCCCATCCTATTTTTATTTTCCTTTAATTATTTCAACATTTATAAAAATATTGATGATGTTGTTATGTCTATCCTAAAAACATTCCGTAAAATCTGACAAATTTACAGATAAAAAATGATAATCAATAGGTAGCGGAATATCGGAAATTTCCGTAAAATTTTTATACACAAGTAATCATCAAACGTGATTGCAGACAAATTTCGACGACTAAAATTTATCAACAACTTTTCATCTGATATCGAGGTGTGAAAAATTTAGTCTTGAAAAATAATGGACGATTTTTTTTCTCGGTCATGGTAGTATGGAAATACGAATACAATACAAGATAGACAACTCTTACTAAAATTTGCAGAAAATATCCAACTATCACGAAAAAATAAATAATAAATTTCACAAGGGCGACAGGAACTTATTTATTACTAATCTTATCAGTCGGTGATAATCAGAGTCTTTTTTTTGTGCCACATCATACATAAAAACAGTTATGCAGTTATGCAGTGCCATATTATGACCTTTTTACAGTATATCGTGATGTCATATGCCATTTTTTAAATGTATTGAATATCACAATTCAAAAAATGGTTTATGTGACAGTGGCATTGAATGATATCTATATAATACTATTATAAAACATATTAAACAATGCGATATTGGAAATTTTGATAAAATAAGTAAAATACAAAGTATATGGAAAGTGATTAAATAAAAACACTAACCAGACCACCGAATGAATAGTAAGAAGACAAGAGCTGACTTAGTCAATCTAAAACCCAACATAGCGTCTTAACCATTGAATCACAATATGAAACAGTAGCTGAATCATAATGTTGTACCGTTAGTTAAAATTTGTTTCAGAAAAAAAGTTTTGTTACTGATATTGTTTACTTTTAGTATAAAAATGTTAATTTTCAAAATTTATAATCAAGATGATTTTGTTGTAAACATTTAAATTTTACAATGAATGAAAACATAAGAATATGAGCACAAAAAGAACAATAACGTTTATTGTTAGATATATTTCTAAGGGGAGGTCGTGGTAACTGTCCAACGAGCCTAGTCCCAAAGTTATGCCTTAAGTAAGATTTTCTTCAAATTTAAAATCTGAAAGATTTGCTTTTTTCCAGCATTTATGCCATGATGGGAGATCACTTTGAGCCAATTCGTAATTAATGTTTTATATTTAACAAACTAATCTATAAATTTCGATGTGCAATATGTGCACATTTCTGAAATTCATGCCTTATTAGTGACACTAGGGACCAAAAAAGTTGATAGATAAAAAAGATAATCGAAATATTTGAAAATTAATATATCCAAAGTTCCAAAACTAAATAAATCCAAATCCAGCAAAGGAATGCTTTGCATGAGGGAACAAACCTTAGTTTTAAATAATAATATTTAAATATTTAATATTTAAAAGTACTATAATGGTTTATTATGCAAAATAACCCAATTGTTCTATTTAAACAATCTACTAGTATGTTAAATGATTTTAAAGAACAATTGGTCATGTTTTGATGAAT
Source organism: Tegillarca granosa (assembly GCA_029721355.1). Taxonomy (NCBI): domain Eukaryota; kingdom Metazoa; phylum Mollusca; class Bivalvia; order Arcoida; family Arcidae; genus Tegillarca; species Tegillarca granosa. Next base: position 14,379,347 of record CM056596.1, read on the forward strand.
CGATCTAAAACCTTCATTTGATGTATTGACTAAACATAATTTATAAAACCTGAGATAGAAAGAATCAAGACCAGTTTCATCTTTCTAATTCACCATTTGTATAATTTAAAAAAAAAATTAAACGCTAAATTACATATATAAAAAAAGATTCAATTTTATACGATACACATTCATAACACAAAGTAATCGTTTATTAATCTCGCATTGGAAATGCTTTCATAAACATATAATCTTTTTGTCAAAAATTATCCTTACTATCAACTAAAGAACCTTGTTGATCTTTTGATTTTTCTGATTGTTGATTTTGTATAAGTTTGTTGATTGGTTGTAGTTTAGCTAATGCAAGCTCTAGAATCCTCCTATGATAATAACTAGGTCTTATGAGTTTTTTTCTCGGCTTTTTTGTTTTTTGTTGTTTGACTTTTTCGTAGTAATCTTGCGAAACTAAACACGCCCGAAAACAACCTTTACATTTGTAGGGACATCCTGAACTGTGTTTTAAACCAGTAGATACCGAATGCATTAAAGGTCTCAGAAGAGAACCTTTTGTAAAGTAAACAAAATTATCTTCAAATTCCTCACCACCACAATTAGCCATTTGTCGTCGGTGATGAACAGTTCTGGCTCTCCAATACACAGGGACACTTTTTGGTTTTATTTTATCTTGTGTAATTTGAATGTCTTGTGGGACAGGTTTTGTTAACAAAGCGGGGGCCGATTTTACTCTTTCTCGATAGGCAATTTTCATTTCACTGAAACTTTTAAAAGGTGAGGTGTCATCAATTGCTTTATTTGAATTGCCTTTTTCATTCAGCATCTGTTCCGACTTCTCGTTTTCTACATCATGTTCAGATTTTGTCTCCAATGAACCATTTGAAGTACTAGGTCTATCTTTCACACATACCTGTTCCGCCTGGACATTTACAGTTTCTATTTCCGATGTTCGTTTGGTTTCCATTGAGCCATGAGAAGTATGTGGCCTAGATGTAGTCACTATTTGTTCTGCTTGAACATTTAGACTTTCTACATCAGGTGTATGCTGAGATCCAAATGAACCGTAAGATGTATTAGGCCTGCTTGTTAAATACTTATTCCTGTATTCTAGGTAATTGCTGATACACTTCCGACCACAGAATCTGCCTCCGTACTCAATTTTCTGTTCGGGTTTGCTTTCTCCACTTGAAGTTAAATTCACTTTATGCCCATACAAAACTTCATTCTTCTTCACTTCTTGTTTTTCAATTTCAAAATGGCGTCGACCCAATACTGCACCTGCACTAACAGCTCGTTCTTGTATAACTGTTTTAATTTCATCGTTAATCGGTCCATAAGGAGCTTTTTCAGTTTTTTGAGTTATTCCTATAGGTGTTAACCAAGAATTTGCGGATATTCCATTTATTAGATGACTTATTTTCCCATCTGTGTCCACGGTTGGGTTTGATATTCTTATTTTGTGGAATACGGTATTATTTTCGTCAGTTTTGCCAATCATTTTGTCTTTTAGAAGCATTTCCAATTCATTCAATTTATAAATTTACTGATTTTCTTATTTTTTTCCTCTCGAAATTTCTGTAACTTATTTCTCTATTTAACAGCAATCGAGCAATAAATATTAGAATATTATCCTTTTTTTAAAAAAAATTATACAACACTGTCAAAATAAAATAAAATTGAAATACCAACTTTCAGATTTTTCCGTTATTTAACCAAAATAATCCAATTTAATCCTTGAATCTAACAACGTTGATTAAATTACTAATTAAAATTTGTTGCTTTAAATTTGTTTATTATTTAACATTTCCAACATTTCGTTAGGTATTTTTAAAATTTTCTCATGTTTTTACTTTTATATCTGAAACACCATCGCTATAACAAATAAAATGCTGTCCTCAATAGTGTCTGAAATTATTTTTTAATAAAATTAATATGAATTTTAAAATTTCCTATTATTTCTTGGTTTTGTAATGATCCCATTGTAATCTCCTCAATACGATATCATTTAAATATCACTTAAGTTACGATTCATACAAGATTCTCCTCAAGTTTAATTATTTTTTTATTTTTTGTAAAAAAACCTTTCCTATTTCTGATTTCTAGGCATTTCGAAGAACTGACGAAACTTTTACACAAACATTTTTAGGATATTTAGTTCCTTTCATCCTATTAAGAAATAAGAATACAGCTCCAAATGTTAACATATGTTTAAATTATTTAGTCTTGAAACCCTGCTGTAAAACATTTATTAAACTGATGTGGCAATTCACATGTTTAAATAACCAAACAAACATCGGTTGTTAGGACAACTGTTTTTAACGCAAAAGCTAACTACATAATTTTGTTATAATTAAGCAGTTTTTTAATTCATTGGCTAAATGAAAATAAATGTTCTCTTATCAGATGTTTAATTAGAGGTTTACTATTGAAAAATTCTACAAGTGGAATGACGTTAATTGATAAATGTTACAAACTTTTCATTAGACCGTTATCACTAGATCGAACATTACATGATTAATCCATTTCTGAAATCAGACTTAACCAATGTTGGAGCAATTTTGTTTGAAAGAATTGTAATTAAATACCTGAGTATTTTTATTTTAACTTGCAATCTGTTGGAAAGCTTTTGTCAGGAAGAATTGTGATTAAATTTACCTTGCTATTTTCTTTTAACTTAAAACCTGTATCCATTGATTTGTTAGTTTTAATAATTAACAGTTAGGTAGCATTTTATCAATTTATGGTGAACTTAAGTTGATTAAGTAACAATATCTGACGATTGATTATTTTGTATGGCAGATCGATATATCAACAGGATTCTTAATTTCCGGTTTCAGAAAAATTTTAAAAAACGAGATTTTTTAAATAGTGATTTATGATTCTGAGATTATCGTTGTATATCAATCAATAGGTGGCCTTGAAGTTCGGATAGTAGAGCGCCTGGTTAGTATTGAAAAGAGACTCGGTTTACAGTACTTTGTGCTGTCAGAAAATGTACTTTGTGTCAAACTTTTCAGCCGTCTTAATTTTTTAAATTTATTTAAAACAAAGGTTTGGTCTTGTGTCATGGATATGAATTTCCGAAGAATGCACATATCGGAAATAGCACAGCAAAACTAAAAAGGTATTTTTGATAAATTTGTATTTAAATTTTTATTCAATAGTTGATATGGAAAGTGAATGAAAAAAGTTTTTAATAATAAGCTTTTCAAAAATTGCTACGAAAACATCAATAAAAACCTTTGTTTCGGTGTGATTGGAACTATTCATCTAGTCAGTCATCATGAATTATTCAATATTACACAAAGTGGCCTTTAGAAGATCTAGACACCTTAAGCGCTACAGTTTCAGCGGATTTACAAAGAATGACAAAATATTGTTTACATGTAGTTCCTCTGGTTTTCCAACTACAAACGTGTAGATTACGTGTAGATAAATACTGGATAGACGGAAGCCATTTGATGGAATTTACGCAAACACAAGCAGAATATTACCTATAGCTTACTTTAAAATGAGCGTCGGATTTCTTATTCTATGAAAATGGTGCGTAACAGATAAAATTTCTCAGTCATACTGTTGTAAGTCTCAAACCAAATACTACTGCTGATTTCTGGAATGCCGACAGCTTTTCGTAAATAAATATATAGACAGATGGATATATAAATGCATGAATTTATAGACTTAGCACAACAACTTGGAAAATTTCTTTCGATCTGCATTATATTTGCCCATTTTTGAAAAAAATATTTATTTTATCAATATAAAATATAAAATTGGTTGTTATTACTATCTGTATGATTAATTTGTTAAGTTTACTCAATAGCTTTAATGGAAACGGAAATCCCAAAAGATTGGGGCAAAGCAATTATATGTTTAGTATCAGCTTGGAACATTCACATAAGTTCTACATGTAAGTAAACAATGGCATCGACCGAAAGAAAACGTGTTCGTTCGAGAATGATAACAAATCCTGCAAAGAAAACAAGAGCAACATGGAACAAACTGAATCTAATAATGTTTTTATCCCTTTTTGCAGTCATAAATGATAAATTAAATCAACTTGTCTGTTTATTTACGTATTGCTGATTCCGTTGTCAGAAATCATGCTTCATTGCTGTTTGTTGTGGGTGTCCCGTTTTCGATAAAGAATCACATGATCAATGACCTTTTACAGATTAACCTTGCAGTAGGTTTACCTTCGAATTTCAACGAAAGTAAAAGATTTATCATGAAACCAAGTCTTAAATTTTTTATTATAGGCTTAGTTGTGAAATAATGCGCCGTTTTATGTTATGCATAGGGAAACTTAATGAGCTTAAACATTAGAATTGAAATTCCTTCCAGTTGTTTTTGTGTCGAAATTAATTATTAAAACCGTGGTAAAACTCATTCAAAATATAAAATGAGGCTTACAGTTAAAGAGAAAATCTGTTTTACGTAGGTATATTTGTTATAGAACAAATTAAAATAGAGTTAATTGTCCTGTTTTCGAAAAACCATAAAAAAAGATAAATAAGTACAAATTACCAGAGAGATTAAGAAGAATATTTCATCGAAACCATCAAAACAACACCGAAATTCAAGTAGACGTCCCTTTATAATCAAAGGAAAACAATTAGAGATAAAATTTACCAATTATTTCAACTGGGTTGACTTTTGTCAACTTTTACGATCAATTTTAATACTTGTGTTTGTAAATAATACTTTATCTTTCGAATGAAAACTGATCACTCTGTTAAAAAATAATTGACTGGTATGTTTTTGTTTGATTTATTATCACAAACCTCGAAAAGTCTTAACAATAAAGTCATTGTAACAATGTATTCCAAAAAATTTCATGTAGTAAATTATATTTATTGCTTCGATACCAAAGAACATGATTGCATTACAATGTAATATTTTGTGTCAATAAACACTTTGTTATTGTTTTTAAATTCAATCTTGCCCTTCCTCCTTCTTTATTAATTAAAAGTTTTACTTCACGTCACACACTTTCTCCTAAAACGAAAAGATAGATGCTGCTCTAACATGAAATGTCACATTCAGCAAATCTTTTAATCTTGGGATTACCAAAAATAATTCTCTTCGTAAATAAAATATTTTTAAAAATAAAAGATGTTGTGATTATTTTAAATAAACTGTGAAATAAGGAATTGTGTAGATCTTTAATTACGAGAAAAACCTGGCTATTAAAATATGTATAATACAAGAATGATAAAATAACCTCTGGCATCGTGTAATAGCAACAGTAAAGATATCACATTATCAAACCAACAAAGGGTCAAATAGAAGTTAGAGCTATAAAACTGACTGTTATGTGCGAAATTTTAAAGGAAATTTAGAAGAACTTAGGCAACTACTAAATAACGTAGTTGGACATTATAAAAACATACACAGTGGATGTCATCTATAATATGTAAAACCCAGCAAAAATATTATACATGCATGATAAAATAATCTCTGGCATCGTGTAATAGGAACAGTAAAGATATCACATTATCAAACCAACAAAGGGTCAAATAGAAGTTAGAGCTATAAAACTGACTCTTATGTGCGAAATTTTAAAGGAAATTTAGAAGAACTTAAGGCAACTACTAAATTACATAGTTGGACAATATAAAAACATACACAGTGGATGTCATCTATAATATGTAAAACCCAGCAAAAATATTATACAAGCATGATAAAATAATCTCTGGCATCGTGTAATAGCAACAGTAAAGATATCACATTATCAAACCAACAAAGGGTCAAATAGAAGTTAGAGCTATAAAACTGACTATTATGTGCGAAATTTTGAAGGAAATTTAGAAGAACTTAGGCAACTACTAAATTACATAGTTGGACATTATAAAAACATACACAGTGGATGTCATCTATGATATGTAAAACCCAGCAAAAATATTATACAAGCATGATAAAATAATCTCTGGCATCGTGTAATAGGAACAGTAAAGATATCACATTATCAAACCAACAAAGGGTCAAATAGAAGTTAGAGCTATAAAACTGACTATTATGTGCGAAATTTTAAAGGAAATTTAGAAGAACTTAGGCAACTACTAAATTACATAGTTGGACATTATAAAAACATACACAGTGGATGTCATCTATAATATGTAAAACCCAGCAAAAATATTATACAAACATGATAAAATAATCTCTGGCATCGTGTAATAGGATCAGTAAAGATATCACATTATCAAACCAACAAAGGGTCAAATAGAAGTTAGAGCTATAAAACTGACTATTATGTGCGAAATTTTAAAGGAAATTTAGAAGAACCTAGGCAACTACTAAATTACATAGTTGGACATTATAAAAACATACACAATGGATGTCATCTATAATATGTAAAACCCAGCAAAAATATTATACAAGCATGATAAAATAATCTCTGGCATCGTGTAATAGCAACAGTAAAGATATCACATTATCAAACCAACGAATGGTCAAATAGAAGTTAAAGCTATAAAACTGACTATTATGTGCGAAATTTTAAAGGAAATTTAGAAGAACTTAGGCAACTACTAAATTACATAGTTGGACATTATAAAAACATACACAGTGGATGTCATCTGTGATATGTAAAACCCAGCAAAAATATTATACAAGCATGATAAAATAATCTCTGGCATCGTGTAATAGCAACAGTAAAGATATCACATTATCAAACCAACAAAGGGTCAAATAGAAGTTAGAGCTATAAAACTGACTATTATGTGCGAAATTTTAAAGGAAATTTAGAAGAACTTAGGCAACTACTAAATTACATAGTTGGACATTATAAAAACATACACAGTGGATGTCATCTATATATGTAAAACCCAGCAAAAATATTATACAAACATGATAAAATAATCTCTGGCATCGTGTAATAGGATCAGTAAAGATATCACATTATCAAACCAACAAAGGGTCAAATAGAAGTTAGAGCTATAAAACTGACTATTATGTGCGAAATTTTAAAGGAAATTTAGAAGAACCTAGGCAACTACTAAATTACATAGTTGGACAATATAAAAACATACACAATGGATGTCATCTATAATATGTAAAACTCAGCAAAAATATTATACAAGCATGATAAAATAATCTCTGGCATCGTGTAATAGCAACAGTAAAGATATCACATTATCAAACCAACAAAGGGTCAAATAGAAGTTAGAGCTATAAAACTGACTATTATGTGCGAAATTTTAAAGGAAATTTAGAAGAACTTAGGCAACTACTAAATTACATAGTTGGACATTATAAAAACATACACAGTGGATGTCATCTATAATATGTAAAACCCAGCAAAAATATTATACAAACATGATAAAATAATCTCTGGCATCGTGTAATAGGATCAGTAAAGATATCACATTATCAAACCAACAAAGGGTCAAATAGAAGTTAGAGCTATAAAACTGACTATTATGTGCGAAATTTTAAAGGAAATTTAGAAGAACCTAGGCAACTACTAAATTACATAGTTGGACATTATAAAAACATACACAATGGATGTCATCTATAATATGTAAAACCCAGCAAAAATATTATACAAGCATGATAAAATAATCTCTGGCATCGTGTAATAGCAACAGTAAAGATATCACATTATCAAACCAACGAATGGTCAAATAGAAGTTAAAGCTATAAAACTGACTATTATGTGCGAAATTTTAAAGGAAATTTAGAAGAACTTAGGCAACTACTAAATTACATAGTTGGGCATTATAAAAACATACACAGTGGATGTCATCTGTGATATGTAAAACCCAGCAAAAATATTATACAAGCATGATAAAATAATCTCTGGCATCGTGTAATAGCAACAGTAAAGATATCACATTATCAAACCAACAAAGGGTCAAATAGAAGTTAGAGCTATAAAACTGACTATTATGTGCGAAATTTTAAAGGAAATTTAGAAGAACTTAGGCAACTACTAAATTACATAGTTGGACATTATAAAAACATACACAGTGGATGTCATCTATATTATGTAAAGACCTGCAAAAATATTATACAAACATGATAAAATAATCTCTGGCATCGTGTAATAGGATCAGTAAAGATATCACATTATCAAACCAACAAAGGGTCAAATAGAAGTTAGAGCTATAAAACTGACTATTATGTGCGAAATTTTAAAGGAAATTTAGAAGAACCTAGGCAACTACTAAATTACATAGTTGGACAATATAAAAACATACACAATGGATGTCATCTATAATATGTAAAACTCAGCAAAAATATTATACAAGCATGATAAAATAATCTCTGGCATCGTGTAATAGCAACAGTAAAGATATCACATTATCAAACCAACGAATGGTCAAATAGAAGTTAAAGCTATAAAACTGACTATTATGTGCGAAATTTTAAAGGAAATTTAGAAGAACTTAAGGCAACTACTAAATTACATAGTTGGACAATATAAAAACATACACAGTGGATGTCATCTATAATATGTAAAACCCAGCAAAAATATTATACAAGCATGATAAAATAATCTCTGGCATCGTGTAATAGCAACAGTAAAGATATCACATTATCAAACCAACAAAAGGTCAAATAGAAGTTAGAGCTATAAAACTGACTATTATGTGCGAAATTTTAAAGGAAATTTAGAAGAACTTAGGCAACTACTAAATTACATAGTTTGACATTATAAAAACATACACAGTGGATGTCATCTATGATATGTAAAACCCAGCAAAAATATTATACAAGCATGATAAAATAATCTCTGGCATCGTGTAATAGCAACAGTAAAGATATCACATTATCAAACCAACAAAGGGTCAAATAGAAGTTAGAGCTATAAAACTGACTATTATGTGCGAAATTTTAAAGGAAATTTAGAAGAACTTAGGCAACTACTAAATTACATAGTTGGACATTATAAAAACATACACAGTGGATGTCATCTATATTATGTAAAGACCTGCAAAAATATTATACAAACATGATAAAATAATCTCTGGCATCGTGTAATAGGATCAGTAAAGATATCACATTATCAAACCAACAAAGGGTCAAATAGAAGTTAGAGCTATAAAACTGACTATTATGTGCGAAATTTTAAAGGAAATTTAGAAGAACCTAGGCAACTACTAAATTACATAGTTGGACAATATAAAAACATACACAATGGATGTCATCTATAATATGTAAAACTCAGCAAAAATATTATACAAGCATGATAAAATAATCTCTGGCATCGTGTAATAGCAACAGTAAAGATATCACATTATCAAACCAACGAATGGTCAAATAGAAGTTAAAGCTATAAAACTGACTATTATGTGCGAAATTTTAAAGGAAATTTAGAAGAACTTAAGGCAACTACTAAATTACATAGTTGGACAATATAAAAACATACACAGTGGATGTCATCTATAATATGTAAAACCCAGCAAAAATATTATACAAGCATGATAAAATAATCTCTGGCATCGTGTAATAGCAACAGTAAAGATATCACATTATCAAACCAACAAAGGGTCAAATAGAAGTTAGAGCTATAAAACTGACTATTATGTGCGAAATTTTAAAGGAAATTTAGAAGAACTTAGGCAACTACTAAATTACATAGTTTGACATTATAAAAACATACACAGTGGATGTCATCTATGATATGTAAAACCCAGCAAAAATATTATACAAGCATGATAAAATAATCTCTGGCATCGTGTAATAGGAACAGTAAAGATATCACATTATCAAACCAACAAAGGGTCAAATAGAAGTTAGAGCTATAAAACTGACTATTATGTGCGAAATTTTAAAGGAAATTTAGAAGAACTTAGGCAACTACTAAATTACATAGTTTGACATTATAAAAACATACACAATGGATGTCATCTATAATAAAATGTAAAACCCAGCAAAAATATAAGGTATCTTGCATTATTATTACTGCCTCAAAAGTAAAAGTGTTACGAGATACTGTTCGCAATTTAACATACAATATTGAAGTGCTTGATGATTTTTACCTTTTGACGATTTCTTTGTTGAAAGTTTTGATAATGATTGAAAAATAAATTGCTCATAGCAATCAAAACCTAAAAACCACTTTTTACCTGTGTAGATATTTGATACATAATTGATGTTGAAAACGTAGTAAAATTATATCTTATACATAAAGATAAAACGTTTTGATGACCATGCAAATTAAGTATATATGTTATACTTTTATGACTGTGAGTTAAAAATATCTTATAAATATGGTGCTCTATTTACACTGATCACATGTATAATTTATAAATAGTTTAAGGTGCCCATTACCTATAAAGGTTTATCAATTTACCACTTGGTAATTTTTAATGTCATTTAATGAAAGTTACGTAGATATAGATTAAATTAATTGTGGTAAGAATCACATTGTTATGTCACAAAGCTTTAAGAAATATTCAATATGCTTCTTTCTGTACTCTTGAGATAAATCGTATACTGACGAAAAGAATCATCACTCTGTCTGGCCATCTGAAAAATAGATTCATAATACCTAAATTAATTCATTACTCCCAGTACATAATGACCGTTCTAAGAATATTGATGATTCCTTTATTTGTGATTCGATTCAATTCTTTTTCTCATTTCAACAGTAAATTGCAAAGTCCTAAAATGTTTCTTCGTAAACAACTACAACGTACATTGTTAGCCGAAAATAATCCATTTAATTGTAATGAGATATTCAACTAAAATGACTGGTCTTAAAGGAAGTTTCAAAAGCCTGATAAATATTTAACAAAAATTCCTGTTCAATTTTTATGTGCCATATGTGCAAATTTCCGAAATTCATTCTTCATCAGTAACACTAGGGGCCAAAAACGCTGCTAGATAAAAAAAGAATCCAAACATTTGAAAATAAATGAATCCAAAATTCGAAAAAAATTATTAATACCAATGCAGCTAAGGAATCGTATGCATGAAAGAATAAACCTTATTTTTAAATAAATTTCAAAAATGAAGACGATTAAAAATTTTGCAATATGGTACATTTTTTGAACTCACAAAATACTGTCTACGGAGTAATAGATAATTTTTTCGTTTATAAAAAATTTAATTATTGGTTGCTTTAATTATTATTTACCAGTGGTGATACTTAAGCCATTTGTGCGAAAACGATTTTATCAACATATGTTACACAATATATGCAAGTGAGACAAAAGAATACCCATTTAAATCTTAGTTTTAATATTGTATTCGTTGAATAATTAAAAACCACAAATTAATCTAGGTGACATCAATTTTTTGCAATAATAGCTAAACACAGGGTTGTCTTATAATAAAATCTGGTCATCGTTCATATAAATATTAGCGATGTTGGTTTTTTTTTCGTTAAAGACTAAAAGCTTGAAACCAAAAGAAAACATGATATTTTAATATGACAAACATTATGACTTTTTGGTGATGAAATTGTTTAAATATATTGTATTGTAATAATATACCTTTAATTGGAAACGAAAGAGTGGTTACGATTTCAAGGTTGAAACCATTTAACGCATTTACAGATTTAACATTTGTAGAATGCACCGTTTTATTTCTATCTACATCGGTTGTCGGTACTGAAACACAATTAAGATAAAAAGTAAGCTATTTCTCTTTAGAGTTAAATATTCTGATTTATCGTGATTATTTTAGTCTTTTTGATGAATCAGTTTTTTTGACCATCAAAAATGTCTATAAATAAAAAAAATAAAAAAGAAGAAACAAAAATTAACAACATTTATTATAACAAACAATTCACCAACAAACCTTCCATCTACTGTACATGGGATGCATAATGATAATAAAAATGTGTTGTATTTTTATTTTGTTTTCATCACAATATAAAAACAATTTTAATATACTGCAGAGAAGTGTCCTGTTTTAAGAATTCTATTAAAGAAACAATGATCGAAGAAGTTCCTCCAAAACACAGAAGTTTAGTCATCGGATCTACTATTAGAAAAGTTTGTCCAGTTTCTCATAAATATTATCATAATTTCTAGATAAAACTTTTTTGATCAGCTGAAAATATGACCAAATATGTCGTATTGATTTATTTGTTGAGAGCTGAGCTTGCCAAAAAGCTCATTGTCGAAGGATAAAGAAAATTATTTTTATGTTTTTAATTGCATTATTAATATAACTGATAAAATATTTCAGCGGTTTTTTAAAATTAACGACAGAAATATATACAATTGCTGGTTAGATTTATTTGTGCTCTGACAGTAAACGCAGTGCCTTTAAGTGTTCGGATGACAAAACTATATAATATTTGAGTAAGAAAAAAAACATTAGTAGGTGCTTAAGTGAAGAAAAAAACATATAATATTTCGAGTCAACATTGATTTACTTTGATTCAAACTCCAATAAACATGAATAAACTATTCAGGTATTATAAGATTCTTAACAGTTATTTAATCATTAATATTATTGTTAGCAAGCAATATAAAATTTGCTAAACATTTTTAATTATTTCCTGAGAAGAAATTTGATTTTAACAGCAAAGTCAGCAATGATAATTTAATAAGAAACATCAGAATAATCCCGTTCTTAGTGCTAGGCATTGAGAACAATTTAAAATTTTGTGATATATATATATATATATATATATATATATATATATATATATATATATATATATGAATTAAATATTTGTCTTTTTTGTGCGTGTTACACTAAAATATGTTATTTTTTAACAATATGATCAATTCTATCATCCCATAATTGTAACATTCTTACCTTGTACATGTTTTGTGCCACCCCTGAAATGCTATAGAAATTAAACTCATATTTAACAGTTTTTTGAAAAAAAACTTTATTAACACATTTTGATTGACCTAGGGAAAATTGTCTGTTGAAACCTAGAAAAATCAAATATCATTTTTGATGATTTTATTTGTAAAACGAAAAGGAAATTAGACCTGAGAGGATGAAAATATATAAGATTGGCTAAAAACAGAATCACAACTAGCTCTGTACACTTAATACATCAAACATGAACAAAATTCTTTTATTTTTTGTTTTATAATGTTATAATATAAAGTATGTACATATGAAGAAAAAAAAAACTATTTTTTTTAACAAATACGAATATTGAACCTGTGCTATATATATTAAAGGAGGAACATTCCTATTTACAGCTTTAATTGTATGATTAACGTTTGTTGATTGCATTTTAAAGTTACAATAATGGGTATCGCCGTTTAAATATAAGTTTAATGTGATAGTACTTGGTTTTATTAGTTCTGTAAATGGCCATTTAGGAAAAAGATAGATTAAACTTTATTTTCAATAATAAAAGCAAATAATAATATCATCGCCATGTTTTATAAAAGATTTAAAACATTTCCAGCTAAAGTTGTTTACTGTATGTCTTCACAGGACGACACAATCAATCAAATCAATTGAACCGTAAAGTGTTTATTTACATAAAAAAATAGTTATCATAAAGTCAAGTTAAAGAAAAAAAGTGTAAAATAATGTTTTTCAATTAATTAATTTTTTTAATGTTTATGGGCTTATGATGTAGTAATTTTTTGGAATGATTTATAAACTGAAATTTGATTTTAATTTAAATTCTCGATAGGGTTAAAATTTTATCTTATAAAACCTAGGGCATTTCAGTTTTTAGTAAGCAGTTACTGTAAGAATGTGTGCTCTATAGAAATACCATAAAAACCTTCTATTCCTGTGTTTAAACATCTAAATTCTTTATACATTTTCACCATAGTCTCAGTTTAAATAAAGATTGAAATTAATAACCAAATATAACATCTTAATCCACTGGTCAATCTTTGAAGTAAGGGGTTCCGGTCGGTTACTTATACCCATTTACTGATATTTTTGCGCCTAAAAATTAAGTTTATATAATTTAATGTTATAAGATAGACTTAACATTGTGAAAGATACTCTAGTATCGCTTACTAGCTGCTGATCTTTTTCATTTAAGTTCGTAGTTATTACAAAGCTACCAGTAATATTCCTATGATAAATGGGGACGTTAAGTTCTCTTCAGGTGTTGGTGTTAAACGTTAATTACACATTTGATTTAGGCGTGGGCAGTAGATTTGTGTAAATACATAACACATTACCTGTTAAATCTTGGTGTGCCATATTTGCATTCCACATCAGTAACACTAGAGCCGAAAAGTTTGATAGATAAAAACATCAGCCAAACATTTGAAAATGAATAAATCTAAAATTCCATAACTATATGAATCTAAATCCAGCTAAGGAATGCTTTACATAAGGGAGTAAACCTGATTTTTAAATAAACTTCAAAAATTGAGACGGCTGAAACTATTTTGTTAGCAGATTTATAACAAATATATGTAAATTTACTCTAAAATATCGATGCATTTAAGTCAATTTGTGTTGTGATTGCTAATAAATTGAAAATATGCATATCTGTTTTTTACGATGAGTACAGTGGAATAAGAACAGAAACTACCATCATTTTTTAGAAAACGAGTTTGATATTTATGAAAGAAATGGACTGACAAAAGCAAATTAACTTACACCATACTGACTTTTCTATTTACGCATACTGTGTTGCCTATCCATTCTTAAGGTGGTGATTGCTATTTACCTTTGAGTGTTAATAAACTCAGTTGTTGTACTGGTTACTCTTTTGTTTGGTACAATGTTGAAAAGAGAAACCCCAAACATTTTCATTGACGCTAGTGATTAGAAGATTGAATACTTGATCTAAAGTAGCTGTTTAATTGATATTTCGTCGAAAATGTCGGCATATACAATCTTGAATTAAATGATAATAAAACCATAACTTTAAAGTATTTTACGTGTTATTAGATCTTTTATTTTATACTACAGTAGGTCTCTTTTAACCTCTTAGCTCCTCTTAGATTACCTGTATCCCGTCACAATCACATTGTTTGTATGCTCTCTAAAATTGTTAACTGAAATTCATAAAAATAACTAAATTAAAAAAATTGTACTTACCAATGGAGTGTTATTATTTGTTTCGGCATTTTGTTCTGCTGAAAAACCATTAAACAAATTATCTGGTCTTCTAGCAACTAAATCAGATAACGGCTTCGAATTTGGATTTTGATTGTTTGGGTCAAACAGCATTTCTCTTGGTCCGCTTGATATACAATCTGACAAGAAATGAGAACTCGGATTTGTGGGACGTTGAGAAGAAGAATACGGTGTAGACCATTTCGGGTGTGTACAAGCGTCCGACTTTTGAACATTGTTATTCTTGTCATTTTTATTTTTAGCGTCAAATTTTGAACATGAATTTAAGTTTTCTTCATATTGCTTTGTTTTGTTCATTATTCCAAGACTGCTAACAGGCGATGACAAAGAATCAATGCCAAAATCTAGAACTCCAGATATTTTGCCCTCCATTTCAGTATTTTCCACAGGTACCTTTTCAGTAGGTGCATAATTTTTTCTTTCTGTTTCTTAAATGAAAGGTTTTCGAAATTAAAAAATGATCTTACCAAATTTTTGAAATAATCAACAATAATAAAATACTTAGTCCTATGAAAGAATTAAGTTACTCTCTTGTAACATCAAAAAACAAAAATGAATGATGTTCGAACAAATACTATAATAGTAATTTTCAATGTTACCAAGTCTATGGTTAAATAAGTCTGTCTTTCACATCGTCATAGACATATAACGATAAAAAACTAACCTCATGCCGTGTCGCATTTTTCTATATCATTACTAGATAATTGTTTTCACACTTTTACATTTCTCAGCTATGAAATTTGAATTTACAATATTTAGACATGAAAATTGTACTAATTTACAAATTTTTAAGTTAATAATTTTAATATTGAATCAATATTTATTGCGAATAGAGACTTACGATCACAATTAATGAACATTTTCTTCAGAAGAGTCTCTTCAAGGAAGCTGTACATTTCTTTTATAACTTCAAGAAACACATCCATCACATTGGCTTCGTTGGATAAGACATATCTCAACAAAAGGGATGTTCTGGCTCTTCTGCCAAGTTCTCTAACTCTGAATTGACATTCAAAGTCGTGCTCGTTTGACATTAATCTTTTGTCGACAAATTTCTGTTTGAAATTAATAGCGTCCAGTTCTTCTAGCAGAGTAGTCATATTTAATATTATCGTCAGTTTCTGATTCATTACGTTAACATCATCTACATCTGTAATGTATAATGATTTTGCTTGGGATTGAAAACTAAATAAAATGTGCCTACTTTAAGAACTTTGATCACACCCTTAACACCAAGCTTTTTTAAATTTGTACCCGGCCTTTTTATAGTCCCAAATCGGTGGTTTTATATATATGTTTTTACATTCTATGTCTTATTTTGCTTTCTTATTTGTTTTTAATTTTTTTTTTAAATATATAATGATAATGACTCAGAACAGTGAACGTTGAAGTAATTCTTTTAGTACGCTGTGTCAACATCTTACAGAACGAAATAAAGAATACCTAAAGATATTATTCCTTTTTTAAAAATGAATGTTTCTATTTGGCTGTTGATACCCTAAAATCCTTTCTATTGTATACCGCAATGGCCTTGAAGATTTTTGCACATGGCATTAATTCAAAATTATCCCTTATGGTTTTCTATATCGTTTTATTTAAAATAGCACGCAATAAGAACATTCTTTTTATGAACATAGACCTAAAGACTATTAACCATTTCTTCACGATTAAGACGATCAACTCCAATAAAACCGAAGACGGTTGTTGTTGCTTTTGAATTTAGATTCTTGAAACATTTTTATAATCTTTTATTAACTTCATTATTATAACTGATGGAATAAAATCTTTAAATATATATATTTTTTAAATTAACTAGTATCATTTTCATGTTTTAACAAAATTTGTCATGTTATCATTTTAATTCTGTTATTGTTTTCTAATACTGCATATAAAGAACATCTAGAATTATTGCCATAAAAATTATTCCCAGTTAACCTTGAGATAGTTAGATTTGAAAACGTTATAAAATTTATTTAAACTGATTATTTATCAACTTATTAATTAAATTTTGTAAAGTCAGTGTTAAATTTTATTTACCCGTAGTTTTATCTGATACAGATACGGATATTTCCATATCTACAGTATCCAGGTAACCTCTTATCTCTTGATCTGAAAACACTGTTTGAAGCACTTTTTCTATTCTTCTATGTGTATCATCTGTTGTTCCAGTATCTTTAAATGCGAGTTTCAGTATCAAAGATCCAACAATTACATCGTCGATTCTCGCAATACCTTCTATGCGTTTATTTAGCTGAAGCATTTTCTTCGACAAAATCTCTTTTACCTTCATATCATCTTTCGTTTTCAGTTTTAAAAAAACTATTTTTTCAACTTCTGTGAATTAATACACGAATAAACTATTAAGTTCAGATTCTACTTGCATCAGAACTTATTTTCAAATACTGAAAATTATTTCAAAAGTACTTATCAACTTGGTAAATCGTTCAAATCCAAACAGAATAAGATTAAGTTTTTTCATGATAACTGCAGTACAATATCTAATCATGATAAAAAAAAGATAAACTATATATATATATATATATATATATATATATATATATATATATATATATATATATATATATATTTAACCATTGAACAGCATAGCTATGGCAGTTATTGGATTATAAATGACATAGCTTTGCCAGGCAAACCAATCATAATGCCTGGCAAAGCTATGCCATTTATAATCCAATAACTGCCATAGCTATGCTGTTCAATGGTTATATTTACATAACATTAATTATTAATTAATTTTTTTGAATTTTTGTCACATCAATTTGAATTTTTCCGCCTTCAACGAGAAGCGGGGTCAATTATTGGAACAGCATAACAATGTAAACAAAATATAGAACAATATGAAAAAACACGGAACTCGCAAAAATTATGAAATATTTTATAAACCATCACATTGTTTTGCATATTTTGTATAAAACATCATTTTAGTCACTTTCATAGCAATTTTACGAAATTATTTTAAAAAAGAAAATGAATTTCCTAAGGCGGATGACGAACAAGTGAACAGTCTCGAAGATTGACACGAAAAAGATGTCTCACTCTCGCTGTCATTTTTGGAAATTTAAAAGTGCAGTGCGAGAAATTGGAATCTACGAAGAAACCAGTAGTGAATTAATTGGATGACGGAAATGTAACCTGCTTTGGAAAGTCATAGTTTCTGTCATTATTATTCGTAGAACTTGTGGAACTGACCACATGATGCGACCCAGATTGTGGCCCATTTAGGCGCGGTACAACAGCTGATTCAGTGTTTTAATTTTTTGCAGGGTGAGTTAATTCTTACCATGAGTTACTATGACGTTTTTTCTGTTGTGTTTCGACAGTTCTGCTGTAAGATTGGGAGAAGCTTCTCATTTATGGTTCGACATAAACAAATTCGTGCCGAGCTTCGTACCCCAGGTCATTGAGATGCTGAAGGGCCGTCACCCGCAAACAGCGAGGAGTGTATTTAGTTTCAACTTTTGCAGCATGGCATATGCCGGACAAAAACGGGCAAATGTGCGTTTTAAAAGTGGTTTGAACATGCACCATATATCAGACTCTTCAGGGCCAGCCATGGCTTTTTATTATATTGATTGAACAAACTTTGGAATTTTTGTCAGTTTTATCGAAGCACTGGAAGCAGCGAAACAGCGGTTTAACATTTTACAGGATAGTCGACAGTCTCAGTTGCATATATATTCTTTTTTAACATCTGCTATTTTCGTCTGTATGAGATATCTCCCCTCTGAAAAATTTTTGGTCGTATTTCATGTTTCTAAGTTACATAATGTCCAGACTCGTCAATGTGAAACTCAGTTATGACTGGTGGTGAAATTCTATAGCTCGGGAATTAAAATTTATCAAACAGATGGTACCGTACATACTTTTTCAGTATTATGAGAGAAATTAGGGTACTTTTTAGATGATTGAAAATTTTCCGTTGTGTATTAAATTCAATGTATATTTTAAAATTAATAATTTTTTTTCTCAGGCTGTATTGTTGTTTAGTTACAAAACTTCTTCAAAAATAGTCCAGAGATTGAAATATTCATACGCATAGTGTAATGATCATGTGATCAATGTCAGTTATTGTACCGTATTTGCCACATGTCTCAAACATGTTTATATAGTAAAGTTTAAAAGAATATATATATATATATATATATATATATATATATATATATATATATATATATATATATATATATATATATATATATATATATTATATATATATAGCCGATTTTGACAGAATGTCGTTTTTAGGATTAGGTTTCGGATATATATTTGTTAATGTATTTGATTAACATGTACATGTACATAATTCTTTAATTGTTGAAAAGCCACCGTTTGTAACTACTAACCTTTAAAACTGGACAAGTCGTAGTACAACACAGTTGTTCGCGTTTCTTCAGTTTCTGCAAGCGAAATGAATAACAATGCTAGCATGAGTCCATAAGATAATGGAACGATTTTTGACTACTTTTGCGTCGTCTATACGTCCAATTGATATTTTTCCGAGGTTAAATGTAAGTGATAACAACTCATTAATGCCAATTATGTCATGGAGTTGTCTTGAAAGGTGTAAGTGTTTTTCAGTTTATCATGGTTTTTATTTCTGCATATGGAGACATTCATGCAAAAATTCCGTCAATCTCGTTATAATACAAAAATATGTATTTAAATGTAAAATAATATTAAATTAAATATTTATTTTAATAATTCGCCAGGTTGAATTTAAAATTTATTTTAAAAAATATCTTTAATCATTGTACATTAGGAAATTGTTTTTAAATATCATAAAGTTCAATGGCAAAGTATTCAATGTACAACGAGCTATCAGTACAAGAATTTACGCATCTTTAAAATATACTAGCGGAAAAAAGTAACTGTGCATGACTGAAATCTGAGATTATAAAATAATTTGAAAATGCAAAGCAATGAATAATTTCGTATTTGTTTATTAGATATTTCTTTACAAATTCATGTCATTGAAAAGGTTAGAGATACTGTTATTTCATACGCAGGGGACTAGAAACATAGCAGATAGTAAAAGTCAGTTCACAAGATCAGTATCGTGTGTGACCACCATTAGCATTGACACAGGACTGACAGCGACGCCTCAAAGAGTTGATTAAATGCCTAAAGAATGCTTGAGGGATGTTGTTCCATATCTGGTCTAACGCTTAGGCCAACCGTTGCAATGTAACAGGCTGATTGAGCAGATGATGTAATCGGCGTTCCATTTCATCCCATACGTGTTCAATTGGAGAAAAGTCGGGTAAAACGGCTGGCCACGGTAACACATTGACGTTATGCTGTGCCAGAAAATCCATTGCAACCCGTGCGACGTGTGGTCTTGCATTATCATGCTGAAAAGTGACGTTACGTTGCTGTCCTTGAATGAACGGGATGACATGGGTCTGTTGGATTTCATCACGGTACCGTGCACCGGTCAAATTCCCGTCGATGACTACCAGAGGAGTTCTGTCATTCGCTGTGATGCCACCCCAAACTATAACACTGCCCCCACCGAACGAACGTCGTTCCACCACACACGCGTCATGGAAACGTTCTCTAATGCGCCGATACACTCTGGAGCGTCCGTCACTGCTGTCAAAGTGTAATCTGGACTCATCGGTGAACATAATTAGTGCCCAGTCTCGTCGATTGAAGCGTAAATGTGTTCTGCACCATGCAAGAAGAGCTGTGCGATGACGTCGTTGTAGAATTAGACGGATTTCCGGATGTCGTGGGCGAATATGTCTTTCCCGTTAACGATTCCTTACTGTAATGGGGCTGATTGGCGTAGTCCAGGAATGCTCTGGGCAGTAGTACTGGCAGTTTGGAAACGGTTCTGGAGGTGCACAAGCCGAATATGGTTGTCTTGCTGACGTTTCGTTACGCGTGGACGTCCTGAACAAGGGCGGTCTCTAGTGGTGCGAAACTGTTGGTATCTCCATAAAGCATAAACAGTGTTTCTGTGGACACCAAAATGTCTAGTGACAAAGCTTTGGCTAATACCTTCCTCAAGCATACCAATTGCGCGGAGGCGATCATTTTCACTTAGCCTAGGCATTACACTATGGAAGCTTTCAACCGAATTAACTTGCTTTCTGGTTTTCTGGTGTCCAAACAAACAAACAACAGTAAATTATTCCTAAAATATTGTCACACTGAAATGCTGGGCGACAATTGCTTGAAAACCGACCCGCGCGCATGAAGCGTAAAAATCACTGGCAATTGATGCAATGACCAAGCGATATGATAGAGCTATATACACTTACCATTTTTGTGCAAATTTTAAGATTTATACATTCACTAATAAAAGCGAAATTATAAATTTTATTGATGCAAAGTTACTTTTTCCGCTAGTATGTTTAACAATTCTCTTGTTGCATCAATAATGACAACAAATGCTTTTGTCTAAATACCTAATAACAATTTCTTTAAGAAACTATGGACATGATTAAGACAAATATTTTACGATACAATAAAGCATTTTAAACATAAGTAAAAGATATTCACCAAACTTGAAAGACTCCATCATAACTTCATTTTCATCAAGTTCATTTACCATTCTATATACCACTTCTCTACATACACGACAGGCACGGGTTTCAAGGATATCTACAAGACCAACAACGCCTGTCTTACAAAGTCATATACGGGTTTCTAAATTCAAGCAACTTTTAACAATCGACCACGTAAAAGAAGTAGCGTAGCTTTCATCCAATAATAATACTATAACTACTACTTAATCATTGCTTTTTGAACGCAGGTCAGGAGGTTTCAAACCACTGGTACCAATTACTATATGTTGACCTTGCTTTGTTAGAGATATCACTGCTTTAGACTATCACTTGAAAAGTACCCGAAGTCAAAGTAAAATTACCCTATATATATAAATAAATAAATAAATATATATATATATATATATATATATATATATATAATATATATATATATATATATATATATATATATATATTACATTTTGCTCATATTTTTTCTTGTTTTTTGTTTATTTTTAACCACATACAGTTAAGATGTATTAAATTCGTAAAGGGGACAAATGAGTATGGATTGATAACAAATTCATGCAAGAGTTAGAACATTATCCAATATTAAATGTTTAAGTTCTATGAGTAAAGTTGCAATGACTTTATTTACTTACTGACTTCTTTTGTCAATGAGTCTTTTGACTTAATGACATCATTTGACAACAGGGCCCAAAGAAAATCCCCAATCTTTGGATAGCCGTTTTCTTGCGATATCCCATACATAACATCCATCATCAGATTGATTTTGTCATGGTAGGTTTTTCTATGTACAGAAACAACAGCTTTTGGACTGACAAGATCTACCTCCATCAGGCGATACAGTAAAGTATTGATACACACCTCGGTACTGATTTGTGATTGAATGCCATGCAGAAATTCTAAAATCCAATCACTTATTTTTGTGGAGCAAAGTTTGCAGAAATCTGTTAACATAAATAAAAGAAATATTAAAACGACCAATTTACGATTCTGAAAGATCAAGACCATTTCAATTAAAATATTTTGATCATATATAAACGTTTTTATTGTACTTGAAAAGTGCTGATATGCTTTCATTTGATTTTTTTTCAATTAAGTAAATTGGACGTTATAGTAGGTCCTACAGCAGGCATCATTAAAAATGCTGTCAAAAACTGCATTTTTGTCTTTTTCTGTATCAGATAATTACTACTAAATTTTTTCTTGATATTTGTAATATCATAAGGTTTCAGGTTTTTTATATTGATCTTAACGGCAATGGAAAAAGCATGTTAAAGCATGCGAGTTCGAAGAATACAATGAATATATCTAAATATGATCTTACAAGTTGATACACTGGTTGATGGGTTTTCCTGATCAAAAGACTTAAACACGTGTTCGTATGTATCACAACAAATTCTATAAAATGTCGAGCAACAATTATCATCATCTTTTGTCAAAACAAACAAGATTGTTTCAATAGCACGTTCCCTGCGTGTTGGCAATTCTTGTATTGATAACATTATCTCGCTTTCGATATTTCTTTCGTTGTACATCAGATCAAGCACAAAAACTGGGTCAATTTCTTCAATAATGTTTTGGAAATTTCTTCGAATTCTTTCTGCATCTGAGAAAATTCACATAATCAGACATGGTTACAAGTTAAATAGATATTAAAATAAGTGTTTTTAAATGTGCAATTATTTTAAGATTTAAATTTTAGATATATTATTTGCATAATGATATATATAAGCATTTATATTACTTTTCACCTCAACATTGGAGTTTGCTATAAAATCAAGACTTTTAAAACAAATATTTAAAAAAATATTACAAGAGATATTTTTTAGATTTAAAATATATACTTTGAAAAAAAAAACAACGTGCTATATTTCGAAACAAAAGAAAAATACATTACGTATAATTACAGTATATTTTGTGTTATTGATGATTATCGATTTTGTAACTATTTAATCTTTACTTCATATCACTAGACATATCCTTATCTCGCAAGTTTGGCAGAATTTGAATTTTTGTGAAAATAATACAAACCATGATAAATGTTTAAATAGTCATAAATAAAAAACTTCAATATAAATTATAAAAATTGTCTGCGAACTAAAATATGTTATCTTTAAGTGCAAATGAAATTTAATCGTGGCTATTATATCTTAAAATAAACATGAAATTGACATAAATTAGTGGACTTCTGAACATGAAATAAAAAAAATGCCTATTGATACTGCTAGGTATCAACAACTGAAAACTTTTAATTCGACAAAGTGCCAGGTTTAAGCACAGTTGTTGGTCTCTAAGAGTACTAGTACTATTTTACTTATTAAACAATCAGTGGTCCATTATTACGTACGAGAATGTACCTGGGCGAAATAAGACTTCACTTTATAAGATATTTATCAAAGATGTCTACTGCGTAAACATAAGTCTTTCAGTTCATGACATAAGTTTTATTTTTTCAATTGACCCATAAACAAATAGAAATAAAAAGGGTAAAAATTAGAATGTTAAAGCTCACACTGAGCTGTTCTTTCTTAACCTAGATTACATCAATAATAAAGATTGGAATAAATTACCTTTAAATTACCTTTTTATAATATTTATTACCTAATTTGTTATTATCTTTTTCTTCATCAGAAAAACTTGTTTTTGAATTAGTTGTATTCAGTCGACTGCTTGACATACTTGCACTGGAAAGTCCGCTAGTATTCTCCTCGCTGTATTTTCTAGAGTCTTTATCAGCATATTCTAAAGACAAAGAGGAAACGGATTCGCAACTTTCTTCTACAAAAGCATCAACCTCAGAATTTCCATCTTGTAACGGTATCGTTGTGTTACTGGAGAAGTTTGTAAGCGAAGGGAAAGGCGATAGAACAGATTTACGTTGTATTTCATCTGAACTGGGTCTATCTATCGTTGATGCACTACTCGAGCTGAAGGAAGTCAGTGTGCCTTCTGATGAATTTCTTTTTGAAATGACAAAAGATTGCTCAGCTGAATAACGCAATTCTTTTTGTTTTATGCTGGCTTTTATATATTGTTTCCACAAATCATCATCAACATCGCCTTGTCTTTCTTGAGGTTTTTCGGAAATGTCGTCAGAAATCTCGTCTGTGCCGGAATCATCCTTCCCTTCATCGGTAGCAGTAGAATCTCTCAAATAAAATGTTACTTCTTTTGAATCATGTCGCATTTGCACTTTATCGGAACATTCCGATTCTTGTTCTGAATTCGAAAGGGTAATTGGATCCATGTTGCCAAATTAATGTAAATATTTTTTGGTATCGCGATCTGTTTAAATGTTAGACAATCTCAAAAGCTGTCCTTGAAATAAAGGAGTAACATTTAAAATCATTATGCACAAAAAGTTTTTCTTCTATTTAACTTGAAGAACCTAAAAATACGAAAGAAAACTTTCTATTTAATAAGTTTTATATCAATTAAAATCAACCTATTTATGATTTATAATAATTGGTACTTTTGTCATGTGTCTATGTGCATTTTTGTAGATTTGTTTCAAAGGATTTATTTGGAATATCAAAAAACGACTAAAA
Source organism: Tegillarca granosa (assembly GCA_029721355.1). Classification (NCBI taxonomy): domain Eukaryota; kingdom Metazoa; phylum Mollusca; class Bivalvia; order Arcoida; family Arcidae; genus Tegillarca; species Tegillarca granosa. Next base: position 14,404,416 of record CM056596.1, read on the forward strand.
GCCATTCAGTTTTATTGTAACTACATCTACTTCCAGTTGGCTTGACAGATCCTGCAACTGTTATGTAAAGAGGCATCTGGTTACAATACATTTTCTATTCATTACTGCGAATTAGTCAGGGGCATCCAAGAATTCCGGAGAATGTGACTAGTTCGGTTAGCGTGTTCGATTAGAGTGTTTCAAAAGATTGATTGTTAAAAAAAATTAAGAAGATAAGGCTTGTTATTTGAAACTGCTATGGTTAAAATGAACGGCTGGCGGCGTTAATTTGTACTGTATTACTATCTATGTGGCTGTTTAAAAGATATATTATATGAAAACGCTTATGTAGTGATTATTTGGAATAAGTAATAAACTAGAGTTTATGTTTTATTCTTTATATTTCGAAAGAAAAGAAGAAAAGAAATTACCAAACAAAGGAAGTTGGTTGCTGTCAAGAACAACAAAATTTTATTCTACAACTTCATGCTATTGTCTTTCCTTATCCTACTTAACATCTATATTTAACCATTTAAATTTAAACGGTACTAAGTGACATTCAATTAAAAGTCTAGAAAAGACATTATTATTGGTGCGCATTAAGTAATACAAAATTTGTCAACAAAAATAATATACCCGCTAATGTTCTTTTTAATTCATGAAACATAAGGGGGTAATTTTGTAAAAATAGGATAATAATAATAATAATAATAATAATAATAATAATAATAATAATAATATCAATAATAAAAATAATCATAACTAGAATTGTAACTGTAAAAGTAATGGTAAGCACAATTACTAGAGTCTTCCACCAACCCAACATAGGATAGTCAAAATAATAATTATAATAATAACAATAATAATAATAATAATAATAATTAGAATTGTAATTGTAATAGTAATGGCAAACACAATTACTAGAGTCTTCCACCAACCCAACATTTTGTATTCCCCTTCATGTCTCAAAATAAGTTTGTTGATTATTATGTTGTAAACATTATTTGCTAGTTTTATTTGTTACTTAGGAATATTCAGAGAATAGTACATGTATGCGTGAGAGTGTGTTATTTGTCTGCCTTACACTGGAACACACTAAAAAGACTTTGTTGGAGGCTAGCTCACTAAGTCAGTATGCAAGTTTAACAAGCATACCATAACCTTATGTTGTAATGTTGTCTACCAATTTAAGCCATTCACGAGGTGAGCAAGGTTAATAATCAATATAGATTAATCTTCGAACAAGTCAATGTATGCGTGTGATGTGCGTGTGTGTAATAGGGTCTGCCATGTAGTAGCATGCACTCAGCGTGACTTTTTGGTACGATGCTGGCTGTGTCAGAATGCCAGAACAATTCTTCAAACAAAAATTTTTATTTTTAACACCTCAAATCATTTTTCTGGTTTATTTCAAAAACAAATTTTGCAATTAAAATAACCTGATGCATTTTGATTTTTCAAGTACGTGTAATTAACTTCAATTAATAGCAAGTTGACCGCTTAACCAACCAATTGCTTGAGTAGTGATGACTGTGTTGTAGCCAGAAGCTACATGAGTAATAGATAATTTAACAGAGGATTAGAATAATTATACCGAGGAAAATCGTGTAATTATGCTAGTTAAATTGTTTTCAATTCTTTGATTAGGACTTTAATCACTCAAAATTGCCTTAAGGAATAAAATATATCTATGGAATGGTTGTTCTTTACATTAACAGAATTGATAAGGGTTAAGAATAATGGCCCTACCAACCTCCAACCCTATTTTGGAAACAACTTGCAATTTTATTATCACTTTTTTCATGTCTAAAATGAAGCAGAAAATATATTAAAGGTTCGGATCACAAATATTTTTTTAATTAAACATGTACATTGTACGTCTAGTCCGATTCTTCGGTAGGGAATGACCTCAAGCGTCTTTTATTAGTATCCATCTATTCAACTTTTCAAAAGGAACCAAAAAAACATTGTTTTGTAGTGGGGATCTGAACCAATTAATAATGATAATAATAATAATAGTAATAATTATAATAATAATAGTGAACAGGAAACTTAAAAAAGCAATATGGAAGACTTAATAATAATGTAAAACTGAATTGGAAGAAAAGCAATAAGTCTCTCAACAGGTTAGGTAGAAGACTTAATTAAAAAAAAATAATAATAATAACTGAGAACCAGAAACGGAAGAAAAGTTGTTTATTTATTTATTTAAAAAATTTGAATAACAAAATCTAGGTCACTTACTATTTGTCAAACAAATTACTAAAGTTCTGTTTGCTGTGTTAGAATTTGAATTACGCTATGAAAGGAAGTCTTTATTTTAAAAATTATCTAAGCAAAATTAGCTTTTTTTTTATTTAACCTTTATTAGAATAAAACAAAAATAGCATTTGTTTTGGTTAAAGGGGGCCTTTAAAACGAATTTTAAAAAATGTGCAATATTGCATAACAATTGATAATTGAAGTTGGGTAATTTAAACCTTGAAATAAGACTCTTTTTGATATACAGAATGGTGGTGTTGTAACGAGTAAACCTCGTTTACAGAAGTATCTAGTCATAGATTATATAATAGATTATGTTATCTAGCTGTTTACTCAAGCATAAACTTTAAGTAATGGCCTTTTGAGTAATTGAATATAATATATTACAAATAATTACGAGATACTGAAAAACCAAAGAAAACAAATGTCTTATAATATTCCAATATCCAATAATAGATTGTGCCTAATGTATGATTAAACCAAAATGTATATGCTTTCTACCTTCAGCATTTTAAGACTTTTGAATACATAAATTTAATTTTAAAATTTGAGAAGTATTCGATTTTGCAAACAAATTTGCAGGTCCCAAAAGCCAATAATCAACTGATTTGGGACTCGATGGTGAGAAGTATTGTCTCACCTACTGTTGTAAGCAGCCATTGTATCAAATCACACCTTACATTTACTCAGGCATTCAAGTGTGTTAAGGTGTTTTTAATATAGAAGTGATTAATAAATGTCAAACTGAAGTTAACAATATAAAATGTATAAGTTAATTAAGTTCTGCAATAATCAATTTGTCAGCAAAACACAAAACTAATATCATATGTCGTATTCCCTGCATACGGTTGTAATTTCTGGGACCCAGTCTACCTAGGGGGATAACTGGATCAAGACATTTTACTGGTGTTATCATTCTTATGAAGAAATGGCAACTGAAATGAGGGGTGTAAAGAGAAAGATACACTCAATAGATGTCAGGTACAATGTCATCATGAATGTCGCATATTTTGTACCAAATCTATGTAAATAATTTCAAATAATTTCTGTAATTTTGTACCTGTAAAAATACCTACAAATTGTTTTATTTTATTACCCAACAATTTAGAAAGAACAATATTTAATAAAGGAAAACAATAAAATGCATTAAAATCAGTCTGTTTAGTAATTCATTCATGTAACTTTAGTAGGACCCAGTTTTGAGAAGTACTCGATTTTGAGAGGTTTTTTGGATTTCCCTTGGACCTCTCAAAATCGAGTCCTGACTGTAGTTGACAAAGTTATGCTCCGGACAAGAAATCCTCTATAAAAGTCAATCAAATCGGAATAATTCAACAAGAGTAATGGGACAAAATATGAGCAATATTTTCGCAAAGCACATTATGCAAAACTTTTGAAAACAAATCAAAATGCAGGACAATATTTCTGAATGACCGAAACTCTTTCTTGATCCGTTTTTGAATTAGTTCTCTTTGATTGATTTTTATAGAGCATTTCTTGTCCGGAGCATTACTTTGACAACGTACGTTCAAACGACCCCAAACTTGGTATGCATGTTTCTGGCAATGACATTAAGTGCAGTGACTGTAGTTGACAAAGTTATGCTCCGGACAAGAAATCCTCTATAAAAGTCAATCAAAGGGGAATAATTCAACAAGAGTAATGGGACAAAATGTGAGTAATATTGTCGCACAGCACACTATGCAAAATATTTTTGTCTTGTGTCTATTTTTGTTTTTCTATCTATAAGCTTCGAAAGCTAAGAAATGAACAAGAATTTATCAAGTAAATGTCTGCAATTAAAACCAATTTATTTGTGACAAAAAAGTTTGAGATGCAGTTGCCTTGATTGAAATTAGTTTTTCCTTCAAATCCACAACACTCGTTGCTCACATTTCTTGTAAAAATCAATAAAAGGGAAATAATTCAAAAATGAAACAAGATAGAGTTGTGGTTTTTGTGCACTGCACTTTGAGTCATTGACAGAAACATGTACACCAAGTTTGGAGTCATTTGAACATACTACACCAAAGTTATGCTCCGGACAAGAAATGCTCTTTAAAAATCACTCAAAGGGAAATAATTAAAAAACGGGAAGAGATAGAGTTGCGGTTCTTGTGCACTGCACTTCGAGTCATTGCCAGAAACATGCACACCAAGTTTGGAGTCATTTGAACTTACAACACCAATGTTATGCTCCGGACAAGGAAATCCGGACGCCGCCGACGCCGCCGACGAAAGTAATCCCTATATGTCGCCTAGTCAGGCGACAAAAACATAAGCACGTATTTTATCAGATGAGATATCTTACCGACATTTGCATTGCTCAAGCACTGAACAGCGGGATGAAAAAAAAAACGTTTTCTAAATTTGTAACTTATAATTGATAAGACAATATATTTACGTAATATCACTTCGATCATAAATAAAGTCATCGATTTTGTTGACTCAATTTCAAACTTTAACTTGTATACTAGTAGACTGTAAAAATTCCGGAAGTTTTGAAGTATTATTCAGAAAAAAATATCATGCACTAGCTACGATCAATAAAAACACGTAACTTTTTTAACAACCAAAAGCTAACAGGGGAACCCCCTTGAATGACAAAATTAGTTTTTCCGATAATATGTAATGTTTTGTATTTTTATAGTCAAATAATTTAATTTATAATTACGGGAGTAGCTAGCTACCTAGGAGAATAGGAGGTGTTTATCCTTTCAGAGCACCCAGCCTCATTTCCTTGATGGAAGTACATGTTTACAACTGAATCAGCCAGTTTTCAAAGTTTTTACTTTCTTTTTGAAGAGATCAAGATTTGGACATGGACTGGCATGATTGTGTTTTATTAAAGCAATTTTTTTAATTAATGTAAGAAAAAACAAATTAAAAATTGCTTCTTTCGGATTTGCCCCATGCCATGCCCCTTTTATTATAAGTGCTCGATATTGCTTGACACTGATTAGCGGTCTTTTAATTGAAATGTTATGTAAAATTGGAATTGAATTTCATATACATTATTTTAAACTTACACAAGTAGTGGTTTAAATTACGGAAGTTATGAAGTCTTATTTTACACTTACCTTGCTCTACTAAAAACGATAAATGATTACACGCAATTTTGTTAGGTTTATAAACTTTAAAACTTACTTTCGAGAACTTATATACACTTTATTTTAGAAATGTTGGGTTTAGGCTCAATAAATGATATGCACATGGTGGTAGTTAACACACTGACACATATCAAACCGACGGAACTCGGAATGACCTTGAAATCCCTCCTTGGTATCAGATGTAATAAAACAAACATACCAGTCCTTGTCCATATCACAATACAAAAACAAAGTAAAAACTTTGAAAACTGGCAAAATATGTTATACACGTGAACTTTTATCAAGGAAGCGAGGCCGGGTGCTTCGGAAGGGAGGGCAGCTCCTGTCTAGCTAGCTACACCCGTCACGTGCACGTGGAAAAGGACTATTGGGTTTTTCTTCAGTTTTTTTTAAACTAGAAAATATAAATTTTAGCAATGGTGGTTTTATCTGTTGGAAGTAAGGACGCGTCCATCCCAAAACCTTCCTTGTAAATTATTTTCGTCTTCTTTCCTAAGCATCACTGTATTAAACTATTCAATAGAAAAAAACATAGGTAAAGGTAGCGTTATTTATCGTTTAAAAGTAAGGATATGGTACCGCCCGTACTAACCTCTCCTGCAGAAAAAACTCAAAAAAGAAAACATAGCGAGTAAATAAAGCTTGTTAAGGATATAAAAAGATGATAAAATTTTTAAATACAGATTATTTTTTTACAATGCTTATTCAGATTGTAACAAAATATTATTCATGCCAAAAGTTCGAACACAGGATATTCTGTTAGAAGTTAGTAGTTCTGAACAAAATACCTTTAAATATTAATAAGAGATCATTAGCTTAAAGTAGAATTTTGATTTTGTTAGTTCTAATAAAAAAGAACTAACTCATGATTTTATTGGATAAAACAATGTCGTGTATGTAAAGTTTGAATAATGATAGACTACAATTATTACTGCTTTAACTTCTGTTAAGACAAAATTGGAATTGATCCATTATGCTTTTTTTAGTACAAACGTTATGATATAAATTGTACCATAAATTCTCTTTTCTGACAATTTAAGTATTTATTATTATTATTATTTTTATTATTATTATTATTATTATTATAAATCATGTTTTATTTTATGATATATTGATATGTCTTTTAGTTACATGTATTTATATTTATTTCAACTTGATATCATTCTTTACTCAGACATATCAAATCAATTACTTAATTCATTACTCATAAACGACGTGATAAAGTATTGGCTATAATTATCATACAATTTTGAAATTACTTACCGACATTCAAGATTAGTACGTGCATGGAGATTCGTTGACTCAATTCTTAATTGAATCTAGTACACATTTACATTGCGGAAGTTTTGAAGTCTTATTTAACACATGCCATGCTCTAGTTACAACAAACAATTATGTTACGTAACCTTTTGTTAGAAAAACTCTGAAACTATTGGTATTCCCTGATGAAAAACAGTTTGAACTTCCTTCTCGATGCCTTATAAAATTTTGCATAAATATATGATAATCACTTAAGTTGTTAATGAAGCAAGAATTATCTTCCTGATGACATATTTAACACCCCTTGTAAAACCCTAAAGTAGATTTTATATTTAAGAATCTAGATATTTATTTTAACTTTATTCAATGAATGTTAACATTTCCTTAACTTCAAAAAAGTATTTGATAGTTTGAAAAAAATAATGTACCACAGATATAGTTTATTTTTTTTTTGCATAATAAATGTATTACAAATAATTCCCCACAATTTTATACCTACAATCTTGCATTTATGCTTTTAGACACTTGCAGAACACTTTTGTGATCTTTTGTGACCTTTAAGTCGTAGCATAAGTGCTTATCTAGTAAATGTGTATTTTTCGTTGGCAAGTTGACTGAAGCTCACAGCAAGTTATTGCCTAGATTAAATGCCTATCGGACAGAAACTAGTGCAAGAAAGCTTGTCAGTTCGCTTGTCGAAGGTCATTGATTTTCTCTGATTATTCTGATCTACCCGTTTTTTTTAGCTCTAGTTTTGCAATCAATTTTATCGAAATTAAAACCAAATGCCATGTCTATGTTTGGAAACATAATTTGCTTATTCGACAAAAAATAAAATTACATCAATTAACCTTTTTTTTAAGGGATTAGAAAGATATTTAGTTAAAAGGTAAAAAAAGTTATTGGAATTTTTTTGTAGTAAACCCATGATGGCCTAGCAAAACTTGGAAATATATGAACTAACTTTTAAAACTTCGTTCCATTTAGATCAGATGTATAAATTGACAATATTTGTGAAAACCCTAAACCCTTTATTGTTTTTGAGGATTTTAATAAATTTACACAAATGTTGAACAAATTTCAAAAATATTCTTCATAGAGACAATATCTAATATAAGCCTGAATGACAACGGAATAAAACCCAAATAAAAAAAACAAACATAGTATTTGATGAGTATGTGATGGAGCTTCGTATATACAGAGTAAAATTGTTCTGGAAAAGTTAAGTTGTAGGATATATTTCTTTGATTTACAATCTTTTCAGTGCCTCGATACCATTTGTAGATGTTTCTTTTAACACGCATTTACATACGACATACTCGTTTAAAAGTTTTCACGTTGGTAATTCTTTTCAAATCCTAAAAATTCTTTTTTTATCAAAGCAATGCAATCAAAAATAACTTATTTATCCTTTTCAGAGGCCGTATATTTGTCTTTACACCTGAATTCACGCACCCTCGCATATAAAAATATGTGTATGTTGATACAAGGTGTTGGTTTAATAAGACTTAACAATTTTTGGGTGTATCACATTTATAACCATAAAACGCATCCCCTTGTGCAGTAAGTAAATATATAACACATAAACCTGTAACATTTTAATTGACATAAGTTCTTTCAACAAAAAAAAACTTCTTTTTATGTCATATAGATTGTTGTAAAAAAAATTGCCAGTAAAAGTCACCTGATGTATTTACATTTGCAAATTATTCAATTTAAATTATAAACAAAGTTCACCAATAGATGTTTAGGATATAACTAACTATTTAATCGATGTCTGTCAATTTTTTACCATAGCTAACTAGGCCTTGGATATTTATACAATGTATGTATTGTTTTTTGGACATCTGATATTTCAATCGCCGAAATCTTGGCTGTTTTTTTCGCAACTGGATGGACTGTAGATGGACCCTTCAAAATTATTTGTAATAACTTATAGTGACTCTACAATAGCAATGTATTTAAAACCATTCACAACGAGCATACAACAATAAGGCTATCTATAATTTTAATAACAATAAGTATTGAAAGTTTGCTGATCGGTCTCCTGATTGTGAATCCTATAATTTTAAAAATTATTTTAATTGAGTATACAGTCGCAGACGAGCTGTTGAAGGCATTCGGTATTCAGATACATTAGTTATAGCTTTCAATTAGCACACCAATCTAAGCACGCCAAAAAATAAAAAGATACACGTACATTATTTAGATGTTTAAACAAAATAATTCTCGTTAAATACTCCATGAAACAGAGCTGCCAACCCCTTTCACAGACTTTCAGGGATTTTAAAAATTTTTTATCAGGGAGGTTTCAACTACTTTCAGGTAGGTTCCAAAATTATATAAAATATGTACCAAAACAGTTAATTTGATCCATTTCTGTATTGATCTCGATTGAAAATAACATAGATCTGTTACCAAACATTTTTGCAACCGGATAAACGTCAATTAAATTGTAGCTGATTTAAATTTTTTAGTTCTCTGGCTTGAAATTTTTGTTCAAAGCATGATGTGCTTCCCATGTCAAGTTTCTTGACAATAAGGGATTCTAGTGTTTTGTCATTCAATGAAGGCCTAAAATCAGTTCTGTTTTTTCTAACTTGTGAGAACATTCTTTCACAGTCCACATTGTTGTGTGGCAGTACTGTTATACCCAACATAAAAGACGACAGTAAACTGAACTTGCATTCACCAATGCTGTCTTTAATTTTTCCTATACTACACCACTGTCTGTCTTTTCTCTCTTCTGCAAAAACATTATCTGATAAATTTTCACACTGGAATTCACAGAATTCCTTCTCTAGTTTATCTAACTCTGTGCTTGAATCAGTTCCTGGCAATTGACATGGGAATCTTTTACAGAAGTATTTCAACTGGGAAAACTTACTTGTCAGTCTGTTATCTATACTTAGTACCTCAGCATTGATGAGCACTTCCTCTTTCAAAAGGAAATTCTTGACAATGTAATCACAGGACTTGACATAGTACCTTGTAACATCTTAAATGAATGTTTTTTTCTCATTTGGTGATATGCTGTCTAACAGTTCTCTACAGTTAATACCTATCATAATACTCTCATCATCTTTCTGGTGTTTTGATCTCCAATATTCAATTTTAATTATAGATTCCTCTTCATACTGAATCATGGTACTCGGTGCCACAAACCTTTTCAATAATTCTCTCAAAAGATCAACAAGTATACCCCTAAGTTTATGAATATATGGTTCTTCCTTCTGAAGAATAATATTAGCCTTATCAAACACTGGAATAACATAATTCAGAAACTCACAATATAATCTAAATATTTTGGAATTAAGTGCTGCCTGCACTGCCTTTGATTTTCTCTCTCCATAACCAAGAGATCTAACATCACTCTCTGACTTAGAACTCTCACTTTTACTTGCACAAGTACTAGGTTTATTTGAAGCTTCACTTGTGTTTTTCTGTTTAACTTGTTTACTTACACCACTGTCACCTTTGTTGGACTTGGCTGCTGATGGTTTTGAACTTGACTTATTACTGAAACTTGAAGCTTTAGAAGCCTCTTTAGTCTGAGAACTACCAGACTTTGGTGCATTTGGTTTTTGCTTATTACAGGAGGGTGAAGTATTGCTTAGTGGCTTTACTTTCTTATCAAATTCAAAAACTTCTTTATCAAAAAACTGAACAAGTACATCCCACTGTTCAAGCAATCTATTTAAACACTGACAAAGAGACAACCATCTAGTGCTGACATGCTTAAGTATTTTCTTTTGATTTACATCACAAATAGCTTGAAAATCTTTCAACTTTTGTAATCTTTTGGCACTTTTATCCAAGTAGTAATACACATCAACCAGTACTTCATTCACATGAGTTTTAAACTTAAGTTCTTTGTATGCTTTCTCTGCAGAGAGGTGAATTAAATGACAAGGACAACGGAGTAAGAAAACATTTGGTTGCTTTTCTCTAATATATGAAATAACACCTTTGTGTACACCTGTCATAACAGCTGCACTGTCAGAACCCATTGATATACAATTATTCCAAGAAATGTTATTAGAAGCAAATGTTTTGTCTCAAAAAAATTTTTTCCTGTGCAATCGCCATCACATGTAGGAATGGCAGGTACTTTGGGTACAACCATATCTTTGGATTTGTCAAAATATTTCACAACAATGGGATAAATTTTTGTTAGATCATTGCTCCAATCTGTACTTAAAGACTTAAAGACTCGGAAATTTCAGACTTGACTAAGTTTGACATTTCATTTATTATTGCAGTAGTTTTTGTCCTAGCTGAGCTATACTCTTTAGCTATTTGTGAGTCTGGGAACATTTTTTTGAATAATGGACCCGAATGGTCGGCTACGGCAATTGGTAAATTGTGTTCTAATAAAAAGCAAGTAAATAAAGTTTCCGCATTGATAACATCAAAACCAGAACTGCCCGGTCGGACAAAAAATTTGGTCATTCTCGGCTGAATGTTTGAAGACAATCTTTTCATTTCCAAATGTTTTTTTGTCTCTACATGTCGTTTACAATCATCACGTCCCCCGTGATCGATTTTGAAGTCGGTTTGACATACTTCACAACGGGCATAATAACATCCCTTCGAGGATTGTTTGAGTGACGGGAACTCAGTAGCGTAGCTACTTTTGTACTTTTGTAACCATTTCTTCTTTTTTGGGGTGAATGAATTCCAATTCCTCAGAAATGTCGTCCTTTAGTTTACCGGGTTGACCTGTTTCTAATGAAGCATCCGCCATCACTTTGTTTGACAATATTCTATTTATCGATTTACTCCCATCGAGTTCTTCACTGACAGCGTAACAGTTTAATACAATTGGTTTATCAATTACATGGGAGTAATGGCTGTTACAATTAACAGTAATTTTAAGGACTCGGTTTATATAAGAAGCGAAACATGTTTTTATTACAGATTCACACAAAAAAAATACGAAAAACGAAATTTTTTATCAATCGGGAGGAATCAGTAGGGAAGCGGAAAGTCGTAATTTGCGGATCAAAATCGGGATGATTCCGCAAAAATCGGGAGGGTTGGCAGCTCTGATGAAAAGTATAAAAATGTAGATATATACAAAATGCATTTTTTTATTTCTTAATAGTCCATGATGCTTCAAAGTCTAAAAAATTATTACAAGCATAAAGTACAAAAACTAACATTCATAATAAGATTTATAAAAGATTATATAGGTACAACCTTTGGATGCTAGAATGACTCATCATCAGGATTTAATTAAAACTTTTACCTTATTTGTAAATATATAACACTAATACCAGTTGAATTTTGATGTGCCAGATGGTCACATTTCGAAAATTTATTTGATCCTTATATATATATATATATATATATATATATATATATATATATATATATATATATATATATATATATATATATATCTGTTTCTCTTATGACAAAAATGTATCTTTGACAATTAAACTTTAGGTATGAATACATAAAAGTAAATTCCGCTATAAGCAAAGGTACGTGGTATTTAAATGTAGCGCAAAGTAAAGTAACTAAATATAAAACTGCACACTTTTCAAATACAATGAAAGCTCTTTTCAATCCTACTTTTGAAACTCAAAAGCAATCTTAATTGTTTTTTTTTCTAGTATATCTTTAAATTTTTTTTGTTATAAACGCTAAAAAAGGATAGCTTGCTGGTTACTGGTTGTTGATACATGTAGTTTATTTAAAAAGATCCCCTCGAAATCATCACTTTCAGTATTATCTCAAAAGGAAGTGTTAATGAAGTTGACTTCGTTTTAACTGATTGTGAGATTCACTGGTCATAAAAATATGAAGATTGACCCACTGTTTGCATTCTTGAGATAAACAGTTATAAAACAATAAGTCACTGTTCGAGTTTACCTGAAAGAAAAAAGCCACTGATATAAATATTTCTATCATAATCTTAAATACACTTTCTATAAGCAGTTAGGAGAAAAGGAGAAAACAGAAAAATGGTTGAAATAACACGGTATTAAAACTTTTTTATATAAAAAAAACTAAATCTCAACTTAACCTTTAAAGGTCAATCTTTCCCTTGATGACCACAACTACTTTCCAATTAGCCTCATTTTATAGAGAGTAATGACCAAATTTCTTTAAGATAAAAAAAAGAAATACGATTTGAAATTTTAAATACATTAATCAGGCAAAAGCAAATGCATCTAGGAACAAAAAAAGAAAAAACAATCAAATATTACAAGGCAAGACAAACTTTCTGTATAATATTAGTTACACAGTGATTTAGTGACCTAATACGGAAATATATGGAGTCATTAATATATCGCGTCGCCCAATATAAATTTTAATGACTCCATATATTTCCGTATTAGGTCACTAAATCACTGTGTAACGAATTTATCCCACCGAAGATCTTGATCTTCATGTCAAAACATTATTTCAACTGCAAAAACAGAAACATTTCATGAGTTAAACACAATTAATACTGCTCAAAGAAAATTTTAATTCAACAGATGATAATCAACAATAACAATAATATTAACATAACTAGTGTAATGTAAAACTGCCTTGTTAATTAATATAAGTTACTTATTAATTGTAAGATTATGAATGATTGTAATTTTACAGTCTTTGAAAAACTGACCCTTAGACTGATTACTGGCTACAACGTTGGTAAGACAGTCATTCTCTTTAAAATCATCAAAAATTTGACCAATATCTATCCCATCAAGAAAATCACATTCAGGTGGTGCAATCAAATGATTTTGGTTACTAGAATTAACTGAAGGAACTGTTGCATTTGTCATATCACTGAGTGTCACTGGAATATTTGCAGATACTACCTGAGACTGTTCATAGTTTTGAGGAGGTGGTAGAGCAGGGCGTTGGTTCAAACCAACTAAACTGTTAGTAAGGGTTTGTCCCATTTGCAACTTTTCATCATCATCAACTCGCTGATACACAGTCAAAGACTGGACAGACTTGTGCCCAGTCAATGCCATGATCTGTGCTGGGCCATACATACATTTTGACAAAATTGTTGCACCTGTCACTCTAACTGAATGATTAGTATATTCCTGTGATAGTTTACACAACCTACTAAGCTCCGACACGAATTTGCAAAGTGTTTTTTCACCAACAGTAGAGTTACAATACCATATCAAACTGTCATCTGTAAAACTACCAAGTGGCCTCTGCCACAAGCTGTTGTTATCAGGATGTAGTTTCTCCAAGTATGATTCAAATGAAGAAACTGGAAATATGGAGAACCTGAAATATACAGAATGAATGGATTGAAAATATCTCATTATCTGGCAGTAACATGCTTTGATTACAGTTGATAAAATTGTCAATTGAATGAATGCAATGCAATTTCATTTATTGTCAATCAATTGAGCCAAGCAATCAAATATATTTACAATGGTTACATTAACTGATATAACTATAAAACATATATGTAAAACACACAGGTAAAACAGAAATAGTAAACAGCCTGCATGAATGTATCATGCTTTGTTTTGTTATGAATGGATGGCTGATCAAAATTTTATTATAAGGCTTTTAAAATAAAAAAAAAACTTGCAAAGAAAGAAAGAAAAATTATACCTTGGGACTCTGACATAGTTGGAGATGTCTTTTCTTTATCACTCTCTCTGTGATTCTTTGTTAGTTCATCAGTGGCTTAAATAACGTACTTAAGTCCAGTTTTTGGATTGGTTTTAACTTGGAATGTTGACTTGGTCATACTATGCATATTTTCACTGCCCCGTCTAAAGAAATATAGTCTAATATCAAATTGAACCTTGTTATATAGTCCAGATGGTGTACAAGGATTCAAATACACAGAAGTATATAGTTTATGACGATCTGCTTCATTTATCACAGGATGGTGTGTAACATGTCCGTTCCCAATGCGTTTCAGTTCGGCTAATGCGGCAGCAAAATTCTGATTTGCGTCCGAAAATGAAGAATCCTTTATGATATTAAATTTCCTGCAATAGGGTGGGGAACGTAGATATCTGTTGAGTGAATGTCTAATGTTTTCAAATGACGTCACCTTATATTTACCACCATCGGGCTTTCTGACATCCATGTAGAAATGACACAAAGTTTCATTCAGCCTCACTTCGTCGTATTCTTCGAAGTTTGCTGGTTGTTGTTTTTCTGTCAGATAGTCTTTCAAAATTCTACTTGCTTTTATATTAGACTTAATAGTGTTGGCACTATTAATTTTGACCCTTTTTCCGATCATTTCTTCTGGCGTCGTCTGCGCAAAGCGCTTTGTTGACGACGCCATTATGGCTGCAGACCGGGTAACAGGGGACGTAATCGTTACTGACCGAATATATTTTCTTAATCAAGGGAGATAATCAAAAGTGACCTAATACAATCCCATATTAGGTTCCTAATTGACCAATGGGAATTAAAGATTTTCATCTGAGGTGGGATAAGACTGATTATAAATCTCTCTGGTGAGAGCAAACATTGAATCTTAACATAAAATGTCCTAGTTAAGTGTTGATGATACTTTGAGAGGTTAATTTTTATCATCACGCTTATTTTACAACTAGTGATAAACAGTGTTTAAACGCACATTTCAAATTTTAAATAAGACTTTATATTATTAAACAAAAAATTAACAACCAAGCATATACAGGCATTTAAAAATGTGTATTAAAAAGCAAATATAAGGCATACCGGTACCTGTTTCCAAAGAGGATGCTTTAGCGACGACTTCAATGTTAACACCATTCGATACTTTTATAAATTTAAAACTAGCACAATGTGTCGTGTTGTTCCCACCTCCATTTGCGACCGACACTGAAATAGATTTTCTTTTGATGTAGGATAAAAGCCATTTATATGACAAAGTACGCTGAATAACAATAAAGCAAATGTAAATTGTAATATCAATCAATTATTTCGCCCATGGATCAGTTGTGTTTACTTGACTGAAATTGAGACAAGTAGTAATTTTTTTCAGAATTGAATTCAGTGATAAAAATTAAAATCAAGATTATGATATATTTTTAAAACAAAATTATTAGTACCTCAAAAGTTAGTTAGATTAAAGTAATATTCTATCAGAATAAAATTAGCAAAAAAAGAAGTATCTTACTATAAAACAGCTTAGCATCATCACATCTCATACAAACAATGAAATTAAATATAAATTCATTAATTACTTATATTTAATTATATAATTCACACGCAGCGTTTCTTCACCCAAAAAGCATGATAATAAACGTTTAGTGATACGGAATAAAAGTATTTTGACAATGTTTCTAATTCAAAGAAATATTCCTTATATTGTTTTAAGCGTGAAATATTTATTATTAAGCACCTTCAAACAGCAAATAAAAATTATTCATAACATGTAGTATGACAAGTATCTAATCTCTAATTTATTTTTGTTCTTACCTTGTACAGAGGTTGACTCAGTGTAATCCTATAGAAGAGAAAGGTCTCCAATTTAAAAAAAAATCGAAATATTTATTTGTATTTTTAACTCATTTTTATAAATAAAAAGACTATTCCAACGAGCACAATACATAAGAGGCAAAAGATGCCTAAACGTACCTCTATAAAATACCTAGAAAAATACTCAACTTCTAAAAAGATTCGCCTGATTATATTTTGTTGGTTGCATCACACAAAATTCATAAAATAATATAAAAGATGTATAAAAATATCTGTCAAAAATAATAATAACTGAGAAGAAGATGATGCATTAGCAGTTCATTCGAGGATGATATGTATAATGATGAATCAAAAGTCGTACATTCGTTCCAACTAAATCGACATAAATAGTCATTAACCGTTGAACATTTCAAATACCTGCATTTAAATATGCGAATTAATAAAAAACAGATAAAAAGTAGGTTATAGGTTGACACTGATTCCTACACCAACGACAGAGCAAGACAACCTGAAACCATTATGACATTAATAACATGAAGTCAGATAAAGCAATTTAAATTGTAAATATGGTTATGTAGGAAAGTAATACTTTAACAAGCCAATTATGTATAAATATATATAAATTAAATATAACTGAAATAAAAGAGCACTAAAACTGAGAAATGATAGTGATCATTCACCTTGATCCATTTTAGGTACGCCGTGAAAATATTTAAAAAAACTATGACAAAATATACGTATAGTCGTAACATAACAGTTTAAATCTATCTTAACTTATATTTGACACTGGTTTTTAAACCAGTCTTAATGTATTGAAATAAATTTGTGAAGAAGCTTACATACTAGCAAAAGAACAAGTGTCAAAATATAGATAACAAGATGCCAATGGATCTTAACGCTAGCCTGAGGATATGCCCAAATTTTTGGCAAAGTACAATAGACAAAAACTGTAATTATTCTGTTATAATTAATTTCAA
Source organism: Tegillarca granosa (assembly GCA_029721355.1). Classification (NCBI taxonomy): domain Eukaryota; kingdom Metazoa; phylum Mollusca; class Bivalvia; order Arcoida; family Arcidae; genus Tegillarca; species Tegillarca granosa. Next base: position 14,421,403 of record CM056596.1, read on the forward strand.
TCTAAGAACTTAGTCTTTCAACATGACTCTGAACCATATCTTAATTTTTTCTAAGTTTTTACAAAGCTGGCTGCACAAACAGAAGTATACTTCTTAAATGCACACATTTTAATTTTAAACATTGACGTTAGTTCTTTGTCAATATTAATGAATTTATGTTTGCATAATTCAAAATGAATCATGAAAACAGTGAATTGTTACATAAATTCACAGTCAAAAACATTGATTAAAGAATAGTTATGTGTTGAAGTAAATAGTGAAAAGCATTACATTTAGCGTTCTGATGCATTATAACCATATAAACTGAAAATGTGGCAGAATTCTACAAAATAAATTTAGCACAACTTATTTTATTTAAAAATTTCGAGATGTATGCATTAATATACCAACAAGTACTTACAAGTCGAGTTCCGATACTAGAACTTGATCCTATTGAAGCAAATTTAGACATAGTATCGAATTCACAGGAGGTTTATGCATTTTGACCTGTGTTGACTCTGGGTATCCCTACACTAGACAAGACGTTTAAACTCTGATTCGTTGTTCCACTAGAGATCACATTTGAGCTTGAGCTTTGAACTGAAGAGTTGTCGCTTGCTAACGGCATTCCCAGTTGTCCACCAGGTAAAATAGAAGACGTTGCTGTTTCTCCTAACAATAATTCTTAAGGAGAACCACAAGAAAAATCTATTAACATTCCCATTGGTCCGCTAGAAGGCAACTTTGGTAGAGATCTCGCAGCAGGAGTGTTTTGATCTAACAACAATGCTTCGGGACCACTAGCACAATTGCAAGAATATGTTTTGCTAATGTTTTCTTGACAGCTTGCGTCAAAACTTGAAATTGGAGAAATTTGCAGAAATTGATCAGGTGCTGACTGTTGCAATTCGTCACCTAATCCGTTCACAAAAATTATCCTTTCTGGTTTCTTTAGCGTCGTAGCCCTAGCATTGTTGTCTATACTTAAATCGCTAGTGGGCGATAATATAGAGCTGAAATCCAATTCTGGACTGTTAGACAAATCATTTTGTTGCACGGCTTTTCTCGGAACAAATTTATATTGCTTTGCTTCTGTTTCTAAAAAGATACGCATTCCAAAATCTTAAAAACAGATTAAGTTAAATATCTTAACACATTATATTTAAAATAATTTTTGCTTGTATTGCATTTTATATCTTATTGTTAATGTTGTTGGGGTAGAATGGTAGAGTTCGAGGTCGCAAACAATAAAAATGAAGTAAGCATAAATATTTATAAAGGCCACTGGTAGACTCAACATTCATTAGTGTTATCAACATATATGCAAGGACGAACGTAAACTTTAAGCTCAATTCATTTCAGATAAATCGTAGGACTTTTATATCAAAACTTATTGCAATTATATTGAATACATCATTTTGGAATCCGCTGATACAAACCTTTCTTTCCGTAACTCATTTAGAAATGGACTGTTTTTACACAAAAAAGAAAGAAAGAAAAATATCAGATTGAAAATTCTATTATAAGTTCAGATACTGAGTAGTTTTTTTTTTCAATTATTGCCGGTACATTTAGACATTTAACAGCTTGTTAATCAAATGTTCAACAGTTTTGTCATATTAAATCAATCTTGCTTTCATTATATCCGTGTGTAAAATCATTTTGAAAAACTTGCGTGACTTATAAATATTGCTTGGAGTTGGATTCAGTTTTAAAAACCTATATTTGCTGTTTTCTATTATTGCAAGTACAAAAATGACAATGTTGCTTACCTTTATATCCAATAAATTTTCTCTTTTTGAGACTCTCTTCGAGACAACTGTAATACTTTTCAAGTGACATTTAAAAACACGTTCATTACATCGGTTTTGTTTGTAAGAACATACTTCAAAAGTAAAGATGTTCTGGATTTCCTACTTAACTCTTTTACTCTGAATTGGCACTCAAATTCCTCCCTGGACATAATTCTATTGTCGACAAAGTCCTGTATAAAAGTGATAGCATCCAATTCCTCCAACAGAGATGTCAAATTTGATATCATCGAGAGTTTCTTATTTAACAGGTCGTCATTATCAACATCTGAAATGAGAATAAAATGTTTTAAAGAAAGCTAACATAACTGTTAGTAGTACCGATGGTGGTCAATTCCAATAAATAGTACTATATATAGCTTCGTAAGAAAACAAGAAAACAATTATTCCTAAACCAGTGTATATCACAATAAACGCCTTTAATATGATAAAATATTAAAATTAGAAATTATTTTCTAAAGTTTCCTTCTCAAAAGGAATAATCTATTTATATTTTTGCAATTAGAATTATTTTAACAATAAAGCAAAGTATTTTATATGCAAAACTTTAACCGCAGTGTGTTCTTGTTCGTGGAGAAAATTTTAATTTTGCAAACATAAGACCTGATACTTTAAATTCTGTAACTTTAAACTGTACCTTTGAATTCATGTCTATCAGTAACAGTTACTGATATTGTCATGTTTCCATTTTCTAAGTAACCACTTATCGTCTGTTCTGATAAAATCGTCTGAAGCACTTTTTCTAATCTACAGTACGTATCTTGTGTTGAGTTTCCTATATCATTAAAAATTAGCTTCAATATCAAACATCCAATAAGAACATCGTCTATTCTTGCAATTTCTACAATGTCTTCATTTAACTTGTTCTTTTTCCTTGACAACATCTCTTTCACTTTTTTGTCATCTGTTGTTTTTAATTTGATGAAGACAACTTTCTCATCTCCTGTTTTGAATAATTAACAGAATTAAATTAGACAGCTTAAACGGATGATAGGTCATTCACATTTATAATTTAACTATGGTATTCATTATTATATTAGTCTACAGTGGATTTACAATCTAATCAGGTTCTTTTCAAAGTGATAGACTATATACTAAGTAAAGACCTCTAACATACACACACACAGACGCGCGCGCGTGCGTGTGTATGGTACAAACTAAATTAAAGACTAATGGAATCTTTTATTCAAAATTAAAATCATTTTTATATGGATTATATTGTTCTATTTACCATGATTTTAAAATGCTTATTATTTATCAAAATTGTTACCCACCTTTGCAATTAGACAAGTCGTGATACAGAACAGTTATTTGTCTTTTTTCTTCAACATCTATAATTAGAATGAATAATTACTTTAGTCTGATACATTTGAAACCTGTAGCATCAACTTATTTTGACCAGTTTCTAATACTAAAAGAACATGTTGCATCAAAATATTTTAAAATGAAACGCTTTGCAGAAGCAATATAGATCCTAATTGTGTGCTTTTAATACTTTCACTCAATTTTAAATTATCAACATTAGTTTAACCATATAAGTCGCGTCAAATACAGTAAAATTATGTTTGAAAAAATGGGAGTGGATTAATTTACAATGTAGATATTAAGATAAAAAAGGTGCTTGTCTTTTTATTCGTTTAAAGGTTTTCATCATGTCTAAAAACATAAAAAACATAAAAATGAAACTATCAATCTTACACTTCAACTTAAAAAAACATAAAAGTTAAAAAAAAAAATTACTAATGCTACTTGAAAACAAATTCAAATCTAATAAAATAAAACGGGAAGATTTTAACTGTGGTTACTGAAATTAGAATAAGCATCGTAATTGATGTCACAGTCTAAATTGTGTAAAGATTTAATATGTTTTTAAAGCAAAACATGTACTAGGTAATAGACAATGCAACCAAAACCAAAAGCTGAAAAGAGAAAAGGGAAACACAAAAAAAACAAGAACTCATCTTTATTGTTAAAAATTTTCAAAGAAAGACACTGGGTTGAATAAACAGAAGTTGTCCAGTAGTTGATAAAAGTTTTTCGAGTGTTTTCTTCCATTACCTTTAACACATTAGCAATATATGATTGCCTTTTTTATTGAAATCACGATACTCACTCAGCACACTATATAACACTTTTCTGCATAGAGCACGGAGAGTACTCTTCAGGATACCTACAGAGACAATAAACACTAGTACTAGCAAGAAATTAAATACATACATCGTGTAAATAATCAAACATATATGTTCAAAATAGTTTCGACCAGTCAAACATTCAAACATTTTCAGAACTATAATACATAAACATCTATAGCTCATACCTGGCAACATTCCTGTAAGGTAAATGTAAAAATGGCTGCCAAATGTAACAAAACTATCAATTAATTTTTAAGAATAAACATATTATAATACTATTCCTTTTAAATTTGGGATACATTTGTTGTTTACAAGAATTAGGACAACTAGTACTCGCTACACAATTCTAAAACATGTAAAAAAAACAAAGAATGAAAAAGACAAGTAAATAAATAAATAATATTAAAAAATGGTGACAAATATTTTATTTTTATTTTCAAGAACAAAATATTGATCGATCTAAAACAAGTAGATTAGAAACTTTTTGAATGCTCTATGGTTCAATTAGTCTATTTAGACATACGCAGTTTAACAAAATCCAAGTGTTACTTTGAAATACTTACTGACAAATTTATTTAATGAGTCTGTCGACTTGATGGTGTGAGTGGATAACAAGGCCCAAAGACAATTCCTCATATCATGATAAGGTGGAGTCATCGTAGTCTGGAATATGTTTGATGCAGCTCTCATGACAAGTTTTGTTTTATCTTCGTTGTGTTTTCTCTGTAAAAACATAACATCTGTCGGACTGAGAAGTTCCACCTCCATTAAGCGGTAAAGTAAAACATGAAGACTCACAACGTTGTCATTTTGTAATTTAATGTTATGTATAAAATCCAAGACATTCTTCATGATGCGTCCCGAACAGTTTTTGCACAAATCTGTAAAAACATAAGGTCTTTAATAAAACTATCACAACTTTTAATACCATTTAAAATTTAAAGCTCAAATACTTCCAGTGCAAATACTTATCAGGTTCTTACGTGAAAATCGCAAATAAGACAATGTTTTCATACATGTATTGTGTAAGAAATCACACAATAAAAGTTGTTGTTAACGTAACATCACCAATCCATTAATGATATTGGGAAATGTGCATATTTTTCATTTATTGAAAGAGACAAATATTTGAAAAGCAATATAGATTTGTTTTAAATAAGAGACAAAACAATGGAAACAATAAAGTAATTTTTACATCATAAATTTAGTTCAAACAAGAGACAAATAATACAATATGGTAAACATTATACTGCAAAATACACATTTAATACATAACAGGAATACACTGTATAAAAGACATTTGTAACTTGACAAGATGTAAATGCGCCTTCTTACAAATGCCAATTGTTATTTTACATACACATTATATATTGGTTGTAATATGGGCCTTCAGCCCAAAATACTTTTTGGAAATAAACAACTACTAGTATATAACATCACCAACTCGTAAGTGCCTTACTTTTTTTTAACGTTTGTAATAAGTCGCAATTAGAAATTGCAAGTTTTCCATCGTGACTTGAAAACATAAAAATGATCAATATAATGCTTGTGAAATTTTCTTTATCTGCAACATGGTTTAGTATATTGTTGTCTTACATTATAAAAATCCAATGCACAGCGCATGAAAGTAACATTTTTACTTACCATTTGATATTTGGGACGACTGATTGTTCTGGTCTGTTGTGTTACACAAAACTTGGTAGTTGTCTTTACAAATTCTGTAAAAGGTGGAACTGTTGCCTGATGCCAAAACTAACAGAACTGTTTCAATGGCACGTTCTCTTCGTGTTGGCAATTCTTGGATTTTGATCATAGTGTCGCTGTCGATGATTCCTTCTTTGTGCATTGCAGGCATCACAACAGCTGGGTCAATTTCGTTTACATACACATTGAAATTTCTTCGAATTTTCTTTGCATCTAAATTGATAAATTTTGCCGCGAAAAAGAATTGAATGAAATGCACAATTATCCTTCCAGTTAAAAATGGAAACAAATGGTGCAAAGGTTATTTTTATTCAATGCAACAAACAAATTAAAAATGGGTTTTGAGTGGTCGGAGTACTCAAAATAAGAAATATTTACAATGACCAATAGCACCAAATAACGAAAAGGATGACATAGATAATTCAAGTATAAAATTTGCTCTAAGAAAATTAAAAAAACCCTTAAATTAAAAAAAAACCTCGAAATGAGATTAAACTTTGCAAATAGCTGTCAGTTTTTATATATAAAAAATACAAAAATTGTGAAAACTATTACCTGATTCAGTGTCATCAATTGCTATTTTAGAAAGACTAGTTGCTGAGTCAGGATTCAGTTGGCTGCCGGAACTACTTCCACTAAAAACTCCACTAGATTTACCATCGCTTTCCATACTTGACTGTCTGTAAAAATTTCTTATATCTACTGAGGACATTCTTCTATTCTCAAACCCCATAGCTGGAACTGAATCTCCACTTTCAGCTGCAAAGTCATCATCCTCAGAATGCATTGTTGTAGCACTGGAAATGTTTGCAGACAAAGACGATAGTGCGTCATTTAGATGAATCTCAACTGAAGTCGGTCTGTCTAATGTAGATGCACTACTTGAGCTGAAGGAAATCAGTGTGTCTTCTGATGACGATCTATTGGGAATGTCTAAGTATTGATCAACAGACACAGACCATTCTTTTCTTCTAAAGTTTGTTGTAATTCGACTTTTAGTCAAATCTTCGGGTAACTCGCATATATCGTCAAAACTCTCGTTCAGTGCGTTTGTGCCGGAATCAAGGCTTCCATCATCTGAATCAGTAGTTGTTTTTAAATAAAATTCAACTCCGTGCCTTTCATTATTCTCATCTTGTAGTTGCACTTCATCAACACATTCCGATTCTTTTTCAAAATTTGAGGGAGCTTTGGTTTCCATGATGTTTCTCATCTAAAACTATCTCTAGTACTATTTACGGTTGAAAAACGTCAAACATAAATATACAAAATAAACTGTATTAAACGACTCAAATATAAGTTCTAGAGATTTAACCTATGAAACCCTAAATCTATAAGAAAACCATTTATAAATTTCAACAGAACAGAGTGACCCAGACTTCATTTCGTAAACTGTAACAGAAAAAAAACATCACCATAGTGCTGTATTGAAACATGATTGTTAAAATATAATTTTTACTAAATCTGATAACTAATATGAAACAAAACCGTCAATTATAAGTGCACTTAACTTAAGAACTAATTAGAATAAAAAACACAGAATCTCTTATTTTAAAATAAACCCATAACTTTGCACTGGATAAAACGAAAAATGGTAAAATAATTAATGTTACTGCATCTATTCTAAGTACAATATTACATTGAATTGTTTAGTCTAGTTTGTCACTGTAATTAATTAAAGTTATGAAATGTGACTTTACCTTAATGTCTAATGAAAACGTATTGAATATTGCCTTAAGCGTATTTTAAAAAACAATAAAAATTGGAAAGCGAGTGGCATACTATCTAGGTTTGATTACAAATACGTTTATCATTGGTTACTCCTATTATCAATTTTACCTCTGGCTATATATTTATTATTTTTTGTTTTTATATTGTTTTTAAAAAAAATTGTGCATATGAATAGCAGGTTATTAATAAGTTATTTGGTAGAGTTTTGCTGTTTCTAATTTTACTAAGTGCATTTTTTATCTTGTTTTTCAAACAAGCGTGCATGTATGATATGACGAACAGAATATTTAACGAACAAATACAAACCATCGGTATAGGATTTCTCTAAATACATATCAATGCTTAAACTAACGGACGTTTTCTGTATTACATATTTGTTTACTGTTTACATATAAGTTCACTTTATATTTCAACGTGGGTGTTTTATGAGATACACACTAAAATTATGAGATACACACTTAAACAATTCCGGGTGCAATAGCAAGATAAACAACTACCCTCTTTCTAAAAATTATCAAATGTATTGTTTAAGCAAAAAAGGGAATCATTCTATTGACTTGTGCTCGAAAATCAGTCTTTTTAAATCGGACAAATATATTTACAACGATTACATTAAAACAATGAGCAACTACCTGGCACAGAAAGCGTCTGTTACAACTGCACAATTGCCAGAAAAGCTGAACCACTATATTTAAACAATCGGAAATTTTTGTGATTCATATAGAAAATAAATAGAAAAATGTTTTTGAATCTGTCTATGTTCAAAGTTGATGTCATGTCTTGTGCTACTTTTGAATGTTATTTTGAATGTTTTGAAAAATGTAAACAGATCACTCCAAAAAAAAGTTAAAGTATTAAAATTCTATGAGGAAATCTGTAACTAATTCACTTTTTTTTTTTTTTTTTTTTTTTTTTTTTTTGGTGAATCATCTTTATTATCCGACTTTTCATAAATAAATTATATGTAAAAAAAATTTAAAAAATATATATTAAGAAAATTGCTTTTTTATCAGGAGAAAAATTAAAATGGCGTAATTTACAGGGTTTTTCTTATATTTCCTCCCTTTTCTGTCGTTCATTTATAAATGTATTATAAAACAAAATTATGATATGTTGGTTTATATGTGTTTTAACGTCAACTCTAAAATTATTTTTAGCTTTCCGAATAAAACAAGGTTATAAATCTTTATGGAACAATCTAGGAGGAAGATCGTTTCTAGATCAGATGTGAGAATGACATATGATCTGCCAACTTTGTGTAAAGGAGTTAGCTCACCGAGTCAGAATGCAGCAGACAAGCAAACCACAACCCTAGTCACATTATCCTGGCAGAAGTTAAAACTCTTTCTATTTATCGAACGTTTTCTGAAGAAGCAGCATCTCATTATTAAGTCTTATGTTTCACCTGCAAAGATTCGAGTTGAGATGAGTAATGGTGTTTAACGTCCCAGTCAAGAATATTTCACTTATATCGAAACGTCGCCAGCTATAGGCGAAAGTGCAGCAATTTTGCCTGTGCGTTGCGCTGATGGCATTATACAGCAGGGTTTTTTATCGTGCCATGCCTGCCATGACACGGAACCTCGTTTATTTTAAGTTCCCATCCAAAAGAACCGTGACTTTCATTTCGAAATGCCGAGTGCTTGGCGAAAGAACAGTCACTACCCACTTTCAAGTCTTGAGTCAGACCCGGCCGGGTTTCACCCACAACCTTCCACTTACAGAGCGAGAACTCTACCAACTGCGCTACCGTAGTGGTGGCAAGGATTCGAACCGCCGAAGTTAAAATAAATAAATGCAACTAGATCTATTTTATCATATGGAAGCTAGCGCTTCTCCGTATTTAAACTTAGTGTACACTGTCGAAAACACGTTTCACTAGAGCCCCCCCCCCAACCCCCCCCCCCCCGGCAGAAATTGTTATTTAAGTGCTAAATAATAGAATTGCGTTAATTGTAAATTTATAGCTAAGCTCGTGACACAGATAAAATTTACTTACCACATCATCAATATTATTCCACTATGTTACTAGTAATTAAGATTTCGTTGATTCTATTTTTAACCTTATAGGAGATCGGATTATTTATGCTCGAGTAAAAATCAAAAAACGTAACTATTTATACATATGATGCAATTTGGAAAACCCAGTTGTGATTTAAACATTATATCAAGTTTCAGTTTAATGACCATGTTGTTATATATATAAATAGTAAGCACACTTCGTTGGCATATTTTTAAATATTTTAATTTTTTAAGTATATTTATGTTTAACGTAGAACGTTGTATGACTGACTTTATCCAAACACGATGTATGCAAGAGAAATACTGAAAAACTGTAAATACTGATGCGTGGCGAATAGAACATGTCAGGCGCGTTTTTTTACAAATAAATAACTAGTGAAAAAATAAAGCCTTGCGCCAATTATTCTATGGTTTGTTATACAAAGCTTTTTATTCGTGTATCTGGAAAACAAGATTTTTGTGTTCTTTTAATATGCTGCAACATACTTTTACAGTATAAAACATGCTGTGTTTTCAACTAAAAACTTTTTTCTTGACATCAAGTGATAAACCAGATTTTAAAACTTGCAAATCTTAAAAGAACTGTAAAAACTTATTTATCCTTCACCATCCCTGAACTGAACGCCTTGAAAAAGTAAAAGAATCTTAACTGAGGCGTAAATCACTATTATCAACTCAGTGTGTGTGTGTGTGTGTGTGTGTGTGTGTGTGTGTGTGTGTTTTTTTTTTTTTTTTTTTTTTTTTTTTTTTTTTTTTTTTTTTTTTTTTAATGAGTGTGTGTTTGATACCTTATTGTGTTATTATTGTTAAGAACATTATTATTAATGTTCATTATCATTAATTATCATTATTATTTCATTCAGTAGATAAAAGACTTTCTGATTCGCCATTTCATAGAAGCAATACATTTTCTTTTAAAATTTGGAAAGCTCGATACCGATTTGTCAATTAATTTACAAATAACACAATAAATTTATTTACAATAAATAAAATATTATACTATTTTTGAACGTTTAGTAAAGAAAATAAAATTATTCACAGAAACATTGTTAGAAACAACTTGTCGAGATTTTAAACCTTAACGATACATATACTAACAATGCTTTATAAAAACATAGAAGGGATATCTAAATGACAGAAGCACTGTACATGATTGACTTTATTAGTATGGAGACGAACACAATTTAAACAAGTTCTGTGATCGTTAAAGAACTAGGAAAAATTTTAAAAAGTGTGTTACTCTACAAAATGTAAATAGTTGCAAACCATCCCTGTGTGGATTTGATGTCTTACAACCATGAAAGAAAGCAACAGTGTCTTGTTGACCACACACCATTTAAAACTTTTCATCGTTGCAGTTTCAAAAAATAACAGCCAGCAAATATAACGGCTCAAGCGTTTTCTATAATTTTGTCGAACGCTACGAGTTACCTGAAAGATTTCATACATACAAAGCAGTTTCAAGGGTAAACTGAAAACATATCTGAAACAATATCGTTTTATCCTAAGAGTATTTTTTAATTGTTATTTATTTAATTATTTCTTTATTTATATTTTTGGGAAAGTTAGCGACATGGTTACTGTGCTCTTCAACAAAAGATGTTCAGGTTACTCGGCGATTAATTGTCATACATTCAAATTAAGAGTACACCAATTTTCATTTAAAAATATTATATAAAGCAAAAAAGGTGCTAAAGATATGTTCGCGGTTTTAATAAAAACAAACAAACAACAAATAAGTGAAGAAAAACTAAAAAGTAAATATAATGTAACAGATACATAGTGGAAAATGTTAATACATCCTTTTCATACAACAAAGAATACATATCTTCTGTGGTTCCAATATAGAATTAATAATAATATTTTAGCGACAAAAAGCTATTTAAAGAATATAGGTTTCAATATAGAATTAATAATAATATTTTAGCGACAAAAAATTATTTAAAGAAGTTTGGCCTATATAATGATGATAAAGGCAGTTTTTGTAATTTGACTACAGAAAATATTTTCCATCTGTTTTGGAAGTGTCAATGTGTAAACACACTATGGGAGAATTTGGAAAATTATTTTGAAAGATTTGGAAAAGTTTTGGATATAAATACAAAAAGGCAATATTTGGCATACTTATAATTTCTGAAAAAAAACAACCTTTAAATTTCCTTATTTTAACAAGAAATTATATTTATAACACAAAAACAAATAACAGTAAATTAATTTTAACGAATTAAAACAAAAACATCACTTTTACTTTGTACTGAAAACGATAAGCTTAGAAAAGCAAGAAAAAAAAAGAAAAAATTCAAAGAATCTTTGGGAGTATTTATTTGAGATATTGAGCGGATGATTGCCTCTATTTATTTATTTATTGGAATTTAAATCTTTCACGTTTTAAGTACATTAAAAGTTTATGCTTCTCTGCAAATTTATACCACTTGATATTGTTTTTATTATGTAATTTACATTGTCAAAAATTGATATTTTTTGTCATGTACAACCACTTGATATTGTTATAATTATGTAATTTATATTGTCACACATTTATATTTTTGCCTTGATATGTTTGCTTTCAAAGTAAAAAAAATAGAAATGAAAAAGAGTAAACCAAATCATTCACTTGTTTTTCTTTCAAAACAAGAGAACCGATGGATGCTTCCCGAAAATAGAAGAATCTAAAAGGTTTTTTTTTTTAATTCAAACATGTTTGTTTAAATACGAGTTTGCAAAAGAAAGTTACTGCGTAATGCACTGCAGTAAAATTTTGCAAAAGCAAGTAATTGCGCACTGCACTTCTCTTCAAGACCTATCTATCTATAAGGTTTCATTAAAATATCTCTAATAGGTTTAAGTTTCATGTTTATATCTCATAAAGGTTTTGAGTTATGCTCCGGACAAAAGGTAAGTATGAAAAGTAACAAAGGGCAGATAACTTATGCAAAATTGAGTAATGATTCTTGGTATTACATTTTCCTCATTGATATCTATCTACCTATGAAGTTTCATGTTAATAACTTTTAAAGGTTTTGAGTTATGCTTCAGACAAAATGTAGGTATGGAAAATAACAAAGTGCAATTTTTTTTATTTTAGCAAAAAAGAATTATAGTATTATAGTGCATTGAACTTCTTATTGCGCTCTTTTACTTATAAAGTTTTATATTGATACTTCTTCAATGTTTTGAGTTATGCTCCGAACATGTTAGTATAAAAAGTAACAAAGGACAAGTAACTCTTAAATTTTGCAAAATATAATTATGGTACTTGTGCACTACATTTCTACTCGTTGAGTTCTGAATACCTGAAGTTTCAAGTTGATAACTCCTTATGGTTTTGAGTTATGTCCCGGACGAAATTATGACGAACGAACACAGTGACGGAACTGACGGACGGACAATACGGCAAATATATGCTGTCCCTTTGGGGAGCATTAAAAAACCGGTAATTCAAGATATAAGATATCTAGTGCTTAACAGGGACTCTTGTTATTTATCAAACACAACAGGTACTACCAATAAAATTATACTGAAGATACCATCAACATGTTTTTATAGGCAACATGTTTTTGCGAATGGCAATATAATTCTGTAACAAACAATCGGTATACCAATGGGCACAACTATTGCACCATTGTTTGCTGGTGTTTGTTTGTCCATATAATTCAGAATTCATGCAGAACCATATTGGATCTGGATAGAGGACTGACGACAAATCTTTCCACTCGACTTACAGACGATGTTCTGTCCCTTAATGATCCTTAATTTTAAGCATACGTGAATTCAATAAAACCTAGTCAGGTTAAATAAAAGATACCACTGATTATACAAACTCTGCTTCAAATGTAGACTTATACCTCAATTATGACACCCACAAAATGCTATATTTAGGATAAATGTAAACGTATGACTTTAATTTTTCTATTGTAATATTTCATTTTTATGCCCCAAAATATGTTTCTCCTGTTAATAGTGTATTAGTTTCACAAATAATAAGGAATAAAAGTGCGTGTTCCCACAACGGAAACTTTATACAACATGACCCGCTGCTTGCAAATATATTGTTGACATTGGAGATATTGCTTGCCTAGGCTTATCAAGGCCCTCGGAAAGTTTTAAGACCGTTATCACAATATTTTGTGATAAGTATTATGTCGCTGTATCCAAAATTATCCTGGATATATTTAAATTCCCATAGTTATATGTTCTTTACATTCTCAATTTTGATTTCCAACGTATCTAGCGAGACAGTAGGTGCTTACCCTTCCGGAGTATTCGACTTTACTTCTCTGGAGAAAGCTTAGGTTTTAACTTCATTGGCTGGTGTTCAAAGTTTTTACTTTGTTTTTGTCATAGTTATAGCTCTATAATTGAAATTCCTTGTCTATTTTCGTTTTGCTGTTTCTGTAAATTTTTTGTATTATTTTTGTTATTATTTGTGTGAGTGTTTTCTGTTCTCAGAAAACATTTTAAACTTTTTCGATAAAATTTTTTAAACGCAGTTAAGGTTGAAGGAGTTAAACAATTTTGAAGATGTAACAATGTAACGTCAATCATTTAGGCCCGTTTGTAAAAAAATCAAAATATATTTTAATCCTTTTATGTATAAAACTAAATGTAAAATTTTATTCGATACAAGAAAAAACAATATAAATTATGTAATTATTCGTGTGCTCGTGATAACTGATAACATTTGTAAACATTCAAATCAATAAAGCTTTATCATCTGTATCATTTAAACCTTTTTAAAGCATTTCAGATTATTTATTGTCTGAATAAAATGTCAATTTTAGTCTACAGCATTTTAATCGATTGCCATAAACATTTCAATGCCCTGTTAAAAAAGCTTCAAGAATTAAACAAAATCATCTTTTTTTTATCCTGAGATTTATGAAATTCTGGCAGACAGTAACACTGTGTTGGATCATCTGAAATAAAAATAGAAATATTATCCCTTAGTGATTTTGCTTAAATCGGTAAAGATTTCATTATTTAAGTCTGTCTTAATCTTTCAATCTCGGATTTTTTGGTTCAAGGTTCTGGAAATTTTATTTTCTAGATGTTATAAAGGATCTTATTCATTTTAATTCCGATAAGGCAAATAAAATGAATTTTTTAACATATTCGGAATCAGCAAAACCACTCAACACATTTCTAAAAAATGAATAATAACCCCTGAAAATACTTTTATATGAGCTTTTCACTAAATTCACTACATAAGAGTGGAGTGGAGTAATGGTATGTTACGTCCCAATATATTCCAACCTCAGGGATGAGGACACTGTAATCCGTAAGCGTGTTCTTTCGACCACCCAGCCACTGACCCACCCCCTACAATTAGAGGATGAATATTAAAACTTTTGTGATGAAGTTCTGAAAAAAAATCATGAACGAAAGACTTTAAACTGGAAACAAAAAGATATATGATAATAATTTCTAGTATGTAACATAACGACATTTAGACATAGCAAAGATGCAATTTAACTAATAAAAATTAATAAAAACTTAAGTAAAAACTTTTATCCATTACGACGTGTACGCATCTAAAAAATTGAATCTTATTGATACCTTGACACTAAAGGCAATGAAGCCTGTATTTTAAATGTTTATTATAATATACCGGTAACAGAGGAAAATGAAGTTTTCAATATACCACGATTCAGCCATTTATAAATTTAACATTTGCAGGATGCAACGTTTCCTTTCCATCTTCATCTGTTGTCGACACTGAAACACATTTGATATAAAATTAAATAAAAGTTATTTAAAAGTCATAAAAAACAAAAATGGAGATCGATCATCGGATTACGGCGTCAATTGATCAAACTCAAAAGAATTACTCGTTTTCCTTCCCGTCCAACTTACAATCCATTTGATTGCAAGCGCAAAGAACAAAAACTCTTTAAAAATATGGTCTAGTTTAATACCGTTATAACCATGATGAACAGAAATCTTCTATTAAGCCTCATGTCTTTTCGATAATGAAATATTTAAGATTGTCCTTCATTTGTTTGCTATGGTAATCGTTTTATATGTAAAAGAACAAAATTTGCAATTAAAAACAGTAAAATAGATTAAAAATTGAAATAAGCTATAATTCACAAAAATATACAATTACCCTTAAATGTACATGTCAACAATGATAAAACGTGTAATATTTTCTTTTATTTTTATTAACAAAAAATTAGAAAAACGTAAGTTAAACGGTATACTGCTGAGAAGTGCCGGGTTTAAAGAAAGCAAGCAAGAAGCATTGTTAAATAAGCCGGGAAAACATAGACGAGATAGCAATCATAAAAGTGTGAAAGACAAAAGTCTTCGATGATTAAAAATTTGTATCTTTCAACCATTAGGAAAGTCAGTCTCATGCCATTTTATCATACATCAATTTAAACGTTATTTGATAAGTTTTAAAAACAATACGTCGAAATTAATTATCTGCATTAGCTGCTAGTGTCATACGGCAAGGAGATTTTTGTGAGTTAAAGGAATAAATGGAATCATATTTGTTTATTTAAATTCATAAATTGTCTACAGACATTCAAGTGTATCAAGTGTAAGCAGTCAATTTCTCTCCAAGAAGAACGAGGTTCAAATTTGTTAAAAATGAATCAATTTTGAACATATTTTCAATAAATTTAAATTTTAATACAATACGACAACAAAATACTAGTATAGCAATTTCTATGAAATTCTTGTGTTCTCAAAAAAGTAACAAATCGTATAACAATTAGGTGTGTGTATGGCAAACCAATAAAATGTTACGTTTTATCATAAATACATTTTGATAATTACCCAAAATAGCCATTCATTATTTCATTTTCGTTATTGGAAATGCTGACAAATACTTTTTCGGCCCCTAGTGTCACTGATGACAAATGAATTTCCAAAATGCATTAAAATTACACAGTTATTTTTGTTAAATATTGACTACCCCTGAACGGATACCTCCTTGAGGTTTCCTTAACTTAGTAGGCAGCACTTTGCAATGTCAGAAAATGTCCCATGTAGCAAATTTCAGCCGTTTTAATTTTTGAAATTTATTAAAAACTAAGGTTTGTCTCTTCATACAAAGCATTCCTTAGCTGGACTTGTATCACTGATGAGAAATGAATTTCCGAACTATTCACATTATGGAACATTAAAAATGACAGAGTTATTTTTTTGTTCAATATTAAATCAAAAATATTATCAATAAGCAAATTTTTTGTAACTTTGCAATTTTTGATACTCAAACGCAGCCGTAGTTATTTAATATAGGAACATCAATATCAACAAAAATAAAATAACAAGAAAGAAAAAGTTTTTATTCAAAGGTATAATATATGCTAAAGTGGTATGCTGAATGTGATTATTTGCTTCCTTAATTGTGCTGAGTATTTCCATTTACATTTACATATTGTAGCTACTATTCGTTAAATCTCTTTTAAAAAATAGAATATAATGGAACTTATTAGTAGAAGGTGATATATTTTATGTACTGGTTTATTGCTTTCTACTAGCGTAAAACACCAATATATGTCTCCCGTAAACACTTTAAAACATATAATAAATATTTTCGTATTACTTCACAGTTGTGGTTCTCTTACCTTTTACATGTATTGTGCCATCTCTGCAATGCTATAATTACGAAATTAATTTTCAACAAATATTTCTTAAACCAATCTCTACCAAAGATAGATCGATAGATCTACAACTCTGCATACACTTGAAAAATTATATACCAAATTAACATTTTCGTTATAAAATGTGTGTAACTGAATAGAAAACTAAAGTTCGGAAAATATATACGATAGCTTATGAAAGCTAATCAGCTGCCTATGTGCATTTGGTGCAAGAGATAGGAATGTTACATTTGTCTGTTTTTTAAATACATACAAACGAAGTTTTATTAAACAAGTTATTTAACGTCAATAAAACATGCTATATAAATCAATAGTTAGTACAAATATATTAATAAAACAAACATACCAGTCCGTGTCCACATCACAATCCAAAATCAAAGTAAAGACTTTGCAAACTGGCAAAATATGTTATACACGTGAACTTCCATCAAGGAAGTGAGGCCGGGTGCTCCGGAAGGGTAAGCACCTCCTATCTAGCTAGCTATACCCGTCACGTGCAAGTCAATTTTTAGAATGAAAGGAACAAAGAACTATAGTAAGTCAAATATATCCAGTATAAGTTGGGATACAGTGACTACATACTTATCAACAATATTGTGATGACGGCCATTAAAACTTAAGGGCCCTGATTAGCCTAGGCTTGCAATATCCTTGTGTCAACAACTTAATTGTAATTTGCTTCGTTGCAGAAAGTCCCCATAGTGGGAACAAGATCTACCGTACTGTATTAACTGTGAAACATATACACCATACGCAGGAGAAGCAAGTCTAAATATTAAGCAGAACATGGAAAATCTGTCGTATCTTTTATTTCAAGCTCACTTGGATAGATGACATTCACATATTCTCCAAATCTGTGACTATTTAGAGAAAGAACGTCATCTATATATCTGTATGTGTAGTTGAATGATTTAGCGACAGCCTTTTCTCCAGATCTGACAAGGTTCTGTAAAAATGCTGATTCATATGAATAAAGGAAACAAATCAGCAAGCAATGGTGCACAGTTTGTGCCCATTGGTATACCGATTGTTTGTTGAAAGACAATATTGCCAAACACAACGAATATGTTGTCTATCAAAAACTCTAACATTTTGTTGATGGTATCTTCAGTAAATTTATGTTTGCATTTTGGATGGTATTATACAAAATAACAGAATCCCTGTTGAGCACTAAATATTTATATCTTGGTTTACCGTTTTTGTAAAAGAATGAAAAGTGAATGATCTGTTTTAGACTTTCTTTTAATTTAGCATAAGGGATAGTGGTGTAAAGGGTAGAAAAATCAAAAGTTTTTATCCTTTTACCGAAGATAGAGTATTAGAAACAAAATGGTCAAGTAGATTCTTTAGAATTTTTGAGAATCCACATTTAGTTGATGCAAGATGTAGAATAGACTTTGTCTGAATAAGTCTGTAGGCCATCTTTGACGACTGTCAAAATTTGTGTTAGAATTACTGAGAATGATTTAGTAGTACATTTAGAGGAACCTGCTATATATCTTTCCTTGTATGGATTTTTGTGAAGTTTTGGAATCCAATACAAGTAAGGCAGGTCAAGTTCTTCCTGTTTTAAATTGATACCAAAAGGCTCAAGGACTCCCCTATGATTGGAAAGAACTTCATCTTTGGTAAAATTAGTTTTGGTATAAGTAGGATTCTCCGATATACTTTCTAAACCAAGCTTCTTAATAAGACATTCAATAATGTTAAATTAAAGCTTCATGTTGTTTCATAAAAAAGAATTCTAAAAACGACTGAGCCAATAAAATCTGTCATTGATGTGGTTTTTTCAAAAAAACACTGTATAACTGTATAATACACATATGTACTTACCAATGCAAGTGCTATCGTTTATTCCTTCGTTTGACTTCTTAGAAACACTTTTACCACAGGTCAATTTCTGGTTTCCTTGAAACGAAACTCCAATGATTGATGCAACTTTGGATTTTGGGTTTTGTGGGCTAAATTCATTTCTCTTGATCCACTTGAAGTAAGGTCTGATGAAAAATGAAAACTCTGACTTGTCGTATCGCTAAAGGGGTAAGATGTAGAACTTTTACCTGTAGCATTGTTGCTTCGTAACAACCTCTCTTCTTCACTTATAGACAAGTCATGTGTATTCTGTGAGCTCTGCTCTGTCATACTGTTGATTGCACTTAAATTTCCAATTTGTTCACTAGATGTAATATTTGATCCATTCAAATTTAAATCGGACGGTATTTTTGGACTCTGGTTTGCCACACTGTCGCTAGGTAAAGGCAATTCCACTGATCCAGAATCAAATTTTGATTCTGAGCTTTGTTTCAACAACAAATCTTTCAGGCCATTAGAATAAATCAGTGGCTGCGTTTGAGTATTGTTGTTCATACTATTTGTACCACCTAACAGCATTGCTCTTGGTCCGCTTGAAGAAAGATACGAAGATGTTTCACTTGTTTGGTCTGTTTTGTTATTACTTCCTCTGCAATGCAGATTATCATCAAAATTCTCAACAGGTCTGGAAAGAGGAGCACGGTTTAGGTTTTGACACGGAACCGTCGTTTGCATACCGTTATTCCTGTCTTTATTAAGTAAACCGTCAACAAAATGAATGGTTACATCTTTTGGTTTAAGAAATTCATGACCGCTACACACAGGTGGGACAATCTGTTCAGGTGTATTAACGTTATTTGTATGTTGCACGGTTATGTCGCCAATACCTAGACTGCACACAGGTGACAATACGGAGTCAATATTTAATTCTGAATTTGCAGTAATATTATCCTCGATTTCATTATGTTGCACAGCTGTTTTTGTAAATAGACGCTGTTTCTCTTCCGTTTCTAAAATTTGAAAAAATTAGAATCTAAAAATGGTTATAACAAAGTCTTTAAAGATCTAAATTAATATTAATAAAACGGTTACTATAGTTATGGATTATTAACTCCTTTTATTAAAAATATTGATGTAGTCTATACTCTTTGTTGATATGATAATTTTTTGCCATCTATTTCTAAGGTTAAGTCAAGTATAAAACACGTTTATCTTTTCATCACAAAACCACAATTCAAATAGGGTCAAAATTAATAATAATCTAGATCATTGAACCGTTTCGTATCAGGACTTTCTAACCAACCACTGGTTAATTAATACAAGCTTTTTGTCAATTATTTTTAATCTTTCACCTATATGAATTGATTTAAATTTACATTTTCTCGTTTGACATTAAGACTCAAACATTGCACAAATTCACCATTTTCTTTGGATTATTAATATAACATGGTAGTAGACCAAAAATAAAAAAGAAGCTACTTACCATCACGATCAATAAAATTTCTCTTTAGAAGAGTATCTGTTAAGAAGTTATATGTCATTCCAATAACTTCAAAGAACACATTCATCACATTGGCATTTTTGGTTAGGACATACTCTAGTAATAAGGTTGTTCTAGCTCTTCTGCCGAGTTCCTGGGTCCTGAACTGACATTCAAAGTCCTTATCTGACATAATCATTTTGTCGACAAATTTTTGTTTAAAACTAATAGCGTCCAATTCCTCTAGCAGAGTGGTCATATTTAACTATTATTGTCAGTTTTTTATTTAACAGATCACCAACATCAGTACCTGAAATTAAAATTAAAATAATTCGTTATGCCTATATGGCTAATGTGGACACATTGCTTTTGATTGAATGACACACTTTAGGCTCATCAAATGTACTTTTATCAAATCAGTAGACACAATTTTGTTTTTACTCTTTCACTGTTTACAGTAAGGGTTTATGAAAGGTGTTATTAATTTTTCTTCTTTTCTAGTTTGTTTTTCTTTTTTATTAAGTTTTATTTACCTATATATGTTTTTACAGTACTATATTATTTTTCGCTAATGCGTTCGTACGCTGGTTTGCTAGCATTTAAAATAGGAAAGGAAAGATATCAAAAACATCAAGATACAATAATTGCGATTTTCAATTCAGCTTTTGCTGATTTTGGGGACTTTACAATGTTCTAATAAATACATGATTGTTGTGTTCTGTAGCTAGTTACTTTTGTTTCAAAACTGCCTCTTAGCATTTCTTGTTATTTCAAATAAGTCCAACAATGCTATTTTTATTAATTTTTCTCTGTACATATAAGAAAAAAATCTAATGACTTTCGTACACTTGTAATTGTCATTTTGAAATCGTTATTCTATTTCTGTTTTAATTGCGCATAAAAATGTTTGAATACATATCAAAATCTGAAAATAACAAGGTTTCAATTGTAAATATTATTTTCTGAAATTAGAAACCCTTGATTTAAGTTGTACAAAATATTTATTACCAATGAATTCGATTTTACCTTCATCGGTATCGGAAATAGACACTGATATTTCCATATCTTTATTTTCCAAGTATCCTCTTATCTCTTGTTCTGACAAAATCGCCTGAAGAACTCTTTCTATTTTACAATATGTATCAACCGTTGTACTCCCAATATCTTTGAACGTGAGTTTCAGTATAACAGATCCAACTAGAACATCGTCTATTCTTGCAATATCATCTATGAGTTCATTCAACATGTACTTCTTCCTTGACAGAATCTCTTTTACTTGTACGTCATTCTTGGTCTCTAATTTTATAAAGACCACTTTTTCCTTTAATTCTGTAATAATGAGAAACTGTCTTTTAACAGCTAAATAACCCCGACATTTTCATATAAACATGTGACCTTGACCTACGCTGAATTGTAGTACCCGACACATCGTCTGATGTTGGTATACATGTCAGCCAAGTTTGTTCACAATAGATTTTTAACTGTAAAAGTTTTGGGCAATTTTAAATAGACAGACTGACGGACAAACAAAGATACATAGTAATTACTGATAAAATTTGTTCATTTTATAGCACCAAATTATTTAAACATCACCAAAAACATTTTGTTTAATATTTTTATTGTTTATAAAATAATACATAGATGAGGAACCATTATCAGCTTGTTTAAATTCATGTTATCAAAAATATTCTAAAAGTTTAAAAATAATATTATTTTATATTGATTATATTTATCACAAAATCTTAAACGCGTTTAAAACCATACAAAGTGTTTATTTGTAATTGATATACTTGTTATTTAACAAATGTGTTTGTGACAAACCTTTGCGACTGGAAAAATCATTGTACAAAACTGTTCATTTTCTTTGTTTCTTCAGCACCTGCGTCAAAATAGAAGAAACCTATAAATTACTTCCTTTGTCTTAATACTGATTTTGTGGAAGTGGTAATTTATCATATCATTTCTAACATTGAATACCAATAAGATATCTGAAAGTTATAAGTGATAGACAGTTTTTCAAAGTATTTTAGACTGTAGAAGAAAAAGCATTTATTGCGATAATTTTTAATTTCGTTTAAATTCAAATCTATGCATTTAAACATTACAGTATTACAACTAGCGTAGATGCTCGATGACAAAGTATAACTGTACAACTTACCACCATAAAACCGCTTATTCTTCTTTTGTTAAATCAAAACAATAACAATCGATATATTCACACAAAAAAGCAAATAAAGCAGCAAAAACAATAACAACTGATACTTGCCCTTGTTAATAGAACTCATCGAAAGATTTGTATCAACATCCTCATTAACCAATTTATGTAACACTTGTTTGCAGATTTCACAGGCATTTTCTTTAAAGATACCTACAATGACAAAGAAAAGTTAAGTTTTTCTATTTATCGACCTCTGGTTGTACAATAAGTGGATCTGGTTTGGGCCCTCAAATATTAAAGCCAACTGAATGGATACTATTTAACAAGTGCATTCATAACTGATTAAAACAGTGATGTCTTAGAGGTTAAAGAGTGGGCTTTTTAAGGCGACTATGGGTTTGATCCCGGTCGATCAAAAGTGTGGAAGGATTTACTTTATCATAGGCCTTTACTGATTTATTCGGTACGGATTATTGGATTGAATGGTCTGTTATTTTTAATTTTTAACATCGCGACTGGGTCTACACAGCTTTAAATGTGGATTTATGCAGTGCAGATAGAAGTATTAGGAAACATAGAGTAACCATGCAAAATAAACTTAAATCCTTAAAAACTTTAAACCCAAAAGCATATTGGAGAATTATAGATAATAACAATAAATGTACAAATAAATGTAATGTATCACTTGAAGAATTTTTTGATTATTTTAAAAGTGTTAATATAGATGTAAATGTTGATTGTATAGTTGATGCTGATATTGATGTAAATAAAAGCGATATTAACTTTGATATATAAAATATTCCCATCACATGTGATGAAATAATTACTAGTGTAAAAAAACTAAAGAATAATAAGTCATGTGGTATAGATCAAGTTTATAATGAATATATTATTGCAATTATTGATTTAATGTTACCTATTTATCACAAATTATTTAATATAGTGTTTGACACTGGTATTGTGCCTGATGTCTGGTTAGAAGGCAATATAATTCCTATATATAAAAACAAGGGTAGTAATTCAGAACCCTCTAACTACAGACCAATAACATTATTAAGTTGTTTAGGGAAACTTTTTACCTCTATAATAAATGCTAGGCTTATATTGTTTGCAGACGAATATGAAATATTTTGTGAAAACCAGTCTGGATTTAGAAAGGACTATTCAACAATAGATAATATTTTTGTTTTGAATACATTATTTCAATTAATAGAGCTCAGTAAGAAAAAATTGTTTTGTGTATTTGTTGATTTTAAAGCAGCGTTCGATAAAGTATGGAGAAATGGACTGTGGTACAAACTTTTGAATAATAATATAAAAGGTAAATGTTTTAACTTAATTGTTAATATATATAACGGTATAAAATCCAGTATATGTATAAATGGTTGTTATTCAGATTTTTTTCACATGCACGTCAGGGGTTCGTCAAGGGGAAAATATGTCTCCATTTTTGTTTGCATTGTATTTAAATGATTTAGAAAATTATTTTTGTAATAATAATGTACTAGGTATTACGTCTATAAGTGATGAGTTAGAAACTGAACTGAATGTATTTTTAAAGTTATTTTTATTGTTATATGCAGATGATACAGTACTTATGTCTGAATCTAAAGACGATTTACAATATCAACTTGACTGTTTTTCTCAATATTGTAAGGATTGTAAGTTAACTGTTAATATTGATAAAACTAAAGTAGTCGTTTTTTCAAAGGGTAGGTTACCAAAAAACATAATGTTTACTTTTAATGATGTAGTTTTAGAAATTGTAAAAGAATATAAATATTTAGGTATAATTTTTTCTAGAGGTGGATCATTTTTATCTGCAAAGAAATATTTAGCTGAAAGAGCTACAAAAGTTATGTACACAGTTATAAAAAAGGCAAGACGTTTTAATCTTTCTATCGAATGTCAGTTAGATTTGTTTGATAAAATCGTCATGCCAATTTTGCTTTATGGATGTGAAGTATGGGGTTTTAGTAATTTAGATGTTATAGAAAGGGTTCATTTGAAATTTTGTAAATTAATATTACATGTTAAAAATACTACACCTAACTTTATTGTCTATAGAGAGTTAGGGAGAAACCCACTTAGTTTACTTGTCAAAACAAGAATTGTCAGCTATTGGTCAAGAGTTATTTATTGTAAAGAATCAAAATATACAACAATATTATATAATCTATTATTGAAAAAATTTTTGAATGGACATAATTCAAATTGGATATCCAATGTACAGTCTATATTTTATGAGTGTGGTCTTAATAATATATGGTTATCTCAGACTTTTTATAATAGAATATGGTTAGTAAAATGTGTTAGACAAAAATTATGTGATCAGTATTTACATAAATGGATAAGTGACTGCAATAACTCTTCTAGAGGTCTATCATACAAATTGTTTGTAAATTCTAGCTTTGTATTACCATATTACCTGACATCTAACTTGTCGTTATGTAACAAAATAATTTTAAGTAAGTTTAGATGCTCCAGTCACAAATTACCAATAGAAACAGGTCGAGGGTTAAATGTACCTAGAAATGAGAGGCTGTGTAATCTGTGTGGCAAAGAACTTGGAGATGAATTTCACAATATCATGAATTGCAATGTTTTCTCTCCAGAACGCAATATTTACATTCCTTTTTATTTTAGAAATAGACCAAATACTTTCAAACTTAATCAGCTTTTTTCAGTCACAAAATTGTCTGTATTGAATAAATTATGTAAATTTATTAGTATCATTAATAAGAGGGTCAGTCCTCCGGGTTAGTTATTTAAGCAAATATAGTCTTGTAATTTCTTGCACATGCATTGTATTGTATTTATGTTTATGTAATTTATATATATATTCTCTGTATTGATAATCTTCAGTATGAGAAATAAAGAAACTTGAAACTTGATTAGAAACACGCGCCATATAAACTTAGTCTCTAGATTGATAAAATAAATTGTCGTGAATAGCTGAAAAGTGCTGGCGTGAAGTAAAACAGCATTCAACCAACAATCATAATCGTCTCAATTTGGAGGGTTTATAAAGTTTTATTCCAAAACTTATTTGTCGTCCTTATTTAGTTTTTTTTTTTCATGAGCATTATCTAAATGACACCGTACACTTGGTTGGACTTTATACAGGGCAATTCTCTTCATCAATGGAACAAGATTCTTACTAACTTATAAATAAAATGTACAATGTTTGGTCTCCGTACGATTGGTAATAACTAGAGTCACTGAAATAGTGTATTGTCTCAGTGGCACAACGTCGGCCTCGAAAGCAAGTCGTGTATTAGAACCCAGGCAAAAGACTTACAAATTTGAGTTACTCGCTCTGCGCTCGTCAATAGGGCGGATTAAAGACTTGTTCACCTGGTGCAAGAATAATGATCTGGTGAGAGTGTTATGTTTGTCTGTGGTATAGTAGCTCAGTTATCTAATTAGTGTGTCCTAATGCACGGTAGTCCATAAAACACACTCGTGTATACACGAATTTGGTCTCGGGTTAACCTTTGAAATTAAACAATTTGCTTTTGTCGCAAAGATGAAACCTAACTGATGTGATATTTTAAAATTACAACCAACCTACCAGCATCCGCCCTTTACAAAACGCATAAACTATGAAAATTGGCACATGATACACACGTCATAGCTTTTAGCGGATTTGTAAATTGTACCAGGCAATGTGGTTTGAAGTAAATGAAGGCTCCTAACCGTTGCCAATTGCCCCAATACGGAGGTGTAACGTTTCATTGTAACAGTGATCTCAAACATTTCACAATACAATAAAGGTAAATCTTGTTTTCAGCTTTTTTTAATCAAAAATATTATTTGCAATCTCCGATATAAATTAATTAGCTTTTACATAGTAAAGAAATACTTTTTGAATACCGATACACAAATGGTACCCTAACCCTAACCCTAACCTCATCTGTAACTACCTAAACGTGAACTCATTAATGAATGTATTTACTTACTGGCTATTTCGGTCAAGTCTTCTTTTGACGTGATGGTGTCTGGTGATAACAAGGCCCAAAGAAAATCACCAATATTATTACTGCTTGCTCCTTGAGATAGCCTTGATGCTACATTCGTCAGAAGTTTGATTTTGTCCTCTTTCGTTCCCCTGTGTACAGATTTAACATCTTTTGGACTGACAAGATCCACCTCCATCAAGCGATACAGTAAGACATTGATATATACATTAAAGCTGATTTGTGATTGAATGTCTTGTAGAAAACACAATACCCAGGCCTTCATTTTTTCAGAACAATTTTCGCAAATATCTGAAAAATCATGAATGAAAGAATCTATAAATCAATAATCTGGTAATAAAGAAACAAAATAGATGCCCTTGCATAAATTTTTCTTTTATTTATTTATTTATTTATTTTTTATTTATTTGTTTATATATTTATTATCTTTTGGGTTTTTTTTTAATTACATACAGCCGAAAAAATCATTTCATGCCAGACTGCTTCAGAGGCTTTGAATATTTCCCTTGCATTTTCCTTGATACATCAATGTCTATCATAAAAGCTTTATTTATTTCATATCCGTCTTTTGCTGCATTGTGTAAAGATAGATAAACTTTAAAGAAAATGTCCATAATTTAACAAAAGGCATGTAAGAATATTAAGGTAATGTTGCTCTGAAAGGCAATGAATCTCGCCCAACTGCATGCGAGTTTGAAAAAGAAAAAAAACAATAATTTACTTACAAGTTAATACTTTGGATGATGGTTTGTCCTTATCTAAAGACTTAACCACGTATTCATATGTATCTCTACAAATTGTATAAAATTCTGAACTTTTGTTTGAAGTCAGAACAAACAGAACTGTTTCAATTGCACGTTGTCTACGCGATGACAATTCTTGTATCAAAAACATGGCTTCGCTGTTGATACATTCTTTTTTGTGCATTGGACTGAGCAAAACAACCGGGTCTATTTCTTCAATAATTTTTCGGAAATTCCTTCGAATTTTCTTTGCATCTGAAATAATTATCACACATTACAATGTTTAAGACACACACACACGCGCGCGCGCGCGTTTGTGTGTGTAGTTTTGGATTCAGATATATAAACAATTATGGTATTGATGAAATGTTCGGTATCCGTCTGAAATACAGTTTTTCTTATCCAGACACATTTACTCTGTCGTAGAAATCAAGTTTTGTTGACAAAAGTACAAGAGCTTTTGAAAAATCAATGGGTGAAAAATTTACATATGAAAAGATGCCATTTGCAATAGCCAGGGCAATAAAAACCTCGCTGCAATTATGAGAAAGAAACCAAGATGTTTTAATGGACATATCTATGGAGTCTTTCATACATAAATTTTACATTCCACATTTACTAGATGCTTGATTACTACTGATGATGCTATTTACGAACAGCAAAACCTATAAAGCAACAGTCACAACGTTCTTTCAAACCATTCAACCTGTTATGTAATCGGTAATCTCTATTTATACAAATTATATATATATATATATATATCTTTACAAAATCAGACGTTTGTTGAAATGCTTGATGCTAGAGCAACCCAATTTTTTATTTAAGTGTGATCCATAAACTTAAAAAATAACTGAAAGGGTTAAAGAAAGAATGTTGAAATTGCTTACAAATATTACCTGAAGATAAAAAAAAATAAAATTTGGAAATATATTTATTTATGCATTACCTAAATTGATGCCATCGTTTTCTACTGCAGTCAAACTTGTTGTAGAATTCGGGTTCAGTTGACTACTGGATCTACTTCCACTGAAAATACCACTTGAGTTACTGCCGCTTTCTGTGCTTGAGTTTTTATAGACATCCCTCTTATCTATTGAGGACATTCTACTATATCCGGAAGACATAGCGGGTACCGAAACACAACTTTCAGTTACATTCGCACCATCCTCAGAATTTTCTTTCTGTAATTGTTTCGGTGTACAACTGGAACAAGTTTGCAGACGAAGAAGAAGAAGATAGTACAGATTCACGTTGTATTTCGTCTGAACTTGGTCTCTCTAACGTAGATGCACTACTCGAGCTGACGGAAGTCAGGGTGTCGTCTGATGGAGTTCTATCTGGAATGTCAAAAGATTTACCTTCTGACAAAGACCATTCTTTTCTTCTACTCCTAGCATTCAAATTGTGTTTTCTCAAATCGTCATCATGTCTTACAGGTAATTTGGAAAAATCATCCGAAATCTCGTTTGTGTCGGAATCGATGTTCCCTTCATCAGCAGCAGTAGAATCTCTCAAATAAAATTTAACATCATTTTTATGATGACGCACTTGTACTTCATCAATACTCACGGACTCTTTTTCTGAATCCAAAGGAGTTTTGGAATCCATGTTGTCAAATTATCTAGATATATCTTTGATATCTCAAATGCAGTGTAATCACATCAGTTTACCTGTAAATGTTTTAGGAAACGTCTTAAATAGTTACTGGTAAAGTCAAAAGCGACTCATTATTCAATCAAGGAAATTAATACAATTTATAAGAAACTTGTCAAATTTCACTAAAACAGATTAATATTAATAAACCAAACCTGTCATAACATAAAGAGTTATACTGATTGTTTATTTGTCCGATGTTCGTCCAAAGTCGGGGGTTATATAATCAGAACCCTCCATGTGTTATACCAATAAGTCTTGTTTGTTTTATGTCTGGTTGTGGTATATTTTTGGTCTCTCTTGCTGATGCCAGCTACACTTACTTGATTCATTGTAAACCCATGGCAATGTGTTGTTAATAACATCATGCATGTAGCAATTAATCAGCCATTCTTTCGTGAAAAAGAAACAAGATGACTCATTTAGATCACAGGGGCTTGGTGTCAGGATTTCGGTATTTTTGTTTTAAAAATTATTTATTTGTGTTTTTATTATATGCGAGGTTGATACAAGTTCATACATATCGATAACTTTGCCTGAAATCCATTTTTAACAAACTTTAAAAAATTCCGAAATATATAACATTAAAAAACACAAGGGACGAAAGTCGCCATTTTGAAAGTCTACCCCTCGCTTGGAAAAAAAATCGTAAAAATCAGCCGATCCATGCTTTCTCATAAATTTGCATTTTCATTCCTATTTCCGTTTTCGTCAAAGCAATCAATAACTTTCTGAATTTTTCCACCAAACTCAAAATCGGACAATTTCCAGAGAAATGCAACGTTCTTCTTGTTGTCTTTGTAAATCCAAATTGGAATTACCATTGCAGCAATACAAAATCACCGAGAGCACCTCTTCTTTCACGAGTTGCGTCCCTTGTCAGGGTTCTCCCGTTCTGAGATTTTATAATGTGGTTATAGTAATTCCAAGTGGGATTTACAAAGGCAATAAGAAGAACGTTGCATTTCTCTGGAAATTGTCCGATTTTGAGTTTGGTGGAAAAATTCAGAAAGTTATTGATTGCTTTGAAGAAAACGGAAATAGGAATGGAAAGAACAGGCTTTTCAAAGTTGAAATAAATGAAATTTATGAGAAAGCATGGATCGGCTGATTTTTCACGATTTTTTTTCCAAGCGAGGGGTAGACTTTCAAAATGGCGACTTTCGTCCCTTGTGTTTTTTAATGTTATACATTTCGGAATTTTTTTAAGTTTGTTAAAAATGGATTTTAGGCAAATTTATCGATATGTATGAATTTGTATCAACCTCGCTTGTAATAAAAAAAACCAATAAATAATCTTTAAAACAAAAATACAAAAATCCTGACACCAAGCCCCTGTGATTTAGATGGACAATTTTTCAACATCCGCATTTATAATATTGTAATAAAATGCATCTAAGTAGTACAAAATGTATTATTATTCTTTAATTGTTATTATGACACCGATATTTTGAAGTCTTAAGTTTAAAAAAAACTTTTGAAATAAACCAAATGAGGCTGTTTATATAGTCAGTTACCGGATATGGCTAATTATAATGGTATATTCATGTGTGTGCATTCGATCGTGTTTATTAACACTTACATCGTGTAAAGTGATATTTTAAATGTTAATTATATTTAATTTTTATCTTAAACAAATTTAACAATGAAATAATGTGCATACATTGTCATCGTAGTTGTAATACGTAGTTCGTATCGTTCATTCCACCTGTCTTCGTTTCGCAGGTGTACCCATCTTGAAACACAATTTCAGATTGATGCCGATGTTTGAAAACTGACTATTTTATAATCAATAGAAGAGGCCATATTTAAAAAAAAACAAGGAAAAGAAAAAAAAGAAAACAGAACGTGATTTATTTAAGTTCAAAGCAGTATTGTTTTTAGAAAATCCTTTGCCTTGCATCTAAAAACATCACGCAGCTTTTCGGCATCTGACTTCTGTTTTTTTTAATATAAACAACGCACATTTTAATAAAACGTTTTAAACACGTTTGTTTATTTTAAAATTACACACGATACAGAAACATGTATCTTATAATTAATAAATGTATTAAGTAAACATCGACCGTAGGTAGTATGAGTTCTCGTCACGTGCAGTCATTCGTGCCCATTCAAACATTATTTGTTCCACGGATAATGTCGGTATTCGGAAGTTTATTTACTGTTAAAGAAGCCGATTTGGGCTGACAAATTATGTCGGTGTTCGGATGTCGGAGGTGTCGGTTTTCAGTTTTCGGAAGTTTTTATTACATGATTTATATAAGAATAAATCCGTCCCGAGCAGACAATGTATAGGTTTAGGGAGGTTATCAGTATTTAAAGGTGTCGGTTTTGGGAAGTTACACTGTATTATTATTCTTTAATTGTTATTATGACAACGATATTTTGAAGTCTTAAGTTTAAAAAAAAACTTTTGAAATAAACCAAATGAGACTGTTTATATACATACAGAGAACTATTCTTGTATCATGATTATAATTTCCGTTTACTGATAGGTTTCTATTGAAAACAAACAATTTAGCAACAAACGTAAGCGTGTTATCAAATACAGTTTGATATACTTCCCGGTAGACGGCGAGATTAAAAAAAGAGATAATAAAAAATGTGATCTTTTTTCATCTTGAATTTCCGTTTTGATTATTAAAGAAAGACGTTACACGTATATCATTTTTATTGTCAAACGGTATAAAGAAACCATGTAAACTACACAGCTAAAAGCATGAACATTTACCAACAGTAATGTTTCGTTATTAAAACTGACAATTTCCTTGTCAACAAAAGAACCGGTTTTCCTTTGAGGTGGTCACAGTGTTTAGTTGATCAACTGTGCCAAAATTGTCAGTGGTTTTGATTAAATTTGCAGGGACAGATTTTAAGCATGGTCCCTGGACGAGATTTCTTTGTCTTATCCTAGCCTAAGATAGATTGCACGTGCAAGTTCCCAGAATATGTGCCATCACTAACACTATTACTTTCTTCATAGACTACTGGTCTTATTGTAATAAAGATACCAACATTCGGTCTTATGTAATGTAAAGTCATCATAAAACGTCCTTAACATAATTGTCTTGGTCCCAACCTAATGAAACCGTTCATTTCATAAACAAAATACAAATAACCTCTAGAGGTGGTGCTCACGGTATTGATATGCAAATGAAGTACGGAACTACTTTTTTCAAAGGCGGGAACTCTAAAGCTCATAATAGAATTGTCTCCTTTAAGCTTTTTTTTCAAACAGGCTTAATGCTTATAAGACGGTGACGGTTGTTTGATTTCTTTTCAAAAATCAGAAAGTATTATCGAGTTTGGGATACAAATATATTGTGGCGGATGAATATATCATTTGAAAATCTATTATAATTTCCCTGTTTCCAAAACTAGATAATACTTTCTGATTTCTGTAAACGGACTAAAAATTTGAGTTATTTCATGAGTTACGGTGAAAAAAGGATCGCAAAGGCTCGCTTGGGATAAAATTTTCCACCCTTGGATTTAGATAAATCTATCTCCTTCCACAACAAGGGTTGAATCTTTTTAGTCTTTAAAGATTTAAATAATAAGATAAAGTTTAATTTTAAGTAGTTGCTATAATCAAACACAACTTGCTATATTAAATCATAGAAAATAGTAATAATTTCCTATTTATTGAAACAAATTACTTTTTAACTGGGTGGATATAGTACTTTCGAAATCCAATTTGGAGTGAATGATGAAGGGGCAAACAATATATCAAATATCTAATATTTATTTCATAGACGGTAAATACCAGAGTAAAATAGTCAACAGTGTGTTTGACAGAAATTAAAAGGGCGATTGACCAGATTAGCAACAGATAAATTTAAACGATACCTCCATGATAAGTAATCGGATAAAACATCGATTTTAATACAAAAAAGACCAATACACCAACAACTTATAAATAAATTAACAAGTTATATTCAAATAGGGGGCATCAAATAGATCAGACAAAGGCCGTAACCAAGTTAATGATAGGAAAGTGTCGTTATGCCTTGCATTGAGATCATTCGATATTTTTTTTAATAAATTCACATCTTGGCATACATGAACTTACATGAAAGTAAAAACCACCTTTTGTATGCCCCTGTCAAATTCAAATCTTAACGTATGTAAACGTTATCAGGTACATGTAATAGGTAAGTTTAAAAGTATGTCATTCGTAAAAAGGAAGTCGTCAAACGAAAACAATGGCTCGGTCAGATCTAGACCGCGTCCGTCTGGGAGGAAATAATTCACAATTGAAAAAAGCACATCCACGATAAGCATGCGCCATGGTTTACAATTATCTTCATAACTCTTATTAAAACATCGGCTGGTTTATAGTGTGTGCTTACGCATCCCAGTGCCTCTCATCGCCTAGGTTCGAATCCCAATCGAGCACTTTCTAGTGTGAGAAAGTTTGTTAGTTCACTTGTCGAAGGTCGGTGGTTTTCTCTTGGTATCCAGGTTTCCTCCACCATTCCAGAACTGACTGCCTTATTATTAGTGTGAAAGAATCCCGACTAGGGCGTAAAACACCATTAATTCAATCCAATCAAGTCTTACTCAAACCGTTCGCAGACTGTGTATAAATCCCTTTACATTATGTGATTGTTTATACACATTGGTAATATCAAACTGTGTATTTCAACCCGATTTCTTTCTTTCTTTTGACACTTTAAAAATGTAACGTATAAATATACTTTTAAAACCGAAACACAATTTTGACTTACAGCGCATTTAACCTTTAACAACCTCAATTTCAACGGAAATAAAACCATATCCTCATCACAACAATATTTTAGTTGTCTACTTACCAACATCCAATAGCACAGTGTTCCGTTGTCTCTATATTTAACTGTTTAAAGGTTGTTAAAATATACTTTTTAGAAGTTCAAATAACATGCACTAGTAATGGCGAACAATGATATACGTAACCGATAGTTTTATCATTTATGACTATGAACCTGTTTGGGGAATTCCCATTGGAAATACGGGGTAATAAAATTTTTACTTCCTGTTGTCCGATTTGTTAAGATATTACATTTTTCTGAAACACAATTAAACTCGGTTTTGTCAGAAATTTAATAAATTTTAATTATTTCAAAGGTTCTTTATTTTGAAAGAATAATTTTGACTTTTATTTCAGTGTAAACGATATCTTATTTATTTCAGGTAGTTTCCTACACCTTAAGTGAAAAAAAAACAATCTTTAAATTTGCAAACGTCCCGGAGAATGTATTTTGTTGAGTATGCATAACTGAACTTCCTTATGCCCATTTCAAAATTTACCTTGTTGTATATAATTGATTCGATAATAACTTAATTTTAAACACGCGTTTTATTGTTATGTTTAAATAATTTTCATTTTTACAAAAGACGTGACATCAAATGTTAGTACAATCAATCAACAAAAGCGTAATGTATTATAATTAAGAGTGCGAAAAGACTTTATTTTGTTGACCGTTAACTACTAAAATCCAAATATTATTAACTTTTCCAAGAAGTACTGAGTTTTATTGGATATTCACCTCAATAAATCTTTATTCCCTCGGATAGCGAGATTTTGAATGAATATTTTTACAACAATATATTTAACATAATAAATAAAGAAATGATCTAACATAGATACAAAGTAAGAATTCATCAATGCTATATAAATGAATATGTATCAAGTTATGTATTAATGGTAAAGACTTACGGAGCGACATATTATGCGAGTTGCCTATAATAAACTGCGGATGTTGCTTGTAAAAACTGTCAAACAAAAGCAAACATGCTGAATTGCCTTTCATTCCTTTAAATGCAAATTTTATAGACAATATTGAAATAACGGTAACTCAAGTAGGAAGGACTTCCATTTGTACCCCCCACCCAAATTTACTTTTTAGCTAAATTAATGGTTAAAATGATATAATTCGAATTATAATAATAATTCGATATTTTACATTTTGTGAAGGAAATTTTTTTTTTTAAAAATCTACATTGGTTTTAATAGGTGGGGGGGGGGGTTACAAAAGGAAGTCCTACCCTGAAGGAAAAGGTATTTTAAATTATATAAATCCAAATCCAGCTAAGGAATGATTTGCATGAGGGAGCAAACCTTAGTTTTAAATAAATTTCAAATTTATGAAATGATGTGCCCAAGTACTTTCAAAGCGGTTCACGACTAGGCCAAATTTACTACGCAAGAATAAGAATGGCCGGAGTGCAGTACCCTTAATGCACATTTATTTAACAAAAATATTATTGACAACCCTTTTTGTGGATGTGGTCTTATTGAAACTCCTGAACATTTCTTTTTACGATGTACAATTTACACTAATTTACGTCAACAGACCATTTCTCCCTACCCTTTAATAGTGCTACAAATTTATTACTATATGGTGATGCTGTAAACCTCAGTATTGATGATAATATTCATATTTTTTGTGTTGTTCAAAATTACATATTGTCATCTAAAAGATTTGAACAGTAACTCTCTCTCTTTCTCTCTCTCTCTCTCTCTCTCTCTCTCTCTCATTTGACATATCATTTGGTTCTTAACAATATAATACAAAATGTATATATAACATCGACTTGTTCACCTGACTGTGGAGACGAGTTTATATAAGACCTATGTCTTGTTCTCGAATCCATTTCACACTATATATATGTATGCTACTGTAAATTGATATTTTGATTTTCTTTTTATTGTGAATAAAATATTGTTTAAACTATAAACAAGAGATATATAGCATGTTTATCGCTTCCTTTTTATTTACCCTTATTACACAGGCATTAAGAAGCAATATATCAAACAATACTACTAGGCTCACCCAACTGTTTTCAAACTTGTTGAATTTTTAAGACTGTATTTTATTTCATCGTCATAATGTTTCGGTGCACGACGTTTCGTCGATAAATATTTCGACAAAAGTTATGTTTTTGACAAGTTTTTTATCAATTATCGTCTGCAACGAATAGTTAATTCGAGGAAGTTTTTATTCGACCATATGTCAATTCGACGAGATGTATTTCGACAAAATGTCGTGTAAACAATTTTTTTTATTATGTATTTATGTTTAGTGTCTCGTAGGTCGCAAGTGGCCAGATATTTTTTAAAAATTAAATAACGCAGTTCGTCACATTTGTATATATTTATATTAATTTTTTTTTATATATGCGACACATCAATAAATTATTATTATTATTATTATTATTATTATTATTATTATTATTATTATTATTATATTTTGATGGCGGTATTTGTGGCGATTATGTTTAAACATAAAAGTCTATTAAAAATAACAGAACATACATTTAAAACTAATTGGAGCAATATTTCTTTAATGCAAACATTTTCAGTGATAATTTTTATGTAAATGTACACAGGTTTATTTTATCTTTTTGTAAACTCTTGATGGATTTGTTTTGATACAGGCTTACAAAACTTGCAAAAAGTCTATATTATAAAAATTGTTTTCCTTTCAAAAACAACCTATTAATACGGTAACTATTTTAAAAACACACAACGAAAAACGGTATGTGTTAAAATAATAATAGCCAAATTAGTAGAATTGTTTTTCATTGCATAAGTTTAACTGGCATTGTAGTAATTAAGAACTCAAAAGTGATTGTTTAGAGTTTCGTTCGCCGCTAATTGATAGCTTTTGTTCTGCCCGCACCATGGTGGGGCGGTACCGCTCTGATCTGTAATTACCCTCCAAGCGGCGAGACCTTTCCGGTAAACATCAAACATTGTATTATCGGCAAGAAAAACAACATATTTACACAAATGAAAGTATACTTCCATCTCCCGTCGAGTAATACTTTCAAAAACATATCAAAATTACTCGTATTAAGGGGTATAAAAACGAAAACATGTAAAAATATCTCACATTATTTGTTATTGATACAGAAAAACTAGTAATATAGAAAATATAGAAAAATGCTTAGTGCAGAAGTATTGTGTAGTACACAAAAACTACAAAATTTACTGTCCACACATGACAGAGCAGTACACCAAATAATATTATTAAGTATGTATTGATTTTATTTATTTATTTATTTATTTATTTATTTATTTATTTATTTATTTATTTATTTATTTATTTATCATGTTAAAACATATTATTATTAATGTTATTTCATTCCATTTTTCAATTTTTGGGGAGTGATTGGTATAATGGTTATTGATTTTATTGAAACTTAAAAACTTGACAGAATACGAAATAAGCTTGACAATTACTACAATGATATTTTTTCCAAGATTCTCCTCTTCTTGTACAAAGTTTAAGTCCTGTTAGAAAAAAAAGATCATGTCCATTCAGAAATAAAATATGCAAAAACTCCAGTATTAATGAATAAAACATATCAACTGCTAATACCCTAGTCATCAACTTTTAAAAAATCGAGTTCGTCAGACTGTAGTAGAAATAATGATTGATCTCGCTGGGAAAGCCCGAGCTTTAATTTTATTAAACAATGCGGTCTGGATTGAAATAATGAGAACAGATTACCGTAGGTTGATTGAATTTCTCAGCAGTTTACCTATTTAGCTTTGAATTTGTTGATTGATTTTATCAGCAAACAAGGCCAGGTGACTGACTGACTGATTGATTTGATTGATTGATTGATTGATTGATTGATTGATTGATTGATTGATTGATTGTAAACAATGGCAGGTTTAATATGTAATAAAGCTTGCATTGCGATGAGCCTTGCGGAAAGTTTATGGCAATGGAAATGCTTCCTGTAACATTGCGTTATACTACAAATCTAAAACATTCTTATACACTATCCTATAAATTGTAACACTTTCTTTTGTCTTTTTATAGATCACAAAATTGGTATGTTAACCAAGCAAGCATTGACTCACATCATGTGTGGAAACAAAGACAGAGCGCTTAGACTCATGGACAGGAAACTTATAGCACAAGGGATTCGTCATATGTATCGGCAGTTCCGGTTACAGAAATGGTACGAATCGCAACTTCTGGTGTCTGAAATTATCCAATCACTGCGACCGAATGATAACCCAAGACCTGTACAGCAGCCAATTGATCCCGACGACACTTATGAAGAGGAGGTTAGAGGTCATGTTCAAACCGTGACAGTTGTGAATTGTAATTTTTATAGGAGTGGGTAATATAAATGTATTCCCTTTTGAAAACAATTTCAGAAAATGAACGATAGTGCTCGCCATGTCATCACGACACCGCAGATCGAAAAGTGCTGAGTTAGGAATGAAGTAAAGAAGTGCTGGTCAAACAGGACCTTTTGAAACAAAATGTTGAATATTGATCTGAACTGTGCTGAAAATATAGAATTAAATGTTTTATATATTTGATATCACAATTGATGAACTTATGTGAAGAAAGTATATATTTTAGCTATATAACGTCTTCATTACCTTCATTAAACTGTTAAAAATGAATGCCAGATCCACCGTACTCAAACGCATATTGAAGATTTTAAGTTGACACGAACTTTTTTGTCCTTGGGCAATGGTTTTATGTACATGATTTTATGTTTCTGGTATTCAAAATCTCAACTGATATAAAAAAAAAAGTTTCATGTAGAATTAATACGAGACAGCTTATATTACTTATATTGTCGCAATAGTGAAGCAATTTTATTTTGATTGCATTGGATTTGTATATCAAGTGTTAATAATAAGATGTGTTTCATATTTCTGCTTAAAATATGTATGACGTATATAATGTCTAAATAAATATTTATTTTTATTTGATCTTCTTTGTCAATCTTTCATTCACCTATGAAAAAGCGATATGTTTTAAATAATAATGAATAATCCCGGCGATTGCGACTTCATCAATATCCAATCACCTACGATTATGAGATTAAACCGACTGAAATTAAATATGGCATTATCCTGTACTTTAATAGAATAATGGTTATACGTATGACATTATAATGTAAAAATGAAAAAAAGATACATTACTCTTACTGATAGTAAAATTCACTGATACATAATATAAAAATGTTAAATAATGTAAAAATGAAATTCACTGATACATAATATAAATGTTACATAATGTAAAAATGAAATTCACTGATACATTATATAAAAATGTTACTTAATGTAAAAATGAAATTCACTGATACATAATATAAAAATGTTACATAATGTAAAAATGACATTCACTGATACATAATATAATAAAAATGTTACATAATGTAAAAATGAAATTCACTGATACATTATATAAAAATGTTAAATAATGTAAAAATGAAATTCACTGATACATTATATAAAAATGTTACATAATGTAAAAATGAAATTCACTGATACATAATATAAAAATGTTACATAATGTAAAAATGAAATTCACTGATACATTATATAAAAATGTTACATAATGTAAAAATGAAATTCACTGATACATTATATAAAAATGTTACATAATGTAAAAATGAAATTCACTGATACATTATATAAAAATGTTACTTAATGTAAAAATGAAATTCACTGATACATAATATAAAAATGTTACATAATGTAAAAATGAAAAAAAAAAGGTTAAGCTGATGTTGCTCTTCCTGACAGGAAATTGACATTTTCCCACTTTCATTTCCCAAGGCACTCACTGGAATATTATAATATTCACCATTTCTTACCCGTGATAATGGTAATAATGAGTAGACAAAAGTGGTAGTGAATTTTTTTTATCCGAAAATGACATAAGAAAAGTGATGCAAGTCAATAATAATAATAATAATGAAAAAGTGGCAAAATCTTCGACAAGACGAAGTTGGCCAGTATAAGGGCAGAAGAAAGGTCGGTAAAGTTAGCTACTAGTAACTGGCTACTAGTAGCTGGCTACTTGTAGAAGAAAAGTAAGCTACTAGTAGCCAGTTACTTGTGGAGGAAAAGTTAGCTACTAGTAACCAGTTACTTGAACGATAAATACTAGCAATTATTTTTAGTTAGCTTTTATTTACTTATTTACCTAAAAAAAACCATATAAATGTTTACCGTAATTTGGTCTTGATCACAGCTTTCGCAGATATATATTCCTTCCGCAAAAGTTTTCTTCTACCACGAAAAATTATTTTTAATCGTTATAACGAGATACTAAGTCGTGATAACGAGATACTAAGTCGTTATAACGAGTTACTAAGTCGTTATAACGAGATACTAAGTCGTGATAACGAGATATTAATCCGTGATAACGATATACTAATTAATTATAACGAAATACTAAATCGTTATAACGAGAAACTAAGTCGTGATAACGAGATGCTTAGTCGTGATAACGAGATACTAAGTCGTTATAACGAGATACTTGTTTGTTGTTAAGTCATTGCGAGTTGTTAAGTCATTCGGATATATCATACAGACATATGTGATTGTAAACCAGTGTTTTTCTTTCTAGTTGTAAACAAAAAGTTTAAAAGCAATGCTAGACAAATAAGAATTTTTTTTTTTAAAAAAATCCAATGTTGGATTCGAACTCGCGTCTAAAAGATTCTAAAAGCACTGTTAGACTAAAAGACAACAGTTACGACCACTACACTACCAAAGCTTATGACAAAACCATTCACATCAGAATATATCAAGTATAGGAGGGAAGTTAAATTATTTCACCCCCTTTTTTTTCCTATTTTCAACCCGAGGGCAGGTTTGCCCGTGGACCGTATTTGTACAGTTTGAAGAGATTTAAAAGACTTACATTTTAATATCTATTTCATTTACGGGCACGCCTGCCCTCAATATGAAATCGAGACAAATATACGTAAAACGTGTATAAAAGCAAGTGTTTAAGCATTTGTCAATCTTTATTACGCATTTATTTATATTTAGGCAACTCTATCAGCATTTATATTCAAAAAGTGTTGTAAAAATAAATATTTAAATTTTCAATTGAAAGCTAACAAAAATAATTTTTTCTAAATCTTGAAATTTAATATTTACGCATTTTCCTATGGGTCATTTCCTCGCTTTTCCGTAGACATCCTTTCTTAAATAATGTATTGATATTTTTGAAAATAATATATAACAAGAGGTCCATGGGACCTAACGCTCACCTGAGTAAGTTAAAAATATGGACAATCAACCATCATCCCTAAACCTTAAGATTTTAGTACTTTAAGATCAATGTGACGTTTTGGTAGCTATAGCAACGCCTCGAACAAACCTGAATTGTACCAGCCCATACATGCTTCTGACATGAGGTTCTCGACTTCTCCTCTGAAATAACAAGGCACATTTATTTCAGAGGAGAATTCAAAAATGTAAAAAAAAATTACGCCCCAGACGACAACGACGGCGACGACTACTACTTCATGCAAAATTTGATCAGAAAAGCTCGCCTCAGATGAGCTAAAAACCAGGTCATGTAAAAAAAAAACACAACTTTGAAAACGGCGATACACGAAATGTATATACAAAAGAGTTTTGTAAATTTTGTCATTCGTGATATAAAAGAGAGAAATAATTATTATTATCATTACGAACAAATTTGGATATCATTGATTGGCGAAATAGAACAAATATCTGAATTTTTCATCCGTATTTTTTAAAAACCGACTCGTTTTACAGGCCTATGAATAAGTAAGAATCTTCGGATATTTAATAAGGGTGGAGTGGAGTAATGATATTATTGCCCCATTCAAGTTTCTCCCACTTATTTCGAGGAAGTCATTTCTGTAATGGTGGAGGAAACCGAAGTAACCAGAGAAAACCACCGACTTTCGGCAATCGAAATGGCAAGCTTTCTCTCGCTAGTAACTGTCATGAGTGGGACTTGAATTTAGGCGGTGAGAGTCACTGTGAGATATTTAGTAAGATGTAAATTACAAAGATACATTCAAGCTTATGAGAGGAGGTTTTGCAATCAATCTAAAAAACTTAAATAACATTCATTTGCCAAAGTTTTACCCCTTTATCTATTTATTAGTCAGGGAGCTACTTCTCTGCATTATACAAAAACAAGTTGAACCATACACGGTCTGCTATAAAACTTTTTTGTATTTTTGGTACATACTCCTAGTCTAATGCTGTCAAAATTAAATGGCGACAAAAATCGAAAATGCATTGAAATATTGACATTTTCCAACGTAGTAATGGCATTTACATGTTTTATTACTGTCTTGCAAATACAAAAGACCGCTACATTGATATGCATGGAATTATTGAACGCTCAAACATTGGTTTTCATATATCAAGTTCATGGTAATTGCATGGTATGACCCCAAAAGTTTATAGCAAGCTGTGCATCATATGTCAAATTTTGACATTCTGTACCCCTGACTATAACATGAGACTTTTGGTCGGCTAAGGTTATAATTAGTTTGGAAAATGAATGAAGAAAGAAAAAACCCAACATATTATATTATTTATAACTATTGCATCTCATGCGTTGCAATAGGTATGAAAAAGATTGATGTGTGTGTGTGTGTGTGTGTGTGTGTGGTGTGTGTGTGTGTGTGTGTGTGTGTGAAAGTCGAAGGTGGGTATGTGAGCTCATGGTTGTATTCATAAAAATATTGAGTCGCCCCAAACAACGTACGTAGTGCGGGGGAGGCTTATTGTTATTCTTTTAAGTTTTCAAGAGTTTTTCTCAGAGATGGAAAGAGCTCTGAAGATGAAACTTAGCACAAATATTCATTGCTATATGTAGATGTGCATTAAGGGTTTGATTAATGACTACGTGGTCATGACCTCAAACATAGGCTAGTTATTGGGATTTATTATACTTGTACAAAGATTTTCACATTGCAACATATCGAGTTTTAGATTTGCAAAAACTTTTTTATATCAGTAAATAAATAAAACATGTCACGGTGGTGTGACAAGTTTTTCTTTACTCTTCGTTGTAAACCTAAGCCACTCATAGTGTGTTGTGTATCTGACGTGTATTTAACAAAACGCATATGGTTATAATTTCTTAATTCTAAACTCTCCACACCAAACGACTTAGTATCTCGTTATAACGACTTAGTATCTCGTTATAACGACTTAGTTTCTCGTTTTCACGACTTAATATATCGTTATAACGACTTAGTATCGCGTTATAACGATTTAATATCTCGTTATCACGACTTAGTTTCTCGTTATAATGACTTAGCATCTCGTTATCACGACTTAGTATCTCATTATCACGACTTAGTATTTCGTTATCACGACTTAGTATCTCGTTATCACGACTAAGTATCTCGTTATCACGACTTAGTATCTCGTTATCACGACGTAGTGTCTCGTTATAACGACTAAGTATCTAGTTATAATGACTTAGTATCTCGTTATCACGACTTAGTATCTAGTTATAATGACTTAGTATCTCGTTATCACGACTTAGTATCTCGTTATCACGACTAAGTATCTCGTTATCACGACGTAGTATCTAGTTATAATGACTTAGTATCTCGTTATCACGACTTAGTATCTCGTTATCACGACGTAGTATCTAGTTATAATGACTTAGTATCTCGTTATCACGACTTAGTATCTCGTTATCACGACTAAGTATCTCGTTATCACGACTTAGTATCTCGTTATCACGACTTAGTATCTCGTTATCACGACGTAGTGTCTCGTTATAACGACTTGGTATCTAGTTATAATGACTTAGTATCTCGTTATCACGACTTAGTATCTCGTTATAACGACTTAAAAATTATTTTTTGATGTTCTAAACAAGCCACCGTAGTACGCAGATATTCAAAAAAAATAACTGTTTTACATAACAATTAAAAATTCTGCATCTAATGATACCAAATATTTAGACATTAAAGCCTTCATACGCACGCATACGCTTACGCAATCCGACTGGGGGGTAGTTTTTAGTGTAGATTTCAATGATTTTTCACATTCAATTAAGTGCGAGTAGCTGGCTATTTATCTCAAAGATATTCAATATTTATTTATATCATGATCAAGGATATTCAATTCTGCATCTAATGATACCAAATATTCATAGAAATCTACACATAAAACTAAACCCCAGTCTGATTGCGTAAGCGTATGCGTGCGTATGAAGGCTTTAATGTCTACATATTTGGTATCATTAGATGCAGAATTGAATATCCTTGATCATGATATAAATAAATATTGAATATCTTTGAGATAAATAGCCAGCTACTCGCACTGAATGTGAAAAATCATTTAAATCTACACCAAAAACTACCCCCCCCCCCAGTGGGATTACGTAAGCGTATGCGTGCGTAAAAAGGCTTTAATGTCTAAATATTGGGTATCATTAGATGCAGAGTTTTAATTGTTACGTATCACAGTTATTTTTTAAATATCTGTGTACTACATTCGTGGTAGAAGAAAACTTATGCGGAAGGAATATGTCTGCGAAAGCTGTGATCAAGACCAAATTACACGGTAAACATTTACAAAAATGTATTTGTTTTTATAAGTAAATAAGTAAATAAAACGGTTAACTAGAAATAATTGCTAGTATTTATCTTTAATCGTTTAAGTAACTGGTTACTAGTAGCTAACTTTTCCTCCACAAGTAACTGGCTACTAGTAGCTAA
Source organism: Tegillarca granosa (assembly GCA_029721355.1). NCBI lineage: Eukaryota > Metazoa > Mollusca > Bivalvia > Arcoida > Arcidae > Tegillarca > Tegillarca granosa. The sequence goes on from CM056596.1 coordinate 14,465,710, forward strand.
CTTTTCTTCTACACTAGCCAGTTACTAGTAGCTAACTTTACCGATCTGCAGAAGAATTAAATTTAAAAGATTTCATTCTTTTAAACTTAATTAAAATTAAGCCACTGAGAGACGGATTACTACTGGTAAATTAGGGTTTGCCTCTTTTTGAAATAAGCATTTAAACCATCCTACTCTTTATACGCCCTTTCCTTACACGGAAGTATATTTTATGCCATGCTGTTTACTCAATGTATTTTATCAGATAAGATTTTTGTACGCATTTGTCAGACCATATGATTTCGTGTATGTTTACACTTAAATGTTCAGTTTATCCAACAACTTCATTCAAACACTGCAGACATAGTTCAGTTACTAATAATAATGTAAATGTTTTGTTGTATATTTCACATGGTATCAGGAAGTGAAGTTAGTCATTGTTTTAGAATGAAGTCAACATCACTTTTAATCATCCCAGTTCCTTTTAACACCCAAAAAACTTTAAACGACATGGTCCATGTTCGTTATATGTTGAATAGGGTTTATAATCCTCGTTTATTCGTTCACTTACTTACCTTTTTTTTTTTTTTTTTTTTTTTTTTTTTTTGGTGGGATATATGGTTATACATGAATTATTAAATTAACAATTACAAGTTCTTGTGTTGATGCCTAAATTTGAAATGCTCGAGATAAATTAAAAACTAGTCAAACTTTGCTACAGTAGTGGTATATTGTTTTAAAAAACCTAAATGGTGTTTTGTGCTCAAACCAAGATCCTTTTACTTATATCGAGTCTGTCAGGCTCGGGAATATGGTATGATACCAGAGGGCACGGAGAAAACCACCAAACTTCGGCAAGCAAACTGCCAACTTTCTCACACATGGATCCCTCGAGTGATTGGTTGACTGAAAACTCTCCAACTGAGGAACCTCGGAGTCCGAGTGGTTTAAAGCACCAGCTTGCTGATCACGAGGCCTTTTACTGCCTAGGTTCCAATCTTGCTCGAACAGATTCTAGAATGGGAAAGTTTAATCATGCAGGTCGCTTTCAAATGGTCGCAGGTTTTCTTTTTTCACTCCGATTTTCCTCCATGGCTGCCTCAATATAAGTGGAACCAATCTGATTAGACAAAAACACCATTACTCCACTCTTTAAGATCTCTGTAAATGTTGGCAATACTGGCAAGTCTCAACATGTTGAGAACAAATCAAACCTTAAAATTTCGACAAAAACGATTAACAATACTAAGTTTGATGACAATACACAAAAAGGACATCTTTCTGTTGAAAAACACACAGGTTGCCAATGCTCAGAATATTGATAATAAACAAAGATCACTAAAATGTAACACCATTAAGACTGACAACACTGATTAACAGAATGTAATGCCAAACACACTGAAAAAATTTAAAATGTTTACACCAGAAACACTGACAAAACTTAAATTTTTTACATCAGAAACACCGACAAAACTTAAATTGTTTACACCAGAAACACTGACAAAACTTAAAATGTTTACATCAGAAACACTGACAAAACTTAAAATGTTTACACCAGAAACACTGACAAAACTTAAAATGTTTACATCAGAAACACTGACAATACTTAAAATGTTTACATCAGAAACACTGACAAAACTTCAAATGTTTACACCAGAAACACTGACAAAACTTAAAATGTTTACATCAGAAACACTGACAAAACTTAAAATGTTTACACCAGAAACACTGACAAAACTTCAAATGTTTACACCAGAAACGCTGACAAAACTTAAAATGTTTACATCAGAAACACCGACGACACTTGAAATGTGGACATCAGACACATTGATAATACTTAAAATGTTGACACCTGACACAAAAACAACAATTGAAATGTTGACACCAGAAACGCTGGCAAGACATAAAATGATGACAACTAACACCCTGACAATACTTGAAATGTCAACACCAGAACACGTAAAATGTTGACATCAGAAAAATTGGCAAGACATAAAATGTTGACACATGACACAATGACAACACTTAAATTGTTGACACCTAACACTGAAAACACTACAAATGTTGACAACTAACACATTGAGAACACTTGAAATGTTGACAAATGACACACTGACAACACTACAAATGTTGACAGCTAACACACTGACAACACTACAAATGTTGACAACACACTGAGAACACTTGAAATTTTGACAAATGACACACTGACAACACTACAAATGTTGACAACTAACACGCTGACAACACTACAAATGTTGACAACACACCAAGAACACTTGAAATGTTGACAAATGACACACTGACAACACTACAAATTTTGACATCTGACACAATGACATGACCATTGTGACTTAGAGGTAGAACATTTGTCTCAAGGGCTGGGGTTAGGATTCAAACCCCAGCAGGGCCATGCATATTGTTTTAAGAAACTGCTTATTTGCATGACACTGGACATAAGGAGGACAGAGTATCGACTTGTTCACCTGGTGCAAAAATAATCTGAATGGGAAGTGGTATGCTTGTTTACAGTATATTGACTTGGTTTGCTACCACCTCAACACCAAAAGTTGTCCCGAACATGTGCCAGTACAAGGAGACCACAACAAACAAACACCACACTTATACTTGAAACTTGTTCTTGGATTAATCCTTTCCCCATTTATGTGTACCACAAATACTTGTTGCTGAAAAATTGATGATGGGATGTTAAACAACATTACAACTAACCTGACACACTGACTACAGTTAAAATAATGACACCAGTAAAACACATAAAGGTATGTTATTACCAAAAAAAAGGCAGATAACTTTTAACGTAATTAGAAAACACAATGTTGAAAAAATGTAAGAATGATCCTATAATAGTTATTTTTGCACATTTCCTGTTTTCTGAATGGATGAAATATTTTATTATTAATCTTATAAATATAGATGGAATCTTTCAGATAATACTCAGTCAGCTTTGAAAACTTACATACTGTTGTCAAAGGAAACAAATGTCAAATTCAAGCAGCATAATCTTAATTCACAGTAATGTAATTGTTAAAATTAATTGCTTCAAAGCTATTTTTACATCATAAGAATACAATACAATTTCACTTAGTTTTTTAAGTAAATTCTTTAATTTGAGTAATAGAATTAACTGTAAAAGTTATTTTGTATACACAGAAATCATTAAAATTGGTGTGTTCATACAACTTATCTGGACATCAAAAAGCATGCACAAAATTCTGTTTAGACAAAAACTGTACACTGTAATAAGCTGACAATGCAACTGAAAAATCAACAGGAATATGTCTGATGTGAAATATTTTATTCATTTCATTTTAACATTTTTATAATTCAAAGTGATTCTTTTACCACAAGTTCTGCTATTTTTAAATCTCCGTTTAATAAATCATAATAAAATTTTGCCTGATCATTTAGACATTTGTTATCATCCAGCATACAGTGCTCCAAAAGCTGTCCCAGCATTCCCTGACATACTGCTGGAAAGTTAAAGAACATCACCATAGTGCACGCCAACAACTGCATCTTAACAATAACACTTTTCTCCTCTGTTATATTATCTATAATCTCCTCCAGGAGGTAGGGACAATCTGGGTTTGATCCTCCATATATCCCTAACAACGACAACAAAGAACATTTTCCTGATTCATCATTTAAAAGGTTAAACTTTGTAATAATGATCTTTATCAAGTCTTCCATATTCTTCATACTTTTTAAATTAACTTTCTGTAGCACCTGTAAGGTGTTTGATAAAATTAATTCATTATCAGAATTCAAAAGTTCTTTAAACTTTTCAAAACATGCATCTAAAACACTAGGATCGGATTCTAAAATTTTACCAATTGCAGCTAGAGAACAAAATGACACATTTTTACAACTATCTGAGATATGTGAATGAAGTTCATTTAATATGTCACTAACATTTTCACTGTTAACTAAGTGATGTAAAAATATGATTTTCTTCACTTTTAAATAAGAAGGTTCTTTGTACTTGCAGAAAAACATTTTGAAATATTCCACAAGACTTTCTTTAATCTCTTCCAAATAATCTTCTAACTGTTCAAGAATAATGAACGCTTGCTCCCAGTTTCCTGAACTTATCAATGATACAAAATTCTTTGTTGTTCTCTTAAATATTTCAACTCTTAGATGTTGATAATCACCGACAAGTTCGAGGAAAAGTTCTACAGCGATACAAGACACTTCAGCTGAGCCAGACACCAAATAAGTATCCAAAACATTTAAAATATCAAAAAGTTCATCTTCATTTTTTGGTTTGTATCTTTTCAGTATTTTGAGAATGTAGCTTTGACCCCAAGATGTAAAATGTTCTAATTTATTTAAAAGATGACGGGCAATGTTTTTATTGACAACCATCCCACCTTCACTTTCTAGAATTTCTTCCAATGACATGACAGCATTTACAATTACAACTGGATCAGAGTCTCTAAGCATTCCATAAAGTTGATCTATCAAGCCACTTTCTTTAAACATATCAGGTGCTAATTCATTTATTTTGCTACACGACATCACAGCTACTCTTCTGACATAAGCACTACTGTCTTTGATGCTACTCAACACACAACGTAATCCAAACTCAATGAATGAATTATGATTTAGTGAACATAAAGTTTTCACAGCTAGTCCCCGGATCATTGGGTTACTATTGGAGCATTCTTGTACAAGTGTGTTTACAGCCAGAATGGACACATCTGGGTTTGAACTGGCATATAAGGTCAAAAATGTGTACACTGTCTTCTTTACAACCATGTCTGGATGAGACAACAGCTTCAAAATAAAGGGAAATAACTCTGTTAGATTAGCCCCTCCTGCTTCAAATGACAGAAGCTGAAAAAATGAAAGAAAAGTAAGATTTCAAGGTGATTTGAATTCTATAGAAATAAAACAGACAAAACTGAAGTAATATTTATATGGAAGGTAAGGTGTTAAAACAATCAAGACTTGTAACAGTACTGTAAATTGATGCATTGTTCCTCTGGTCATATCTCAACCATACATGAATTGACCACCTTGACAAAAGTGAAAGCATCTTGACTGGGCCATAACACTTCATTACTCACTAGTCTTGAAGCAAACATACCGATATTCATTTTAATGAGCCAAAACTCTCTGTATTTTGATAAATATATCTAGCACATATACATATAGCCATTCTAGTATTTATGAAAACTTGGTAGGTTTTAAAAATCTTGTGTGGTATCCAACATAAGAGGTCAACATGGCTAGTAGAAGATTATAGAAAGTTTTCCAAACTAAGGTTATCTCCCCTAAATATATGTTATTCATCCAAAAATTTTTCAAAACAATTAACATTAACATTTGTCAATTTGTTATATATAAATTGTTATATTAAATTAAACAAACCTTTGCCAATACTGCTCTACTCATGTATACATCACTAGTAACTGACAAGTTTCTGAGCTGGTTAGCCAATGACACTGCATCAAAATGTTCCATAGTACCAATACAGAGGAGAAGTGCAGCTAGCTGAAAATCATACAGTGATAAAATTTTCAATGAACATGATGCAAAATTTTTAATTTTTTTTTTTTTCAAAATTTACACTTCCATTAGATATAGAATTGCATAAATTGACCAGTAAAAAGTTTTGTTATTCCAGCAATTTATGTGAAAATTTCTCATATCAAATATCCTGGATATATATTGAAAATTAATGTCCCATAGTTCCATGTTCCTTTCATTCTCAATTTTGAGTTCACCTGTACCAGGTATACCTAGCTACACAGGACAGGCTTACCCTTTCAGTGCACTACACCTCACTTCACTGTTGGAAGTTCATGTATTAAACTTAATTTGCCAGTTTTCAGTTTAGGATTATGATCTGAATGTGGACTGATATGTTAATGTTTGATCAGTCAGCACTAATGTTACAGGTGTTTGATCACGATATTCTTGAGAACCTTGTAATTATGATAACAGGAGAATGACTAAAAGGACATATGCAAGTCTTAATAAAAGATTGAATTCTGTGAATGAATGTGAATTATTTAATGTACTATAACAACATCAATGGACATTTACTCCAGTGCCTGTCTAAAGCAGGAAGTCTTTACTATCTTGTCTTGTTTGCTATATTGTGCTCTTGTCTTGTTTGCTATATTGTGCTGTTATCTTGGTTGTATTTGCTGCTTCCAAGTATTAGATTTTCCATTTAAGTTTTTAAGTCATGATTTTGAAACTACATTTCTCATATCTTTAAGAGCTAAATTAGATGCACATACTTAATTCATAATTCAGGAAATCGCACCATTTATCTGTTTATGCTAAAAAAAAAAAAAAGCACTTTTCATAGGACCGCCCCCCCCCCCCCAAGGCATTAACGCGGTTTTACTAACTTTGGATGTACCCCTGATATTATAGTGAAATTATTGACAAGCAAAAATATTTTAAAAGTTTTGAATAATTTATAAAAAAAATAATAATAATAATAACAATAATCAAAGGCTAGTCCGAGTTCCATTTTCAAACCAAAGTAATGTAAGATTTCCTGTATTTCTTTTTGTTTTAAAAACGGTAAGTTTTGATGAATGTACCTTATCTTTTATGACCTCATTAGTTAACAAATGCCATTTAGGCTTTAATTTAGCCGTCACTGTACTCTGACTTCTCTGTACTACAGACTGAGCTTGTATTTGTTCACTTCCTGGTTTATTCTAAACTCTAAACTGGAAAAATACACAGACATGATTTTAAACCGGATATTATTTATACTCGCATTAATCTGTACATAGCGAGACTGAATAGAAAAACCCGTCGTATTAATTTTTATTGTACATATTGTTATGTTAGAGTGATATGTTCTGTCAAAATTTCTGCTCCGAATTTTCAGCCTTGTGATAAAGCGCTTGCTTATCAATCCGAGTGACCGGCCGGAGTTTGATCCCCAGCCGGGATAGACCAGCAACATGATCTCGGGCGAGTTTATTATTTTGACGTTTTATGACCCTGCTCGAAGACGGCAACTTAAATGTCAGATTGAAAATAGGCGTACAGTTTATAGTGAAGGCTACAGCCGGGGCACTTGGTAATAAGTGATTTTTGGGCGTTTCCTTTTTCTCGGGTGATATCTAACAGAAGCATATACTAGATTTTCAAGGGGAGCTGTATGTAGATTGGTGATTTATTACGCCACATCAACATGTTTTCAGCTATCCGCTAATGATCAAGTTTACAAAATACTACAAACACAAGAAAAATAGCATAGGACAAACAAGAAAATGCGAACGACGTACGTTATTTCTGAAACCATTGTGATTCTATCCAAAGACATATATAATTACAATATATGTCTCTGTTCTATCTTATGGTCGATCATTTATAAATTATATTTTATATTTACTTCAAAACTATTAATCGGGTTGTACATTTGGGTTGTTCATTTTATGATGATGGCATATCTGGGTTTTAGATAAAATGAGTCCTGAACCTTGAATAAAAACCTTGAAAAATAAATAAAATGTCACGGGCATTAAACTTTATCACAGGCAACGCCACGGGGTACCAACTACGTTTTTGAAGAAAAAAGCTAACGATTTTTTTAAACGACAAAAATCTCAAACTAGTTAGAATTAATCACCTACCGACTGCTGATATGTCTAAATCCTTTAGATCCAGTTGTTACAAACGAGGATTACAAACATTTGACAAACTCACGGTAGCTTATCTCGAACGTTTTATCAAAACACTAAACACGATATGTGTCAATCATCTTATCAATGTATCTTTATCATTGCAAAGTTCGTTATTTATTCTAACTTACAAGTTACAGTATGAGGAAGTATTCTATATTTTTCATCTGTATCATTGGGAATACAATTCACCTGTGTACACCAACGAAGGCGATTACTGGTAAGATACTGTTCTAATTCGCGATTCTGATTGTTACGGGGACTTACTGTGTGTTTCGCGGTTTGGTACCTTTTTTCTTTTCCATCTGCATTGAGAAAGCAGTATTATTGGTGAGCACATTAAATTTCGTTGACATCACAAACTACTTGTACAAATTGGTATTGATAATTTATAATCTACAGTTTTGATATTTTATTCACAAGTCTCATTTATGCATGATTTTATTCTAAAAATTGTTTTTCTTTCTGTTATTTATTGATCAGATAGCTTACTTGTGAGAAAAGAGCAATGTGTTTGTTTTGGAAGTACCCTGTTTCTGGATTGCCGTAACGACTACTTGGCTTTCATTGGATTTAGTCTCGGTTTCACCGAATATCAAGGGGAATTAAACAAATGTTCAGCAAAAGATGTCCAGTCTTGTTCACGAGTGAATGAAAACTGTACAGTGAACTTTGACGATTCCAACGATAAACTGATTCTGTTTCAGCGATTTTCGGCATATACAAGAGGTTTAAATTTTAGAGTTCGGCAAAGACAAAGGTTACGAACAAATTGCGATTCTTTGAATGGATTTTCAAATTATGGAAAATTCGATTACACGTGTATCAAAGGTAAACTGGTCAATTACTTTTCTACTAAATATCATAATTTTATGAAACGAAAATACCGGAATTTTTTAAAATGAAAAAATGAAATTTTGTTTTCCCATGCAGACAGTTAACTACTAAAATGTCTTAATTTCATATGAACATTAAAACCCGATATTCAATTATTATTGGTGGTATTCATGGTTTTTTTTTTTAAATCATATATATATATATATATATATATATATATATATGATTTAAAAAAAAAACATGAATACCACCAATAATAATTGAATATCGGGTTTTAATTGTATATATATATATATATATATATATATATATATATATATATATATATATATATATATATATATATATATATATATATATATTCTTTTTTTTTGGGGGGGGGGGGGTCATCCCATAAGTTGTTGATTATTAGTCTATAAAAACAGGAAAAGATAAAAACATATAAATGTCATAAAATTCCTACTGTGAACCGATACGGGATAGAGTAAATTATTCGCTCTACAGTATAAAAAATATTTCATTAACTAAAAACTTGTTGTAACGTACCCTATAGTATTTAACATAAGGAAACATTTTTTTTTAATTTTGTCAAACATAATTCATTGTAAGCCTTAATTACGAAGTTGCTCATGGAAACGAGTCACCAAGAACTAATGATACCAAACATTGAATAAGTTGTAATATAATATCACAAGTAATGACAGAACTGCTATTTGGACACCTTCATCGAGCTGTTGAATATGTTTTAATTTATTATTATTACTTCGAAATATGTGTATTTTAGTTACTTTGATCTGGTCAGTTGTCGTGAGTTTTAAACTTTCTGGCTATTGCAATGAAGAAAACAAAATTTATAGTAAAAATATATACAATTCGGCAATTACAACCAAGAATAACCGAACAAAACATGCAAACAATACATTAAAACAAATAGAAATATGGGACGAACCAGAACACTTTTTAACTGATTTTTAAGTTCAGTATTAATTTAGTATTTGCCTCTGTGTTACAGAAAGTTCTATTCTGGATATGTGTTCGCCATATTCAACGAACACTGGAAAAATTGTATATATCGGACATTTTCCTGGAAAAACAGAAAGACACACCACTTCATCGTGCAAATGTACGGCACAACTTCAATCCAAATCAAAACTGAATGTAACACTATTAGCTGTAGATATCCGTTTAACCACAAAGGATGCAAACTGCACAGGAAATCACAGTATAAACATTTCAAATGGAGCCTTAAACAGAACAATATATTGCCAGCAAGATACAGTGATTGGTGAATATTCTAAACTTTTGAAATCGACAACGGGAAATATGTCTATAGAGCTTAAATTGGACGATGAAAGTGATTTACCTGAGAGCGTATGGATGGCTGTTGTAGGTATGTATATACATGTATGTCAATCAAGCACAAACATACAGGTCCATGTTAAAATCACAATCACAAAAGTGAGACCGGGTGCTTCCGGAAAGGTTAGCACCCCTGGCTACACCCGCGACACGTGAAATCAAAATTGAGAATGAAAGGAACATGAAATCTTATATTGTGACTCGTATTTATTTGACGAATGTACTTAAGTGCCGTAAGTACTTTTGTTACACAGATAAAACATACTGTAGTTTGACCGTTTTGTCCTGTAAAGTTGCATTGGCTGTTAGAGATTACATGCTTCTCGTCTAAAAAAAATAATCTAGTTTCACCTTTAACTGAAATTTCTATAAAAATATTGATAAAAATAATAATGATAATAATGATAATGATAATAATAAGAAGAAGAAGAGAAGCAGAAGAAGAAGAAGAAGAAACAAAGTTTTTCATTTACCTATAACTTGATTATACCAATTTCTTGGGATTGTAAAAATCACTGACAATGAAACTTTATTCTAGGTGACTCGAATTCTGAGGTAATTGTTAAATGTGGTACAGAACCTCCTGGTAGATATAAGTTGTATTCCACAAAAAACCCGATGTCAGTAAGCGTGTCTGGGATAACAAAGATGTCGAGTCAACTGGTTTCACGGAATACTGATGCGACTGATACAGGTAATATGTAAAAGTTGTGGTTTGAATTCTAGTTGATATATTTGTGAAGAATTTTAATTTTTAATCTGTTTATGGGAAATTTCTAATTTTTAAAACATTTGGTCACTTTAAAATCCTCCCGAAAGCAGACATTTAACGTTCTAAGAAGGCGTACATTAAGATGAAAATTCCATCGGACACACCATGTTATGCAATGCCTACTCTTCAGTGTTTTTGTAAACGTTTGACGGTCACTGGAGATGTTGTTAACTGTATTTTACATCTAACGTAGAAAATTAACGGTGTTTTACATGTATACTAAAGAATCACATAAATTTAATCTTTAAATATGCTCATTAATAAAATGTTTATGATTTTACGTTTAAGCCCAGTTTTTTATGTTAATTTTTTCAGATGTTTTAGATTCCTCCCAGAGTTTAGAAAAGAGTAAACAAATACTGATTTACACGTGTGTGGGTGAAGTTGCAATGGTGTCTCTAACAGTGGCAGGTGTTTGTCTCAAAATGCGCGTAAATCGATGGCGGATACAGTGAGTAAGATGAAGTTATTTATAAACAAAACTGTACGGTTACAAGTTACCCATGAAGAGACACAGGCTTTAAAAGAGAAAAAATCATACTAATGCTAAAAACGTAAAAAGTAATTCTTAAATACTTAACTAGTTCATGTTATTATATATTTTTCGGCTTAAATCGTTATGTGAATTTAAAACGGCAAACATAAATATTTCATAAATATTTTTAAAAAAATCTGAACGTGCACTGACGTGCAGTGACCGGCAAGAAAAGTTCTTTGAATAAAAATTGCGAAAAATTATAACTTGATATGAATGTCATAACTACAATTTTCGAATTTATAAAATTCCAAGGTAACATACACAACATACATATTATTATTATTATTATTATTATTATGATTCCCCACCCAAAGGTGGGGAATCATATTGTTTTTGTTCTGTTTCTTCTTCTTCTTCTTCTTATTATTATTATTTTTATAATTTTTTTCCCCTTAAAATCGTCCGGTGCAGAACTAAAATTGTCCGGTGCAGAACTCGAAAACGGTATGATGGGTTTCGATGAAATTTGGTACCAACAATCTGCTATCTTGGTAGATATGGATAGATGATCAAATTTTTTTTCTATCTCGACGGCTCAGCGGTCGGTGCGTGTTAATTGCATAATTTAATACCAAACATCTTTCTGTCCAATACGTACAAAGAGAGATAACTCTTACAGAATCTTCTTCTTTCTTATTCAGTTTCTCAGATATATGAGTGCCCGATAAAAATGGGTAATCTGAATTAATGTATAAAGTTAAGCACTAAACAAAAATGATTGAATGTTAATGAACTACATGTTAATTAAGTGACTAACCTCTTTCTCACATACAGAATTTGTTCTTAATAAATTCTCAGTTACTAGGTATTAAATTGTTAAAAATATATCAAGTTTTTATCAGCACTGCCAAACAAGTTAAACGCATCATTCAATCTCGTTCAAAATTTTAGGATAGGTTCCTGCACCATTACAGTTTTTACATCCATGGGTATTTATTGGGGGAGGGACAGGAAGATGGGGTCTTAAAAACAAAAATCACTAATTTTTCCTTAAACACTTTGCGGTGTGCTATAAAACCATATATAGGGCTTTGTCATAACTTTTAAACTGTTGAAAATATGGCTTTGTGATAACTTTTACTGTTGATATCCCCACCCCTAAAGTATATATTTTCTGGTTCTTAATGATAAAATGAAAAGAATGACACTAATCAAAGACACCTAAGGTCCTTTCCCACTGAAGGGTAGGGCTGGGTGGTGCTAAGTTAATTTTAAACTTTTGAAATCCCCACCCCTAATTTATGTATTTTCTGGTTCCTTAAGAAAAGTTGAATAGAGTGATATTAATAAAGAGCATCTAAGGTCATTTCCCACTGTGGGTGGTGCTATGTACATGTATAGCTTTTAAATAGTTAAAATCCCTTCCACTCATCTGTATATTTTCTTGTTCATTATGGACTTATGGACTTTTGAAAAGAGTGATAAAAACCTCCAGGAAATCCTTTTCAAGAGAGGGTAGGGGTGGGAAGCCAGAATTCTTAACACCCACCCTCAGTCAAGAAACACTATCTTATGGCATACTTGATTTCATTTCTTAAGGCAATTTTACAGGATTAAATTCCTATTCAAAGAATTGTAAACAAATTTAATAGCATTATTACATGTTTTGATATGTATAATTGCTTTAATCTCTTTGTCAATTATCCATTAAATTAAATATGTAGGTTATGGCTACTTCACAGACATGACACACGTCAATCAAATTTGTTGGTTAAACACCTCACAGTTTGTGAAATAGATTTGCTATCAATCAAAGTTGAATACTTGTCCAATCAAAATACACCAGCTAATTGTAATTGCCAAATTAATGGATAGGGTCTATGTTAGAAGACAGAACGCATGATTCTGATCTATTGAACTTGTAAAATTTACATACATTTAAAAAAAATTATAAATTTAAACATGCAGATTCGGACTCCCGTGATCAATTGGTTTCTTTTAACAAAAAACGTTGTTGCAACAATGGGGTATGAGGGAATGAAAATATATATAAAAATGAATACTACTCGAATTATAATTGTACAATTCGATGTTAACTTTAAATTTACTTGTCTTCCGCCCTTTCTCTTAGTTAGCTTTCGATTACTAATAATGGATACTATCGATCCATCTCGAGATCAGTCCATCAGCAGGTGTATATTTTAGACAATATATAGATTATGGATGGTGGGGAATCATACGTAACTGGTATCCCAGTTACAATCTCTAGTTATTATTATTATTATTATTATTATTATTATTATTATTATTATTATTATTATTATGTAAATTCATACACCCACGCATAAACGATGACCACGGCATTTGTTTATTATACATGTATATATGTTTGCAGAAAACGAAATCGACCCAACTGCATTGACAGTCTTCCAGGAAGTAAGCTAATCATCGGAAAGAACAAATACACATAAAGTACCATCAAATGAAATAAAAATAGAAATGATAGACAGTGGGAAAAAGGTTCGAAAGAAATCAGACACTTCGACAAAATATAACGGTGAAGATGTCATGTGCTACTTTTGAATTGTACTATTTCATAAAAATTCAAGTTTAGCTTTAGTTCATTTAAGAGTCGAATAATTTTACATCACAAGTCTTGAGTCCTTGATGTAGAAAATTCTGTTAAAATTGCATATGAGTAATGTGTTTCCATACAAGCAAGCCACTTTAAAAATGAAAAGGAATACATTTATTTAATATTTTGCGGTTTTATTTTCTATTTTGAAAAAATAACTTAAGTTTTGAAATTTTAATGTAGCCACATTACAACATGTAGAAGACTTTGTCCCCTGGTGGAATTAATTACCTTTTCAAAAATCGAATATTTCATTTTGATAATCGATTATTTCACAATCAAAGTGTCATAAAAAAATCTAAATATCGATTGCAAGCTTTATGGCGTCATATATAAAATCATGTGACGGGGATTTTTGTAACATTTTTTATTCGTTGGTTGCTAGCTTCAAACATGTGCATAATAAGTAATGAAAGTAAGATAATTCAAAAAAATATATATTTCATGAAATTTTAAAAAGCAGAACGTAAAAACAACAAAACACAGCAGAACAGTGAACTCAGCTAGAACTACATATATAACTGTTGTAACTTCATGTTTATTTATGTATTTATCATGTGTTATTTTCAGGAAGACTAGTTTATAATTTATAAGAGTCTTACTCTTGTTCTGGAATCCCTTACTTGTGTAATGTAAACTTGTTTTGTATTATTGCTTAACAAAAAAAATACTGTTTAAACTAACTCAGCTAGAGAATGAAGTGAAATTCACTTCACGTTCTACTACTTGAATATACTAGATGCTTTGTTGTTGTTTTTCTTGTTGTTGTTGTTGTTGTTGTTGTTATTCTTGTTGTTGTTCTTCTTTTTCTTCTTGTTGTTATGTACTGCTTTTTCAAACTTCAGGTAATAAATAGTTTGTTTTTTTAAATTTGTTCGTTATATTTTATTATCTCCATGTTATAATGGTTTATGATGGCATTACAACCAGAGACTTGAACAGATATTTAGTTAGCAGTAAAACAAAAAACAGCTCGGCGCGGGTTGCAAATTTTGGCGCCAAAATCAAAATTGTGGAAATATTGAACTTTGTTTACCATTCGACCATGAGTAAGTTTTTTTTAGATCGCCGAAATAAGTATGCTAAAATTTTCAACGACTTTTTTTGTCAAAAACGCTGAAATTTAGCCCCGCTTAAATAACCTGCAATACGATGATTGTTTATAACAATTTCTATACATAGCCACCACTATTCTTTGTTATTATGAATACAATTTCTCTCTTTCTGTCATCTGGACCTTCGATTTTTTTTCGTAAGCTGTTAAAATTGTATTTAATAAAGATAAAAAGAGTTTTAATTCAGAAACTGCAATTATACAAAAGGTGACTATCGTCAAGAAATCGTTAAATGGTCTAATCGATGAGATTTTGAAAAAAATCAATAAAAAAAATCAAAATCGGTATTTAATATAAACAAGATTTTAAATGCTTGTTATACATTACGAAATATTTACACAATCAATTAAAGAAATAGATAAATTTTCAGTTTTGTGATTGAAAATATCTTACCTCTGTAGTAATATCAGTGTATGTTTGAGTGGGGGATACAAAAGGAAGTCTTTCTAAAAAATGATAAAAAACTAAATAAAAATAAAATAAAAAGTAAAAAGGTAGGGTGTGGCAACCCAGCCTCATTTCATCAACCAAACACCAGTATGCGTGTATCATGGAAAAATCTTTTTTTTTTCAGTTTTAGTCATTTAATACGTGGTTTTTTTTAAATCTTATTTTAGTTGTTGTCAAGTGTGTTTCTTTCGAAATTTATAGTTAATTTTGTATTTCAGTTGAAATGCATTTCAGACTGTGAATGGTACAAATTTTCAATACCAGCGCCAGCAGTCTTCTAATCTCCCTGCGCGCACACACACACACACACACCACACACACACACACACACACACACACACACACAAACGACAGCAGGAAGTCAAATGTTAAAACTACAATACAGGCATGTAGGCCAGTGATTTTCTTGTATCTAGTTACAGCATTATTTGGTCAAGATATCAGATATGACCATATTCTAATTTAGCCTATAACTTTATTAAGAACACTCATCCTATGATACAATAAGCATAAAGTCGTGATGTATTCTTTATCTTGTTTTGTTCTGTGCTGTCTTATATCATTTGGAATTTGTTTCCTGGCACAGGAAAAGGGAACAAATGAACTTATTGCTGAACTAACATCCAAGCTTGATTCACTGGATCATAGAGTAGGAAGAATGGAAGAACTGCCTTCTTGTGACGCTTGTTCTTGTAACAAAGTAGCAACTTGTCAAGACGGTTGGACAAAATATAACACCTCTTGCTACTTCTTCGGTGTCATTCCAGAAAAATGGAAAGATGCAGAAGTCACATGTGAAAGACTCGGAGGACATCTGGCCGTAATCGAAACAGCAGACGAAGATGTCTTTATTGGCGGGTTCATCTACAGGTCAAGAAACGAGACAGTAGATTTATCACATGGTTATACCTGGATAGGAGGATACGATTTTCTTGTGGAAGGGAAATGGTTGTGGATAACTGGTAAAAATATTACATACACAAACTGGCGTGGAACTAATCCCAATAATGGCGGGGGTAGTGGAGAAGATTGTCTGGATTGGAGTGACGGATGGAATGATCACGATTGCAATTTTGCTGCTAATTTTGTATGCGAAAGAAAACTGGCGTAATAACAATAATCAAACTAATCCCGTCTCTAACAGGAGTGTTTTAAAAAAATTACATGACTGTATCAATTAAGCTGGAAATTCTTACATGTTTTCGCTTTTCACTTGCAAAATGTCTGCACTTCCGACATAGAAATACCTGCAATTATCTAAACTGTGTTCTGTATTTCAAAGTTCTGAATTTTTAATGTGTCTATCTGTGTTTTATTTCTTATGTTTGCGTAGCCATGGTTACTGGCAGTTGCATGTCACCAGCTGCAACTGGTACAGTTCATATTCTAATACTTCCATTGTAGCCATGAATGAACTTAATGCGTTAAAATCGACCAATGGGTTAACGGAATATTGATTTATCAAATGTATAATTACAAATATAGGTTTATGCATTATGGTACAATTGGCCAAGATAAATGATTTCCTATTGTGGTATCTATAATTTTGTCCAGTTCTACTTGGAAAAAATTTGTCACTAACTGAAATAAATAACTAATAAAAGCAGAATGAAGGATGGTTTTGAGTTTATTTAAACATTTTTGGTTGAACATACACTTAAAAATGAGCACATCCCTGATATCAATTAAGGGAATGAAAATGAACATATTTTGCATACATAATATTTTATAGAAATTATACTTATAATTACAATATTCCAAAGCTTCTTAAATTCTAATGTGGAACAGCGGTACAAAGTGCATAATAATTTAATCACAGGCATAAATACATCTGGACCCAGTTGTAAAAGGTTTGATTAGTTTAATTATTTGATTTTGTTCATCATTTGATAAGTTCAATCAATTGATTAATCCCAGTTGTGTCTATAAGCATTTTGTGAATCTTTAATGAAAAAGGGTAAAAAAAAAAGCTTCATTCAACTGAAGTACACATAAAAAATTGATTTTAAAAAGAAAATGACATTTTGATTTTCATTATTTTTATTATTTATTTATTTATTAACCTGTTACTTTTTTACTTATTTATTTATTTATTAACCTGTTACTTTTTTACTAATCAAGATTTTTACAACTAAGTCCTGGATCATACAACTATAAAATAATTTGGACTGTCATCAACTCCTATTATCTGATCCACATCTGTTTTGTAATAAACCTGAGATATTACACTTATACTGCTGCATATATGACTTTAAACTACTGAAAAGTGAAAACAAACTAGTATTGACAAGCTTTTTACCGTGTAACAATGTAACCATGTTATGATATTACAGTGGAGTCTGTTTATAACAAAGTGCCAAGAGATTGGCAAATTTACTTCTTTATAACCAAATTTCTTATATGCATTGTAAAATGCACTATAATTCCTTGCTTCTTTATAAGCCTGATTTTGTTATAACAGACTTTGTTATAACCAGAGTCCACTGTATACAGTTTTAATGTGACTATGATATCAAATTTTTTCTACGACCCCTTTAAAAAACATGGAGCATCTATTGGGAAAATAAATGAAACTGTCATACCATGGACCAATAAATCTATGTGATTTATTTAATTAAAGTATTATTTTTCTATATATTAGAGCCCACACAAAGGACCTTTATTTTGATTGATTTTTAAAACTAAAAAAGTGATTGTGATGAAAACCAAACTTAACCTGCATTTTATAACACTAAATAGTTGTGCAAAGATTTATAAACAAGAGGTCCATGGGCCTTAATGCTCACCCGAGTAAATGTCTTAAAATTGTTTGCGAAGACAATATTAAGTACAGAATCTTTCCAAATTTTCTCAAGTTAAATATTGTCATCATAATTAAGAAGAAATATCTAGTTACATTTCATTTTTAAGTTTTCAAGATAATTAATAATTTCAGTCTTCTTTTGAAGCTGTGTCCTTGACCTTTGAACTGGTGACCTTAAGCCATATACCGTTGAACAAATACCTACAATATTCTTAAATATATATCCGCATTTAAAAAGTTAATAGTTTTCAAGATATATTGACAAATATATAATTTTTAGCAATTTTCCAACTAAGTACCTTGTCATTTCCACATTTTGAGCCCCATGGCTACCGTTTGTGCAAATGTTTTATAATGAAATAACTAAGGTACACCTCTTGTACATTCAGAGGAGAAGATTTTTCCCCAAGGGGACATAACTCCTTCATTTGTGCAAATCTGAAAGGCCTTCACCACGGCATAATGGTAGCCAAGTTTCATCAAATTTGGTCCAGTGGTTTTGAAGGAGAAGATTAAAATGTTAAAAGTTTACACGCGATGGATGAAGATGGATAGCAAAAGCTCAGGTGAGCTAAAAACATATTGATCTGTTCTGTTATCATTTAGAAACCATCATTGAACAAGCAAATGGACGGACATACAATTTGTCAATGAAAACATAGGGTTTCACATAAAACCGCACCACTGCACTGCCTACCTGGTATGATATAAAAAATTTCCTTAAAATCATGTACTATCAAACACAATCAAAAATATGTCACATTTATCTTTGTGAAAACAAGACACAAGGACATTCAACCAAACATAACTAAAAGAAAAGCTTTGTCATGTTTAATATAGAATATAAAACTTTTAAATGTTCCATAATTAATAAAGAATATAAAACTCTTAAATGTTCCATAATTAAACTTTGTCAAAAACCCCACCATTATACTGGACCTTTAAAACAATCTGAAAATGTACTGATACTAACTTTCATTCACTAACATCTCCATACGAAATATAATATATATTTTGGATGTTCAAAAAGAGTTATCACATAAGAGAATTATTGAGGCCCCATAGTTGATAGCTGTGCTGAAGTCTTTTTGTACACTGATTTAAAATCCTCCAAAATTTAGCAAAAATTGACAGGAAAAGCTTAGAAGATATTCAATACAAATTGTACTTAGAACACTCATAACACTTAATTCAAATCATTAAATGGTGAAATATAATAGTGCTGATGGTGATGTCAGTGGTAGTAAAAAGATTTTATGGTTATCCTTTGTAAAAGGTACTCCTACTAAAGAAGGATTTACACAACAACAACTTATTCATGAGGCTGGATAATAGTATTGTTGTGGAGATGAATCTAAAATAACCATATGCTTCTTCATATACTTAATAAAAATCTGCTCTAATTGGAGACAGTTTTCACTCTTGTAAAATATATTACAGTGTACTACTAAAAATACTTATTCAGACAAGTATGTGTGACTGTTAAAACTTCACAAGAGTATGTACTACAACAAACTTTAAACATACATAGAAGACAATCATTAAGCTATAACTCAACAAGAGGCCCATGGGCCTTAACGCTCACCTGAGAATATCTCCAAAATTGTTTACAAAGTGCAACAGACAATATATCAAGTACAGAAAATTTAAAGAAACTCAAGAACTCCCAAAAAAATTAATCAGAAATATTCAGTCACATTTCATTAATAAGCAGCTAATATGCATAAAGTGACTGTAGTCTTCTTTTGCAGCTGTCACCTTGACCTTTCAACATATGACCTTGAATCATATATCAAAATGATCATCACGTCAATATCTACAATATTCCAATATGCATGCCTATACAAAAAGTTAATAGTTTACAAGATAATTAGCAATTTAAGTCTTCTTTTGCAGTTGTGACCTTGACCTTTCAACATATGACCTTGAACCATATATCAAAATGATCATCATGTCAATACCTACAATATTCTAATATACACGCCTATACAAAAAGTTAATAGTTTTCAAGATAATTAGCAATTTAAGTCTTCTTTTGCAGCTGTGACCTTGACCTTTCAACAAATGAACTTGAACTATATATCAAAATGATTGTTGTCGCAATACCTACAATATTCTAATATACATGCCTATACAAAAAGTTAATAGTTTTCAAGATAATTAGCAATTTGAGTCTTCTTTTGCAGCTGTGACCTTGACCTTTAAACATATGACCTTGAACTATATATCAAAATGATCGTCATGTCAATACCTACAATATTCTAATATACATTCCTATACAAAAAGTTTATAGTTTTCAAGATAATTAGCAATTTAACTTTTCTTTTGCAACTGTGACCTTGACCTTTCAACATATGACCTTGAACCATATATCAAAATGATTGTCATGTCAATACCTACAATATTCTAATATACATGCCTATACAAAAAGTTAATAGTTTTCAAGATAATTAGCAATTTAACTTTTCTTTTGCAGCTGTGACCTTGATCTTTCAACATATGACCTTGAACCATATATCAAAATGATCGTCATGTCAATACCTACAATATTCTAATATACACGCCTATACAAAAAGTTAATAGTTTTCAAGATAATTAGCAATTTAACTTTTCTTTTGCAGCTAGGACCTTGACCTTTCAACATATGACCTTGAACTATATATCAAAATGATCGTTGTCCAAATATCTACAATATTCTAATATACATGCCTATACAAAAAGTTAATAGTTTTCAAGATAATTAGCAATTTAACTTTTCTTTTGCAGCTGTGACCTTGATCTTTCAACATATGACCTTGAACCATATATCAAAATGATCGTCATGTCAATACCTACAATATTCTAATATACACGCCTATACAAAAAGTTAATAGTTTTCAAGATAATTAGCAATTTAACTTTTCTTTTGCAGCTAGGACCTTGACCTTTCAACATATGACCTTGAACTATATATCAAAATGATCGTTGTCCAAATATCTACAATATTCTAATATACATGCCTATACAAAAAGTTTATAGTTTTCAAGATAATTAGCAATTTAACTTTTCTTTTGCAACTGTGACCTTGACCTTTCAACATATGACCTTGAACCATATATCAAAATGAGTGTCATATCAATACCTACAATATTCTAATATACATGCCTATACAAAAAGTTAATAGTTTTCAAGATAATTAGCAATTTAACTTTTCTTTTGCAGCTGTGACCTTGATCTTTCAACATATGACCTTGAACCATATATCAAAATGATCGTCATGTCAATACCTACAATATTCTAATATACACACCTATACAAAAAGTTAATAGTTTTCAAGATAATTAGCAATTTAACTTTTCTTTTGCAGCTAGGACCTTGACCTTTCAACATATGACCTTGAACCATATATCAAAATGATCGTTGTCCAAATATCTACAATATTCTAAAATACATGTCTATACAAAAAGTTAATAGTTTTCAAGATAATTAGCTATTTAAGTCTATTTTTGCAGCTGTGACCTTGACCTTTGAACATATGACCTTGAACCATATATCAAAATGATTGTTGTCGCAATACCTACAATATTCTAATATAAATGCCTATACAAAAAGTTAATAGTTTTCAAGATATAGTGACAAATAAATAATTTTTAGCAATTTTCCCACTAAGTTCCTTGCCATTTCCCCATTTTGAGCCCCATCGCTTTCATTTGTGCAAATCTAAAACTAGATGACCGAAGAATGTTATAAGTGAAATAACTAAGGTATATCACTTGTACATTCAGAGGAGAAGATTTTTAAAGTTTTTCACTATTTCCCCCCTTATGGGGCCCCAAGGGGACATAACTCCTTCATTTGTGCAAATCTGAAAGGCCTTCACCCAGACATCATCATCACCAAGTTTCATCAAATTTGGGTTGGTAGTTTTAGAGGAGTTGATTAAAATGTAAAATGTTAACGCACGACGCACGACAGACGACGGACGGTGAACCATCGCAATAGCTCATCTGAGCTTTCAGCTCAGGTGAGCTAAAAACTCAAAAAAAAAATAAAATAAAATCAATCTTTTTACAAGCTTTCATATTCAAATTCACGATAGAAAATTTTGACAAATCTCATTTATTCAAAATTTACTCATTAAGGACTTAGTAAGGTATATTGACTAGAACAAGAAAGTTGAAATCTGAACTCATTCTTTTATCAAACATACAATATTTATGTTTTAAATTTTCACACTTAAACAAAATAAACCTTCTATACCCAGTCAAAAAAAACTCTATTATATATATATATATATATATATATATATATATATATATATATATATATATATATATATATAGACATGTAGTTGCCTATAAGGTTCTGTCCTCAAATTTAAAACTGCAAATTAAATTATAGAAACATCAGATAAATTAAACTCAACATTTTGACCATACAGAAAAAAATAATAATAAAACTGAACAAGAGATAATTATAATGCATTATGCTTTGATTTTTATAATATGTAAAACAATGATAAAATAGACCTTGCAGTATGTTGGTATCAACAGGTTTTTTCTACATATACAAGAATCACTATTTACTACTAGTATATATCTTGTTACCTCCATCTCTGAGGAATGGGGTGGTAATTTTGAACTTTGACCCTGACACACTTGATATAATGTTAATGATGACACCCAATATTATGCTTGCTATAACTCACCCAAAATTATGATAACCATGACAAAACCCAAATTACACACTTGATATTATGATAACCATGATATTATGATTACCATGACACACCCAATCTTATGTTTATTATGACAAATAAGATATTATGGTAACCATGACACACACAATATTTTATTTACCATGACACGATATTTTACTAACCATGCCACACCTGATATTATCATTTTTACCATGAAACCTAGTACTGTTTTCAATTATGCACCTTAATCACAAACCTAATATTGTCACCTTGCCTTTGCCCCCTTGAACATTTAGATGATACAAGAGCTGATAAAAAATTACGGTGACTTTAATCAAGATTGTTTTTTCACATTTGATACTGATGCCATGGCTACCACAGATTATTGTGACACATTCACCAAGTTAAACAAAGCATAATTCAGTGTGTCTTTTGTGTTTAAGATAGAGTTAACATTAAGTTAAACAAAGCTTAATTCAGTGTGTCTTTTGTGTTTAAGACAGAGTTAATAATTATTCATATACCAGTCCAAAATAATTAATTAAATTTGTGTTAATTTTGTGTTATAAAATATTAACTAAGGTTTTCTCAACAAAATTCCAGATTTCACTTATTAAAGTGCATACACATACATTTTTATGATTTTAGCAATTTTGATTAAGCTGAGAGGGGGCTACATAAAAAAGGAGATTTACAAAACACTAACTGTGCTAGGGTAACAATTGAAAATGAAAATAACTAAGGATTGTATAAATGTTTTAAAATAAATTAACTATAATGCACAACAATATGCACCAAAATCACATTATCATCATGCTCATCCTCTTAACTACAATAGTTAACTAAGGTTTTCTCAACAAAATTTCAGATTTCACTTATTAAACCGCATGTACATACATTTTTATGATTTTGGCCATTTCAGTTCAAAATGAGAGGAGGGGGAGGGCTACATTAAAACAGGAGATTTACAAAACAATAACTGTGCTAGGGTAACAATTCAAAACAAAAAATGATTGTCAAAATGTTTAAAAGTGAATTAACCAAATGCACAACAATATGTACCAAAATGGCATCATCATCATCATCATTTCAAGTACAGTAAGATTTAAGATCTCATTTTACCACAGTTGGACATATATAAACCTTTTTAAGTATCATGATGAGTGATGATGTTTTTTCTTTAAACTTTAACTTGTGTCACAACATTTTCAACGTACCTTGCATGAAAAAGTCTTAAATATAAAATTAGATGATGCAAATTATCAAAATTATGTAAATCCAAACTAATCACAAACCAATGATGTGAGTAACCTGTAGATGTGACCATGTAATGTTTTTTTGACATGTATGATTAGATGTAACAATGTATAAACCAGAAGTCTTTGTGGGGAAGAAATATTTGTGATTTTTCGCTGTCACTGCGATATTAATTCCCTGTGAATAATTAAGACCAAAGATCCTTTTCTGGAAGTTGTTGCTGTCATGTAGTTTCTGAAGTTTATATAGAGAACCCAACAGAATAAGAACAAGAAATTCTATGTGTAAACTATACAATTACTTAACATCATGTGTATGCAATAAATACTTTTTACAAAATCTCTAATGTAAATGAAAATCCACGGAATTAAAATCCATCATTTTACCCCTTATTCTCAGTTCTTAAATCAAAAGTTTCCTCCTGTGAACTTTTTTTCAAATTTGAAATCGCCAATATTTTATTCTGAGGAATATTTCTGGTTATACAGTAAATCAGACTAAACAAAAACACATTTAGGTAAAACTGTATAGAAAACAAAACCAATTTTTTTAATTTTAACTTAATTTATACATTTTCTACTGACAAAGTAATAAAATTGAAAATAAAATCAACAAGTCACAATGCTATGATTGAAACAGTTAACTCCAATAACTGGAACAACATTAGTCTTCAGTTTTTACTTCCAAATTTCAATTACACAATCTCGCACAGTAACCAAAAAAGATTTTTATGTGATTCAGAAATTGGAGTTTTCTTGTGCATACAATTAGAATCACCTCAAATTACAATTCATTCAATGTTTTTCTTTCAAATTTAAAAAAAGTCAAGTAATATAAAGCTTCCAATTTGATCAGAATGGCCCTTTTATAAAAAAAAAATTTAAAAAGAGAAAAAAAAAAACATCAGTCTTAACAATAACAAAATGTTAATTAAAATTCCCTGTATGGACACAAGTATCAAGTACCTGTATATACACTGACTTCCAGGTACAAGTTAACACAAATTTTCATTAAAATCAATTCAGTATTAGATGAAAAATACAAATGTATTCCAAGCACCAACTCATGCCATTAACAACATTAACATGTATTAACAAGCTTGTTTACTACACTCTATTTAGTGAATTATGGCAGTGCTTTAAAGCTTGTTTACTACACTCTATTTAGTGAATTATGGCAGTGCTTTAAAACACCTAATTTCAACAGAATCAATCAAAAAACACATTAATTTCGGTTACATTCTCAAAAAAATAAACATTTCATTTGCATATGAACATTAAATCTGTAAAGTCTTAAATTACCAATGACAATTTATATTATAATTTGATGAATAATTCATTACAATTTTAAAACTGTGTTCTTTTTAAAGAAATCATGTTGCATTTTAAAAAAAAAAATTTAAGATACATACAAGAGTAAGAAAATAGTTTCATTAGGAAAATAAGAGTACTTAATGTTCTATTATCTACAATCAGGTTTGCCTGAGTACTATACAATTTTCCCTTTACATGTGTGGGAAAACTTAATTCCTTTTTAATATCAAGTCACAAAATTGTACATGTTCTAGTATAGGGTAAATGATAGTATTCCTTACATGCATAGCATCCTTGTTTTCTGTAACTATCAAATATGAAAGTTTATCACAAATGTTGACAATGAATGAATATGGTACATTGGATTACCCATATCAACTGCTTCTTTATAATAAATAAACAGATTATTATATACATATTTGAATAAATCAACAAAATTTGTTTCAAAACATTAAAATGACCTTATTACAAGTTTTTTTTTATATAATTTTAAGCAAACATTTAAAATATAGCTTATTCATGTACCACTGAATACTCTTTATCAGCATTATGTCAATCTTACAATTCAAAACAATGATTTTTTTTACTTAAATAATTTTATCATATGGATTTTGTATCAAAATATTTTCTGCGACCATGGAGAATATATGTTATGTTCTATAAAAAAACACAAATTTTCATAGGCAATAAATATTTGTAGTTTTCATTGGCAATTCTAAATCACAGATATTGTCCAAGTGGAATTTTATGAGTTAACGTACGACAGAATTTAATATATAAACTACTCAACAAAATTTTAGTTACAAAATTTGTCACAAAATTTCTGCAACATTTTGTATACAAATAAACTTCAATGATACTTTTAAATTCTGTAAAAAAGTTATACATATACATGAATGACATAACAGTTGAAAGTTCAAACATTTGAGCAGTGTTTTTTTTTCCATGTACATAATACTCTAAATAAAATCTCTTCATAATGAGATCATGATAAGTGAGACTATTCATTACTGTCTTCAACTACTACTTCCCTTTTTAAAATAAAACACAGCTGCTATTGTAATAAGACATGATCCTACTATAAATGTCAAGGCCGTTAAACTCATGGAGGGAGAATATTGCATCACAGATACCTGTAAACAGAAAATACTGAGATATAATTGCATAGACATTCTCAAACTTTTATCAAAAAGGTGTTGATTGTAATGGGGTATAATTACATTTTTTAAAGGGGCATGAAATTTTGGCAATATAGCTCTTGTTTATTCCTAACCGAATATCACTACAAAAGGGGTTTTTGTACATGTATCAACCAAGTTTCAACATAATCTGTCCAGCACTTCGGGAGAAATAACAATCTTGATTTTAAAAATTGTTTTTGGAGAAGTCATTAAACTTCAGCAATAAAGCTCTTGTTGCCATTTAAAAAATTTACTGCAAAAGGCAAATTGGCATCTATTCCTTATTAAAATATGAAGTATTAAATATATCTGCCAAGCTTTCTTGGAGAAATTCTTTGTACAAGGGTTGAAGCAGAAGAATTTTCCATGCCCCCCCCCCCCCCCCTCCCATCTGCCACTTCATCTGGGGTACAGAATTACTGATAATTAAATGTCTGACTATTCTTAATTAGATGGTAAGACATATTTATTTAATTAAAATTGTATTCAAATAAATTTCACTGTCTAAAGCTATTTTATGATTTCTTCAATTTCTTTTAAATGCTGAGAGCTCCAAATAATTTTACACTGACCTACCTATAAGATTATCTAATGTTTTTTTTTTTTTTTTTTTTTTTTTTTTGATATACATTGTATTTTTTTGTAAATATTTATGTACTTTCTTCATTTCAAATTAAACTAAAACATTGCAACAAGTAGGAGTGAAGTGGAGTAATGGTGTTTTATGCCCAAGTCAAGAATCTTTTACTTATTTCGAGGCGGTCAGTTCTGGGATGGTGGAGGAAACCGGAGTGCCCGGAGAAAACCACCAACCTTCGGCAAGCGAACTGACAAATTTTCTCACAGGATCTATCCCCAGTGGGATTCCAACCCTGGTGGTGAGAGGCACTGTGATCCGTAAGTGCTTGCTTTAGACCACTCGACCATTTAGGATAAATATGTAAATGTACTAAAAAGTGCATTAATGGTTCAAAAAATCTGGAGTTGATAACTGCAAAAATGGAGACAATTTCAATATATACATGTAATGACTTACCCATCCACCTTGTCTGGCAATCCATGAGGCAATTGTTTCTTTAATAAATCTAACTACATAGTTTATTATTAATCTAAGAAAGTCTGCAAATTTTTTTGCTCTTTCTTTCACTTTTAGAACAGTCATTGCAATTCTATAGGCAAAACACAGTAATGCTGACACTCTTCCCCAATTAATCCCTCCATCAAACAATCTAAAATTGAAAAGTAAAATACCTGTAATAGTAAATGATTATTTTCTTTCTTTTTTTTTTTTTTTTTTGGTTAATTCAAAGGATTTCAATATCCATCCAGTAAGGCTTGATGTTATTTTTACATATGAATCAAATATACTGCAACATACGAACACACACACATGAACACACACACACACACATGGAAACATTAAGAAAAATTATTTTTTCATTGGTTTCTCTGGATGAGGATCAAATCCAGTCCTTCAAGGTGAAATGGAAAATCAAAACCATGAAGTCCATCAGTAAATCAGTTTTATATCTACTGTTCCACAAAAAGTTAATTCCAAAGGCAGATTATTAACTTGTATATTACATACAGATAGATTTTAGCACCATTACAATTACCCAAAATGAGAAATAAAATGTTATACATGTATAATATAGGAATGTTACAAGTACTAGCCACTTTTGTATATACTTATATATCTATCACTGGTCTTGGGAAAATTCCTTTTTAAACAACCAGAGACTAAATTATCAGATGTTGCAACAATAATAATGCTGAACATTAAAAATATTAGATGATTTTGATAAACAGATATGTGACAATACTTTGTATTAAAAATGCTTGATTATCAATAAATGTGCAATCAAATGTGGAAATCGCTGTGACTCTATTAACATGTGTGTATATCAGTATGCCAAGTTTCATTAAAATAAGTCGAATATAGCAAAATTTATTGCTTGGTTACCATGATAAACACAGTAACAAACATAATATAAATAAATCATGTAACTTGCCATATACATGATATGTGGTAATGCATAAAATGGTTAAACAGTCACTTCAATGCATAATTTAAAGAAATTAAACACTTTTAATAAAATATCCAATCTTCTGACAAATCTGACAGAGTGACTGCTAAAACATTTAAAAAAAAACTTACTTCTTTGCTACATTTGCAAATACACTATAAGCTGTGTCTTCTGTTATATGTAGCTGGTTAATCATATCACTAAATTCATCAGCATATCTTCTATTTATATCATCTCCTATCATTGCTAATTGTCTTCCAACCTGAGATGCACGGCTAAAATTAAATTGCATGTTTCATTAATGTAACGTAACATAATTAATACTCTAATGTACTAATTTGAGATTACTTCATTTTAGACCATAATTTCAAAAAAAAAAAAACAGTGAGATCCTTAGACCATTTTGATTTGATCATTGAGACTTAAAAAACACAATCATCTATAAGTGAAGAGTTTGTAAGTCTTTAAAGTATGAATCTTTGCTTAACATAAAGATGTATTTCAAGTAGAGATGGCAAGGATTAATCAGTTAATCGGCCAAACCACCAATTATCAATTTTTATTTCAAAAATTGATTAATCATTTCCCTTTATATACCTCAAAGTTACCAGACCATTACACCTGTATGCTATGTATTTACAAATTAATAAAAAATACCTGATAATTATAAGTAATTAAACAGTGTTCAGTAGATGTTTTCATTAATATTCCCTTACTATATGCGATTTTATTTACAATATGCCTACCCAGTTGCAAGCATGGTCGTATTTCAAATGAACTGCCGATGGAAAAATGGTAAAATGTCAGTTATGTGAGACTGAATTTACTTTTAAAGGTGGGACATTGTGTATGTTAAACCATCTAAGATCTAGGCATCCCTAGTGAGCACCAGCATTGCAGCCAATGTTAAAATTTTACGTTAAAGTTTTTTGTCTTTTTTTTTATGATTTTTCCAATTAATCAATTAATTGTTCAAACATCAGGTCAATTAATCCGTTTTCACTTTCAACTGAATTTGCCATCATTAATTTTAAGAGGTTCTGCATGATTGATTATAATTCTGTTTGATTATACTAAGCAAATACTTGGAAACTAGTCTATTTATGTCATTATTTTATATGCTTCATCTTTTTAGTAGGTTTGAAGCCTTATGCCTTATGCCTTATCCACTCTATAACAGTGTCCCTGTGAAAGTTACAGATTGTCTACTGAAAATCATATTTTACTACATACCATAAAGTTAAACATAATGTCACAAATACAGTATGAACAATTTGTCAATATTTTCGAGATGTTTTAAATTCTAATAAGTAAAATTAAAGTCATTTCAATGTACCTCATTGGATCAGATGTAAAATTCATTAATTCAGGCACTGCAGGTGTTTCACAACCAGAATCCGAGTCTGATTGTATATCCTGTCTATAGCGATTAAAAAGAAAATTTTTAACTACATCCTCAGCTTGAGCACAAACATTTTCTTCTGTATCTGGTGGTAATGGTTGTTGATCCCTATTTGGTGATATCTGTCGGAGATCTCCTGGTAATGAAGAAGATTGTCTCCCTGTGTTTGTGCCTCCATCCCAGGATGCCATATTTTATAATAACTGTAACAAAAAAGAAATACATGTACACTTTTTAAAGTATTTATACAAATCAATTGTTTTTTCTTTTACACTAGCAACATTCTGCACCAGTATCACAAATCATAACTCTTGGCTCTAAAAATTTTACTGATTTAAACAAAATATATATGTACAGGGTTCATGCAATATTTCAAAAGTTTTTCAGATTGTGGTAAGTGCCCATTAAAATTCAGGCTAAATTAAAACAATTTTTTTTTGTCTAGAACCCAATTTTGTGAAATGTGTGTGTAGTGTGTGGGGGGGGGGGGGGGGTGTTACAGTTATATTGTTATATCTGCCATAAAAAAACATTGCTTGAACTAAAGAGGTTTTATAAATTAAAACTGACAACTAAATGCAACAATTCAAATAGGGTAAAATGATTTAGCAAATTCAAATGCAGAATAGATTGGTAATGTAATAACAATGTAAATAGCTATTCATCAGTTTTTAAAACATATTAAAGCCTTCAGATAATTTTTTTTCTTTAAAACTAATTTTTAATCCTGGTTGCCAGGAAGAAAAATATGTTTGTATGGTTAACCCTTGAGAAGTTGTAAAAGTCAATTAGACTGTTGTAAACCAATAGTTAAATGATAGGACTGTCTTGTAAGAAAGCATTTCATATTTCACACAAGAACTCTTGTCAGTTGATGCTGTCATGCCAGTAAATGTAAAAAGATAAAAAATGTGATAAATAAAACAGAAGAGAATAAACACCAGAAATTAATCTACTTCATCCACTGAGTGCCCAAAACAAGAACCCACCTATGCCTTTTCTGTTCTTTTCTGGTTGTAAATAAGTACTCAACCTCATACCTAGATGATCGAGATTGCAAAATCTTTCTTCCATATTTACAATTTACATCAATACTACACTAAAATTAGCTTAGCTATTTTTGAGATTCCCCACCTTGAAAATCTCAAACAACTCTATGTTGGATATCTTATTGGACACCAATATTATACTAGAAAAAATACACTGCCACATCAAATACCAAGGCTGAAGATACATGTAGAACTAAAATCACATGTTTCCATTAGTTTAAGGTGCTAATTAGACAATGTATTGCCAAATATATTACAATAAATAGTTTGGCACACCTCAAAACTAATGGAAAGAAGTGTATGTGGTATTAGGTTATAAATGGCCTATTCAACCATTATACCAATGGAAGCAAGTACCTGTGGATAGAACCAGACACTTTCAGGTAGGCAAGTACTCTAGGATAAAGCTTAAAAATCAGAACCAGAAAGTATAGCATCAAAATTATTACATTATTTCCAGTATACATCATGGCAAACTTGACTCCCCTGCACAAGATTTCAAAAAATCAATACAACTTCCAAGTCCAACATGATTTATGAAAAATACCTATCTATGGTGATGACCTAAATAAGACAAGAAATTGTAAACGAGATTGGTTCTTTTTCTAATAGTCTCAAGCTGGGCACTCCATTCTTCTATTGTCAAAGTTGTTTAGGTTACCAGTCAACATTAGATAACTTGACAATTGAGAGCTTCTGGGGAAAGGAAGGGGGAGGCTGGACTCAGTTTCACCATTATTCCTCAACTTAACTTCAATCTGGCAAATTTAATACCTTAATATTAAATTTTCTTAAAAATTATAAATATATTCAGTAATCTAAGGCGTCATTTTAAATGTCACGTCCAATTTATAAGAATTTAATTTTGTCGTAAATAATTAGTCGTAGCTACAAATAAGCTTGTCAAAATTTGCCAGTTTTGAGTTAGGGTAAATTGTAGTTAAGAAATGATTGTGAAACCTTTAAAGTGGGACCTGATCAGACTGGGGATGTTCTAGGTTCTATTTCAATATTTTAAACATATAAATACAATATTGGGTTGTTTGATTATTGAAAATAATTTTACCTTTTGACTCGTCTAATAGCTAAAACTATAAATATATAATGGGTTATTCAACTTTAAAATAGATTTAAGATTGTGCGTCATGTTACTTCTTATAACAAAGGTGAACTCTTCTGAAAATTAAGGTAAACATTGCTACGATGATTATAGTATCATAGTTGAAAAACGATTCACATTAGTATCCGGACCCCAGCTACAAATAGGACCATAATAATTAAATTTTGATGTAAGTGCATATGGCTAGCTGAGACTTCAAAAGGGAGAACATTAGAAAAAAAAAATAATAATAAGATTTTATTTGGAGTAATTAAGAGATAATGTCGCTGATCAAATTTGTATTTTAAATTTGACTTATAAATAATTTTATGTAGATCCGATCTGAAAAATGAAGTTGTAAATATTTTTTTCAGTTTTAGTTTAATGATATTATGACTTATTAGATATTCGTAGATTATCGTACACAATACTTGCTAATTATAACAATAATAGAATAGTTTCCGTTAGCTTATTCTAAATCAGTTTCTCGTTTTTTTATTAGATTTATTTTAAGTCGAATATTCTTTCGTTTTTTATTAGTTATTATTTATTATTCTTTATTTGTATTTTAAATGCGGTAACGTAATTATTTTGTCATCAATGTCCATTGTTTTCTTGTGTTATTATATTTTTGTGTGCAATCATGTCGGACAATTTAAGCCCTGTCGCTAAAATCAAATTTTCGGAAAAATTAGAATTTTGCGACAAGTCACCGAATCTTTCAAGGTCTTTCATAGAACATGACAAAATATTGGTTTCTATTAATGTTAGTAGTGTATTTCTGTCGGAATTGTATAAAGCCAAAGGGGAAAATAGTGATCTTAGTTATTTAGCAATTTTGAACACACAAATTACGGGATTTCAATTGAGTTCAACCAGATTAGAAGAAAGACTTAAGGCATTATCGTACAAAGTACACAACCTTTACCGGAAAAAGTGCAAAAATGGAAATCACAGACGAAATTTAAACGAAAAGCGACACACAATAGCAATTTATGAATCAGAACTTTTAGATGTTATAAATTTAAATGTTCGGTTATCAAACTTTGAAAAGAAGAATATTATATTGGATAAAAAGTGTCGCAAATTGTATGACCAACTACAAACTGAAATAAAAGCTAGATTGATGTATGAGAAGAAAACGGAAAAAAACATAGCAGAAATAGCTTCTTTAACAGATTCTGTAAACAGCCACTGTGTATTTAAAAACGTAGGGAAGAGTTTCAATGAACTTTCAAGTAGATCGCAAAAATCTGTCAAACTTCAACAATTTCAATCCGATTGCGAAAAGGCTTTGTGGTTTGCCGAGTCGTACGGATTAATTCCTTCAATGCTGAAATTTCGATCAACCACGGATGATAAATTTTTTAACGTTGACCTTGAAACGAAGCACCCGTCAAACTTTGACCAACTTTCCATTAATGACAAACGGAAGCTACAAGAGTTGGTGTATATTTTAGATCGATTCGCTGTAAGTGACAGAGCATATCACGAACTTTCCATGAAAGCAGACGGACTTCCTTATAAAAATAGTATTTGCAAGACACGAGAAGAAATGAATTCCAAATTTAATATCCAAAGAACACCGGGTGAAATTCCAGGAGCTTACGTCAGTATAGAGAATGAAATCACAAATATAATTCGACAAGAACAACCGACCGAGAAAAAAATATATGAAAAGTTTTCTGGAGACGGCGCCAAAATGGGGAGAGTTAAAAACTTTATCATTTTTTCAATTTCATTTCCAGAATCGTCAAATCCACTAAATCAGACAACTATAGGAATTATCAACTGTACAGAAACATATGATTGTCTTAAAATTGCCTGTGACCCAATATTCAAAGAATTAAATGAACTTAATTCAAAACGTAAAATCACTGTTGATAGTGTAGAATACGATCTCGAGTTTTTTTTAGGTGGAGATATGAAATTTATAAGTTTAATACTTGGTTTGTGTGGAGCTACTGGCGTTTTTGCGTGTCCATGGTGCAAAGTGTCGAAAGAGTCCAGAGGAGATACATCGAAATCATATGACTTTTATAATTCCGAACAAATGGCAAGGACCTTGGCAGAAATTAACAGTTGTGCTTCAAAAAAACTTTACGGTGTAAAAAATTTACCGCTCATCAACATTGAATTATGTCATGTCATTCCAGACGAATTGCATATGCTAATGCGAATATTTGATGTTCTACTTAGAAACCTCATTGATGACGCTAAAGACAAAGACGACATTGCAAAATTAAAAAAAGAAACCGGTGATTACCTTGAAACACTCGTAGAAAAAATCAGGTCGTGTGGTGTCACGTTTAATATATGGCAACCTAGGTATGGGAAAGGTGAGATTGATTGGTCGTCAATGACTGGCGAAGACGTCAAAAAAGTTTTAAATTGTTTACCAGATAAACTCGTTTTTGTAGTACACAACGAGACGTTGGACGAGACAATGCAAATATGGCGGGAGTTTAGAGACTTATATAGATACTTATGTTCCACTGAATGCGAAACCAAGTCAGTGGAGTATACGTTTAATAAATGTAAGAGATGGATAGATTTGTTTCTCAGTTTAAGCGAAAAAAGAAAGGGATACCAACCAGAAAACATAACTCCATATATGCACTGTTTAACCTATCATGTGCCTCTTTTTGTTTCAAAATATGGATCATTAAGAAAATATAGCGGCCAAACAGTAGAAAAAGCTAACGACAATATCAAACGGATATACCACCAAAAGATCAACAGAAGTGATTGCACTGTGGACTCCCTGAAAGTAAGAAAAAGAATCGAATTTTGTAGCCGCGAAAATTTACAAAGAGAAAAAAGAGATTACACCAAACGGGACAAGGATTATTGGGAGTTTGACATAAGGGAAAAACGTGTTAGTAAAAAGCAAAGAATTATAAGAGAAATAAAAGAGACCAACGACAATTATTTGGAAAATAAAAAACAAACACATGAGGAAATAGAAAACTTGGACGAATGCGCTATAAAACAACAACTATCACTATTAGGAATAAAAACAAGAGTTAGGAAAAAAGAGAAACTGGTTGAATTATTAAGAGATGCGTTAAGAGATACGGAATAAGGAATAATCTATATGGACCCAGTTGTTCGAAGCTTGATTATTTTAATTAAATGATTAGTCAAAATTTGAATTTTGCATATTTTCAATTATGTTGTGAAATTAATATTGAAATTTTCAAAAATAGATAGAATGTCACTTCACTAAAGCACATTAATATAAAAAATATCAATTTGATGATGCTAGAATGATTTTTATTGATGTTTTTAATTTATGTTATTAACTGATTAAACTAATCAAGCTTCGAACAACTGGTAACTGTACACATATTTTAAGGAAATTTTAGATGATGAAATATGAATAGTTAATGTGAAAATGATAAACCCATGTCATACGATTTATTTATTTATTTATTTATGAATGCTTGATGATCAATAAACCGTGTAAATAAAGTGTTGACTTTACGTGTCTTGTGTACAAATGTCTGATGGGTGTGATTAATTAATTGATTGATTGATTAATTGATTGATTGATTGATTCCAGTCGGAATAGTGAGCAATCACTTCTATCGAGCCGACGAAGAAGCTTTCTGGCCCCAGTTGCACAATCATTTCTTAGCTAAGATTTTTAGTTAACTTAAATCTTGCAAATTTTCAAATCTTATAATTTTGCTAATTTTCAAGATATTGAGGAACTTAAGGAATCTTTTTAGGACTACTTTTAGATTAAAATATTTGCATTTAGTTTTTGACAAATATATTCACCAGTAGTTTCAAAAAGAGATTACAAAATTATGCTAAATTTAAGTTAAGGAAAATCTTAGCTATGGAATAGTAGGAAACTGGGGCCAGTATATTTTTCTAGATCCAAGTTGAATCAAGTCCCCGGATTCAATGTCAAGGAGTTCTTTCATCAATTTAACTGAACGACAATACCAACTATAAAGTGAGTGAGTGTTTAACGCCCCAGTCAAGAATATTTCTGTTATATCGAGACGTCGCCAGCTATAGGCGAAAGTGCAGAAATTTTGTCTGTTCGTTACGATTATAGCTTTATACTGCAGGGTTCTTTAGCGTGCCAAGCCCACCGTGACACGGGACCTCGTTTATTTTAAGTTCCTATAAGAGAGAACCGTGACTTTCATTTCGTAATGTCGAGTGCTTGGCGAAAGAACAGTCACTTCCCACTTTTTGTCTTGGGTCAGACTCAGACTCGGGCGAACCCACGACCTCCCACTTACAGAGCCAGCACTCTACCAACTGAGCTACCGCAGTGGTACCAATGATGGACAGCTGAGTAATAACTTATTAAAATGAATAGTATTTTCTCCGCTTTTAAGATAAATTGAATTAATCCGATATATATATATATATCATTATCTGATTAATTTATCTTGAAAGCGGAGAAAAATGCTATTCATACGACAAAATATAAGTATATATCACGCGCGCGCGCGCGTGTTTAATACAGAATTGTTCTGACATAAAGTGAAGACTATTATTTATTAATCTTATACATATGCATGTATGACTCAAGTTGGCCAATTTTTATCAGTTATGGCTGAACTTTTTATAATTATGAAGCAATATTTAATTAAAAAAATAACAATCAGTTAAAAAAATAATCAAATAAAATCGGAAATATTTTGATATAATGTACAATAAAATATAAACATGTACATATAATGTATAGTAATAAAGAAAATCATCTTTATCTTGTGAACAGCTCTAGTGAATATCTATCCTCTCGATTAAGACACGATCTTACCTATAAAGTACGAGTTAATTCCCTTGATTTACCGAACGGTAAGTTCATAACGTATGTTTAAATTTCCGGCAAAAGATGTGTTTTAAATCAGTGACGATGATGATGATAATAGATCTAATACACGTCATTTTTAATACAATATTAGATTCAAAATTTTCAAATGCATATGGCATTTATATTTTTAGTAATTGAATAATACTAGATATTCATTAGAACCTAAGAATAAGTAACGCCTGCTAATCTAGACCTGAAATACATGGCTCCGAACGGTTTATTTTTATTTTTTATTTTATTTAAAATAATACTGATTGTTGCCGGTTTCGGCAACATCAGTTATATAAAAAAGCCGTTCGGAGCCATGTATTTCAGGTCTACTGCTAATCATAATCGTCTCACGATTGTCACGCAGTTAATATGTAGATGTAGATGTTCTGATTAAACTGCCCGACTACTTTACTCAGTGAAAAAAAAAAGAAAAGAAAGGAAAGAAAAAGAGCAGAAACGGAAACGGGAAAATGAATACGGCACACAATGCCTGAATTGCAGCATTTTGTAACGCCACATTTTCAAACTATATGGAACGCCGTTTTGACATATATTCAATTATTTATACCTATCTTCAAATAATTGTACCTAGGTTCAATTAATTACACCTAGGTCCAATTTTTTTAAAGATAGGTGCAATTGAATTATTCCTAGGTTCAATTGAATTATACCTAGGTTCAAATATTTATACCTAGGAACAAATAATTGTTCCTAGGTATAATTCATTTGAACCTATCTTCAATAGAATTAGACCTAGGTATAATTCATTTGTACCTAGGTATAATTGATACGTCTCTTTAATTGATTTGAAGATAGGTATAGATTGAATTTTACTACGTTGAAATTTCAAAGCATTAATGATCAATTCATTTAAAGATAGGTATAATTTAATTTTACCTAGGTAAAATTCATTTGAATTGAACCTAGGTATTATTCAATTATTCCTATCTTTAAATGAATTGTACCTAGGTATAATTGAATTATACCTATCTTTATTTGAAGATAGGTTTAAATAATTGAATGTATGTTAAAACGGCGTTCCATAAAACTAAGGCTTTGACAATTTCCGCTAACTGAAGCAAACGGAAAATTTATACATGACCGAGATTCATACATGGGGACTGTGATTTTTAAAGTTTGTGTTTTGTGTCTTTTGTGCTGGTTTACTTTTAGGTAAAGTAATTCTTAGTATTTTAATTTCTAACGGTAAATTTGCGTATCTGGAAATAATAACCTATTAAACGAGCGGTTTCGGATTACCTCAAGCTCTTACACAATTAGGTATGTAAAACAACATCACTTGATACTTATTGGTTGGTCATTAAATCCAGTAAACGTTCAAAGTCGGGAGATTTACAACATGCGTTATCAATATTACACGTGTTTACATAGTCCAAAATTGTCAGTCTAGGACACTGGCGTCCATTTTATTATTATTATGATTATTATTCATGATGATGATGATTATTATTTATTTAATTTTTATTTATTTATTTATTTATTGGCATTGTAAGCATTGTAAGACCAAACAAATAGAATAGTACGATAAAACAGATGGCTTTCCGAGATGATTCAAATTGCATTGTTTTCTTATTACATGTAACGTGGATTCCATTTTCCTGTTTTGTGTTCTTATTTGCCTCGGTTATTAGTCCAGTCAATCTATGAAAAAAATAGGGTCAAACCTCAAAATAATTGTGTTTTTATTCACCATAAAAAATCTACCAATTTCAATCCAGTGGAATTTGGGTTTTTGCCAATATTACAGTTACCAATAGCATTTTCTATAGAGAAGGGAGATAACTCTGTATTGTGATTCTAAATTTTACACAAAAATTTTCAAAAACTTCATGTTTTCTCTGATACTATTTGAAAAACAACATAGAAATTAGATGGAAATTTATACATAGACTTAAAAGAGATAATTTAAGACAATTTAGAATGTAATATGTAAATGAAATGTAAAAAAATAATTTTCTTGAAAGAATTTATGCAAAACGCTGATTAAGGGCATGTTGACGAGATGGAAAAAAGATTTATTCACCTCAAATATATTTTGTTATACACAAAAATGATAAAATAAGTATATCTTGGGTTAAAAAACATAACTTTTCTATACTTCTACATCATACTTTGAGTATTCTTCTATTAATTCCTCTTCACTATAGTAACATTAGATTGTGAAAGACTTTAAAAAAATGCAACTGAATGAAAATGGGCCAATGATTTCACTTTAAATTAAATCAGGAATGTTGAATATACATATGGAATCAATTATAATTGATTAATTCCAGGGTCTTTGCTTTACTTTTTGTTAAAATAGCAAAAACATATATAATTGGACTAAAACTCCACCTGTTTTACAGGAGTTATCTCCTTTGTCTATAGAAATCCCCATAAGAAATTATAACTTCTCAAAAACTTGTTTCCCCTTGTCATATTTTGTAGGCTCTTTACTATAAACATTTCATGCATTTGAGAGCATTTTAGTAACAAAATTTGATCTGTTGCAATTAGTTTGAGGTCAAACTGTAGATTGACTAGACTATATTGCAAAGTGCATGTCTGTCTGATTTAAAGACTCAGTGTTGTATAGTTGTTATGTACAAAATACAGAATATTTTATTTTCAAAATTTCGCATATGACACGTGTTTCAAGTTTTGTGGGACTAATGCTCCTTGTGGTCTCTGTAGCACTGTTACAAACTTGAGTTCTATTAAATAAATTTTGTGGCTACGACGAATATATTTTCTGGAGTTTTCTTTTTTTTCCTGTTATTCAAAAGTCACTGAATCTTACCTCACACACACAAGATACACAGACCTTCTGAAATACAGTGGGTAGATACAAAGACCTTCTGAATTACAGTGGGTAGATCCACAGACCTTCTGAATTACAATGGGTAGATACACAGACCTTCTGAATTAGTGGGTAGATACAAAGACCTTCTGAATTAGTGGGTAGATACACAGACCTTCTGAATTAGTGGGTAGATACACAGACCTTCTGAATTACAGTGGGTAGATACACAGACCTTCTGATACACAGACCTTCTGAATTACATTGGGTAGATACACAGACCTTCTGAATTACAGTGGGTAGATACACAGACCTTCTGAATTACAGTGGGTAGATACACAGACCTTCTGAATTACAGTGGGTAGATACACAGACCTTCTGATACACAGACCTTCTGAATTACATTGGGTAGATACACAGACCTTCTGAATTACAGTGGGTAGATACACAGACCTTCTGAATTACAGTGGGTAG
Organism: Tegillarca granosa; assembly: GCA_029721355.1. Lineage (NCBI taxonomy): Eukaryota > Metazoa > Mollusca > Bivalvia > Arcoida > Arcidae > Tegillarca > Tegillarca granosa. Next base: position 14,505,934 of record CM056596.1, read on the forward strand.
ATACACAGACCTTCTGAATTACAGTGGGTAGATACACAGACCTTCTGAATTACAGTGGGTGGATACACAGACCTTCTGAATTACAGTGGGTAGATACACAGACCTTCTGAATTACAGTGGGTAGATACACAGACCTTCTGATACACAGACCTTCTGAATTACAGTGGGTAGATACACAGACCTTCTGAATTACAGTGGGTAGATACACAGACCTTCTGAATTACAGTGGGTAGATACACAGACCTTCTGAATTACAGTGGGTAGATACACAGACCTTCTGAATTACAGTGGGTAGATCCACAGACCTTCTGATTTACAGTGGGTAGTTACACAGACCTTCTGAAGTACAGTGGGTAGATCCAAAGACCTTCTGAATTACAGTGGGTAGATACACAGACCTTCTGAATAACAGTGGGTAGATACACAGACCTTCTGAATTACAGTGGGTAGATACACAGACCTTCTGAATTACAGTGGGTAGATACACAGACCTTCTGAATTACAGTGGGTAGATACACAGACCTTCTGAAGTACAGTGGGTAGATACACAGACCTTCTGAATTACAGTGGGTAGATACACAGACCTTCTGATACACAGACCTTCTGAATTACAGTGGGTAGATAAACAGACCTTCTGAATTACAGTGGGTAGATACACAGACCTTCTGAATTACAGTGGGTAGATACACAGACCTTCTGAATTACAGTGGGTAGATACACAGACCTTCTGAATTACAGTGGGTAGATACACAGACCTTCTGAATTACAGTGGGTAGATCCACAGACCTTCTGAATTACAGTGGGTAGATACACAGACCTTCTGAAGTACAGTGGGTAGATACACAGACCTTCTGAATTACAGTGGGTAGATACACAGACCTTCTTATACACAGACCTTCTGAATTACAGTGGGTAGATACACAGACCTTCTGAATTACAGTGGGTAGATACACAGACCTTCTGAATTACAGTGGGTAGATACACAGACCTTCTGATTTACAGTGGGTAGTTACACAGACCTTCTGAACTACAGTGGGTAGATCCAAAGACCTTCTGAATTACAGTGGGTAGATACACAGACCTTCTGAATAACAGTGGGTAGATACACAGACCTTCTGAATTACAGTGGGTAGATACACAGACCTTCTGAATTACAGTGGGTAGATACACAGACCTTCTGATTTACAGTGGGTAGTTACACAGACCTTCTGAACTACAGTGGGTAGATCCAAAGACCTTCTGAATTACAGTGGGTAGATACACAGACCTTCTGAATAACAGTGGGTAGATACACAGACCTTCTGAATTACAGTGGGTAGATACACAGACCTTCTGAATTACAGTGGGTAGATACACAGACCTTCTGAATTACAGTGGGTAGATACACAGACCTTCTGATACACAGACCTTCTGAATTACAGTGGGTAGATACACAGACCTTCTGAATTACAGTGGGTAGTACACAGACCTTCTGAATTACAGTGGGTAGATACACAGACCTTCTGAATTACAGTGGGTAGATACACAGACCTTCTGAATTACAGTGGGTAGATCCACAGACCTTCTGATTTACAGTGGGTAGTTACACAGACCTTCTGAATTACAGTGGGTAGATCCAAAGACCTTCTGAATTACAGTGGGTAGATACACAGACCTTCTGAATAACAGTGGGTAGATACACAGACCTTCTGAATTACAGTGGGTAGATACACAGACCTTCTGAATTACAGTGGGTAGATACACAGACCTTCTGAATTACAGTGGGTAGATACACAGACCTTCTGAATTACAGTGGGTAGATACACAGACCTTTTGAATTACAGTGGGTAGATACACAGACCTTCTGAATAACAGTGGGTAGATACACAGACCTTCTGAATTACAGTGGGTAGGTCCAAAGACCTTCTGAATTACAGTGGGTAGATACACAGACCTTTTGAATTACAGTGGGTAGATACACAGACCTTCTGAATTACAGTGGGTAGTTACACAGACCTTCTGAATTACAGTGGGTAGATACACAGACCTTCTGAATTACAGTGGGTATAAATGAACTTTGCTGTGCAATATTGTACCACAGTCTTAAACTTTACTTCTGCGTGCTTATTAAAGTATTTTGTGCATGGCTGAAGTTCACTCTTGATGACTGAATATTTCCCACTTTTGCTCTAAGTTTATTTCCATTTTCATTATAGTTTTCTGTAGCAGGCTGTTATAGTTTCTTTATCTTGTTGTATGTTTTCTTTTGTTTGTTTTATTGTGACTCGTTCTTGGTAGGTTATTGGACATAGTTGTTCTATATATAAACATTATGTATCTGAAATGCTGAGAGTTAATTGGTTAACTTTTGTATATATATTTTTCAATGTAAGGTCATCAAAAATTTTACTTGAATATTTAGTAATGACCATTCACTATTAATTTACATTACTATTTAAGAAATTACCAAAATAAGGAACAATCTATGAATATCCAAGTCACTAAGTCCTTTTTGCAATGGAAGGCAATTGCATTTATCATGACTTCACCCATGATGTCAGAGGTAAATCCCTTATTTGAGCATTTAAGATGTAGAAAGATGCTGGATCACAGTGGCCAACAATGGTATCACCAAGCAGTACATAATACGCACACTTCCTGGACTAGTTAAGGTCAAAAGGTTAATATATTGTGTAAAATAAATCTAAGTATAAAAGGGGCATAACTTCGTAAAATATTAAAGCAGCATCACAATTTTGAAATATACACACCTATTATTTTTAACATGCAAACATTTTTTTCAAAAATCTGATCTCATAAGCACTACTGTACATTTGCCTTATTATATGTTTATGGATTATAAATTAGTTTGGAATACATTTGTACACTGAACATTATATAGTGTAGGATACTGATTGTAGTGTAGCGAGCTGATTATGATCATCACATCTGGCGTTAAATTTCTGATGGACCATATGTACAGAACATTAAATGTTTTATCAACATAACAGGAGTGTATGACCATCACATTCAGCATTCTTATTTTGATGGACCAAATCTACAGAACATTATGTTTAATCAGTAGTGACAGTTTAATGAGTACGGTTATTACCATCACATCCAGCATTATGATTTTGATGGACCATATGTACAGAACATGATGTTGTATCAGTAGTGACAGTTTAATGAGTACGATTATTACCATCACATCCAGCATTATGATTTTGATGGACCACATGTACAGAACATGATGTTGTATCAGTAGTGGCAGTTTAATGAGTACGATTATTACCATCACATCCAGCATTATGATTTTGATGGACCACATGTACAGAACATGATGTTGTATCAGTAGTGGCAGTTTAATGAGTACGATTATTACCATCACATCCAGCATTATGATTTTGATGGACCACATGTACAGAACATGATGTTGTATCAGTAGTGACAGTTTAATGAGTACGATTATTACCATCACATCCAGCATTATGATTTTGATGGACCACATGTACAGAACATGATGTTGTATCAGTAGTGACAGTTTAATGAGTACCATTATTACCATCACATTCAGCATTATGATTTTGATGGACCACATGTACAGAACATGATGTTGTATCAGTAGTGGCAGTTTAATGAGTACGATTATTACCATCACATCCAGCATTATGATTTTGATGGACCACATGTACAGAACATGATGTTGTATCAGTAGTGACAGTTTAATGAGTACGATTATTACCATCACATCCAGCATTATGATTTTGATGGACCACATGTACAGAACATGATGTTGTATCAGTAGTGACAGTTCAATGAGTACGAAAAAAAAACAACAAAAAGAAACATCTGTCATTACATGCTTTTATTATCGATATATTTCTATATATCTTATAATTTTTTCTCGCAATTTAGCAAGTTTTTTTTTTTCATTTTTTTTTACATAATTATGCCCCTTTGTAATCCCATTAAAAGAGACATCTATCTCTTAATAATATATCCAAGAGTTATCCCCCTTGGAAGCTAAAAAACAAAATTGGTTTTGGCCTACTTGGTTTAAACCCACAACCAAATTATCCAACAAATTATTGTGGAGTGCAAATAAATCCACATTTTTATGATTAAATACATATATTTTTGTATATACAGAAATGAAGACTAGTGTCAAAATATGGATATAAACTAAAATATCAAAATGACGAAATAAATAAAATGTTATGTCATGTACAGGCTAATAATAAATGTGAAATGCACTTTTGCCGCCGTGCCAATTTCATGCAAAAATAATGTAATAAATTTGCACGAAATAAATGTTATAACAATTTTTTTCTTCAATAAGCCACAATTTCTACAGCTGATAAAATATTTATAACAAGTAATAACAAAGCAGTTATAATATATAACATCATATAAAATATTATAATAAACTAAATGTAAACTCCCATACAAGGAAAAACTTCAAATGAAGAGTTGAGTAACAAATGATAATAATAAATTAGTATTCTTTGGTTTAAAATTTCCATTTAGGAATTTCATTTTTCAGAAATAGATACTTTCAAAATGATTTTGAAAACTTAGTAAATTTATCTGTTTTCATATATATATTTTTTTTAATAATTAAGTTCACAAACTTTTTCTCAATCTAGATTTTTTACCAGTATTACTTTTATGCAAAGTATAATAAAAACAATAAAATAATTATCAACAAGTTTTGAATTTTTAAACTTTTTTAAGATTTTGCACCAAAAACATGTGTACTATTTTAAGTTAGTGAAATTTTTTCCCCATAAAAATTATAATTCATAGCACATTTTAGTTTTAAACAAAAACAATATTTAAAACAATTTTTAAATTTTTTTTTAAAAATAATTAAAAACCCAAATGATAACAAACTTATCCCAGAGATAAACATTATTTAACAATCTATAACTTATCCTAAACTGATGTAAATAAAACCAAAATATAAATCCTGTAGATCAAACTGAATTCCAGGCAGCACAAAAATTTTTTTCAAAGAAAAATTCCAAAATCAGACAATAGTAATGAATCTGATATATTAAAAAAAAGCATGCCCTTAACAGAAATATATATATATATATATATATATATATATAACTCTTAGATGATTACAATTTTATTGCGTATTATAGCATCCATATAATAAACAACAGAGATCATATTTGTAATTTGTATGTTCACTAAAATTTTTAATTTTACTCTTTTTTTTTCATTTTCAAAATATTTTTAATTTTCTTTTTTTCAAACAAGAACATATGGCTGCTTTTTCTCTAATCAAGAATAAGAATAATTACTTCAGCAGTTTATATATATATATATATATATATATATATATATATATATATATATTTTTTTTTTTTTATTATTTTATTTCATACACTATATATACACACATGTATGATTTTTTTTTTAATTTCTGTTTCTACAAACCTAACAATTAACAATAAATTTTATCTTTTTCAAAAAACCAGATATTTTTCATACAAATCACAAATATGTTTTCTGTTTTTATACAAAATAACAAATATTAAATATAATATTCACATTAAAATCTCAAAAAATAATGTTTGCTTTTTTCCTTGTATATATTTTAACAATACAATGATAAAGTACTTTTATATCCTAAATAAATCAATGGAATATTCCAACAAAAGACGATGGAACATACCACTTGAGGTATTTAGGAAATTAAAACTTATATAACATGTATGAATATAAATTATTCATCAAAAATAACAATAATTTTCCACGTAATATCTGGAACCACATAGAAAGTTTATGTTACATCAAAAACATAACTGGGTCACTAACTGAATTTAACCCACCTCTTAAAAAATATGGTAAGTATTTTAAGCTAATTTTTAATCAATGTTAATACTGAATAAGTCGATAATTTGCATTCCCTAAAAAAATTTACATCATAAGCATAAAATATATATCAATTCTGAACACTGCAAAAACGATATTATTACAGATATTTCTGGGCATATATTCATTTATTCATTTCTGAAACCTTTTAATTTAAAACCATTTTATTGAATTAAAACAGACTTTTACTTGTAAAATAAACCTGCCAAAAAACAGACCAAGCGTTGTACAACATCTGATTAATTAACTAATTCATTTAAGTTTTATGTTAGACCAAATTTAAATAAATTTTAAAAAAGAACAAATTGTAAATCATATACATTAAAAAAACAAACAATCTAAAAGTGATAAAATGATGGTGAAAAGAGACAGAAAAAATGAATAGGTGAATAAATAATGAATAAATGTGAACTAAATGTGTTTGAATGTTGGTCCATCCACTTAAAATGAAATAACTATGAATAAAATGAATAATGTATTATGTGATTGTAAGTCCACTTTTGTATGTAACCATCTCTCCCCTTTAATCAAAATGGATTTTCCCTATACAAAGACCTGGATATTCCATTTAAAAAGTTAAGGTTTGAAAAGGTCTATACAATTTTATATACAGTCCCAGATTAAACTTCAATTTAAGACAATATATAAGCACTTTTAATTTGTTTATGCCGTTTCAACTGCACTTTCAACATGGGCGTTTAAAAAATCTGGTGATGCTGCGATATCAGGGTGCATCATGGCCTGACCTGTCACATGTATAGTTCCAGTATTGTTTGGCTGGCCGACTCTCTGATCCACTGTTACCACTTCAATGACCTTTGACCTTTCCTGTGAAGCTTTATCAATGGTACCACCTGACAAGGAAGGTCCAATGTCTTTAACATTTCCGTCATCTGTAGATTCCTCTTTATCTTGGACATCCGTCCCACTTCTTGGAATTATTGGGCCGTATGGCTCATACCATGTCGAGGATTCGTGATCTTCTCGTAATGAAGCCAGCACTCTGGATCTCTCTAGAAAAAATAAAAATAAAATAAATTTAAATTAATGATGCCGATTGAAAAAATTTTCATACATGGTCATTACAATTTTGTCTATATTGTTTTTGATTTACCAATAGCCTTGAAATTATTTTTGATATATTCCAATATACTGGCAAAAAAGTAATTAACAATACATGTAGTTTTATGTGAATACAGACCATATTTTTTCTCCGAGCAATTACACATATAACTTAAATCTTTAGAAAAAATGAAAGTAAGATTACTGCTAAGCAGTACATAATATGCCCACCACTAAAATATGTGAAACTAGTTAAGGTGAAAAGGTTCAATAATGCATAAAATACTAGAAAATCTAAGTGGAAAAGGAGCATATCTGCAGATTTGAGCAGCATTAAAATTTTAGCTACTTTTTTCTTTCAGGGGATACTACCTTTATTTGGCAGTGATTTAAACTAAACAAATTCACTGCTTTTAAAACACAAAAAAATGTGCAAACTTAATTTGAAAATAAAATGTGCAATCTGCAACATATGTGCATGCAAACAATATAACAAGTTCATGCCTTTTCCCACACTTGACCCAAAACATCACCATCTGCTACCAAAACTTCATTGCCTAGGTTTCCATCACCAAAAACAGCCCATGAGCCAAAAGAATATCCATAAATACAGCACATACTTACTAATTGGAGTATCATAACTGTCTACTTTTGGATCTTGTAACTGTGGTCCCATCCTGGGTGAAGGTTGCATCAATGGTGGATTTGAAAATAATGTGTCATGACTTGATGATAATCTGGATTGTGATGAATAACCAATGTTTAATGATGAAGGTGACCAACCTCCAAGGAAAACAGCGAAACATAGCACTAGCACCTGTCAATGGAAAGAAGTCAATTGGTTATACTTAAAAAAACATAAAGCATAAATGTGAAAAATAAAAAAAGACAAAATTTAGGTAAGTCTTTGATTCACTGCATGTGATGATAACTTCAATTATATAAAGAAATCATCATTTGCAGATGAAGCTACAGAGATTCATACAATGAAGGCTCTATATTGTGACTTGAAAACTATTACAGAGGTCATCAGTATAGTCTATCATACACCTTTTACAAACAAAATGTATTAGATAAATAGATTGTTATTCTTCATATCCAATCCATTACAAAACTTATATCAAGTGGTGTCTAAAAAGTGTAGCTTGTCTGTCATACAGTATAACCAACAATATATCATAAGAACAATGTAGTAAGCCTGCTAATATTTTTCATTGTCGAAACTTAAAGCAAAAATGAATTATTTCTTACTTTGTAAAGCTAAATAAATAGGAAAGCATGGAGGCAATTAATAATGACTATAAAACATGACTATCTTACCATAAGAACAGTTCCTGTTTGTGTAGAACCACCAGCAGGACGGCCGGTAACTTTACCAACTAAACTCTGTAACTTCTGGAGTTGACTTAATAAAGATCTATTATTGTTCTCTAACGAGTCTACCTTTTTCTTCAGATCATTGTTTTCCTGAGAAAATGCTTCAACTCTATAAAGACAAAAAAAAAAAAAAAAAAAAAAAAAAAAAAAAAAAAAAAAAAAAAAAAAATACATTGTTTAATCAGTGAAAGAACTTTAAGCTTCTTAATTCACAGCAAAGATATAAAAAAAAAAAAAAAAAAAAAAAAAAATTCTGAAATATCATTAGACATGCACCTGTAAATTTCAATTAAACATAATCTATATAGCAGAAATAAAAAATTTTTAAACAACTTAAAACCACAATTAAGTAATTTTACCTTTTTTTAAAGAAAATGGTGTTAACTTTTTTCAAACCGAATACTCATAATATTAATAAGTGTGTAAGTTCATTATTAAAATCTGTTAGTAAACTACTGGTAGAATCATCACATCTACAAACCTCTTTTCTAAAGTTTCTAAATATTCCTTCTTTTTTCGTCTGCTTTCCTGAGCAGATATCTGAAAATAGCAAAAAAAGTAAATTTAGTTCTGGAACATAATCCAAGTTGTCTACCTTTAATTTTTTTTGGTTTTTCAAAAAAATATTTCCAGTTGTCTCCCTTTCACTTTTGTTTAGTTTTAATATCAGTCTATACAACTGCACTACAATAAAACTTACTTTGTTTTTAATTTTTCTTCTGATTTTTTTCAGATTCTTCTCTTCTTGTTTTGTAAGTGGTAATTTGTTTGGTATAGGATATCCTTCTGATATTAATGTTCTTTTTTCTTCTTCTGATAATATTAATACACCTGATTGTGGTATCTACAAAATCAACAAAATTCTGTATTGTAAATATATCAATATTTCTTGAATTATTCAGTTACAATGTGACCTGTCCAAACAAAATCCTGAGTAAACCAAAAATCAGTTTAAAAGTGAAATTTTCATACACAGATCTCACTAATTGTAAACTGAAAAGGGATGTCTGAAGAACTTACAAGCTCACCATATAAAACAATGGATGTGCTAGTGTCGAATATATACAAACATACATTTTTTGTATTGACTTAGTGATAAATATTCTTCCTAAAAGAAGAGCATGGCACTGGTATGACAAAAGAACTATGTTTAAATTTCCAGAAAAAACAAGAAATTCTTGTCTTTTATAGTTATTGAAAAATCTTACAGGAAAAATAACAAATAAATGAACTCCAGAATGTTTGAACTTACAGGATTTGTAAATAATGGTTGTGAGTATGGTTTGGAGGATGTTGGTGATGACGATGACGAATGACTTCTGATTGGCATATGTCTAACTGGACTAGATGGTTCTGAACGTAATGGACTCTGTCCACCTTCACTGTCACTGGATGATGAACTACCAGGAGGGGTTGGTGGAAGAATTAATGTATCAATATTTGCTGAAAATACAAAAAACAAAAATAAGTACTGGTAAATAAATAATGACAGAGAATACATGTACTTCCTTCCACAAATTTAAGAAAGTATTATTTTTTAATTCAATCACTGAGTTTGTAAATAAAGAAAGATAATTTATAGGTATGTCAATAAAGGGACATGTGAACATTTCAGAACCAAGTTCCCTGCTTCAGGGCTATCAAAAGATGTCAGAGGCTTTTTCTATGAACCAATATCACTGTTCTTTAAGAAAAATCTTAATCAATATCTAATTAATACAAAGAATTTTTTTATTACTGGTATTTATCTTTTTTATTTTATTTTATCTTATTTTATTTTTTTAATTTTTTGTTCTTTTGTTTGGCCATCAGCCATATTTTGAGATGTAATTTAGTATTTTTATCTGGATATCATAATTTTTAAAACTAGTGCAACATACAGTTAACATATACTCTTTAAGGTAACATGAACAATTTTTCTGGATAAATTGATTTTTAATATTTATCTGATAGTAATATATTTTTCAAAGGTAGGTATAGATAGATAAATGTTTATGTACAAGCTGTTGTTCCTCACATACAGTCACAGATGTATGGGCTATTTACTAAAGTCAACATGGATGTATACAATATGATGTATTAATCAATAGACATTTCTATATACAGTAAAACCCTTGATATCAACATCAATAATAAACAGGATAAGCCTTCAAATATTAACCCAACATAAGTCATATGATGGAAAATTTCTTACACAGACTTAAGACACTGGACACAGCTGTTACTTTTGTCAGTGATTTTTAGGAGCCGCCACATTGGTTGACTCATAAGATTATAGAAATCTTGCAACAAACTGATTTAAGGGATTTTAATTTTCCTTGCTGACAGGAAGTTATGACATGGGTAAAAGTCTATATATTGATTCAAGGATTATACAGATTTTACTTATTGCTAAAAATAAAGTCCTCTTGTCTTATCTCAATGAAATGAAGTAGTTCAATAAGACACTTAGGAACCGACACTAGATTTTAGGCGGTTACATGATTGTCCTTATGTTCCAAACTGAACCTCAGGTGAAAGAAATATCCTTAATAAGATGTAAAACAACATTCACTTCTTTAAAGTACAGAAGACAAAAAGAGTGTGTGTGTGTGTGTGTGTGTGTGTGTGTGTGTGTGTGTGTGTGTGTGCGAATGCTTCCAATGTTTAGAATTACAAGCATAAAAGAAAATTTGATTGAAAAAGCGAAAGGTTTTTTTTTCCAGAAAATTATAAAAGCCATTATCATCTTTGCTCAAGTGTGGATAGGTATGTGGAATAACTGATGTCCAAGTCAAGATTATTTCTCTTACTGGTATATTTTTGAAGTTATAGACAACTGGAGTACACAGAAAGCTAGCTGAGTTGAGAGTAATGGTGTTTAATGTCCGAGTCAAGAATATTTCACTTATTTTGAGACATAGTAAGCTAGCTGAACAAACATGTTTGTCTTAAAAGAAATGTAAGACAAATATTGCTTGTTTTCCTTACCATCCTAAAGTCTACGAAATCAATCCAATAAGATAGTTTACCTGTCTGTTCTTGTAATGTGTCTATATAATCATGTGGTTCTGTTTTAATCATGACTGTAGGTGTAATGACATTTGATGTTTGCTGTAGGGGTAACTGTAAATGATCTCTACTGATGTTTTGTGTTCCTGACGTTGCCAATATAATTGTAGGTTGCTTATTCACTGTCCGTGTTGTGGTGGCCGTTACCGTTGTAAACATAGAATCTAGGTCAGATGGTTCTGATTTCAATGGCTGTGCTGGTGTGTTTACATTGACTGACAACAAGCTGCTTGTAGTTGCTGTTGTAGTTAGTGATGTTGTTTTTGTTGTCAAATCGAGAGCCTGTGTGTTGTTTCCAAAAAACTCTGTATCCAAATCTACAGCGAAGAATAAGAATATTTAATAATGCGAATTTTTAATAAATTTCATTTTATGTTGGTAAAATAAATCCAGCAAATTAATGTTTAATATACTTTGGTACTATAAAAAAAATTGAGTTAGTACATGTACTAAATAGATATATTTAGCAACAATGTCAGCAGCTTTTAAATGTTTTTCTCCAACCGTGAGTTAGTCATGAAAAGACCTGCATTTTGTTCAAATGACTCAATACAACTTATACATTACTTCTCTGCACCCCTACAATTTTCATGTGAAACAAAAGGTAGCTACATATTTAACATCTGAGCAGCATTTCTCAACAATGAAAAAAGATCTCAATTTTCACAAAAAAATAAGATGTTAAGAAATAACAAGTCAATTACTTCAAACATTACAATTAAATGTTACTTCTCATAAAGTCATATGATTAAAACTGTTTTACACCAGGTTTTTTTTCTTTTTTTTCAATTTCACAAAAAGTAAAGAAAATAGTAAAATCATATATAAGATAAGTTGCCAGCTCAAAAATCGTAAGTCCATTAGTCCAAAAATTAATTACTGGTATCATACTTCTAAAGTGTACATTTTAATGAAGTCATGTATAATTGATATTGAACACTATCTGGAATTTTAATCCAAAATGTAAAGAGAATAGTAATATTGGTATCAGATAGTATAAAGACATATTTAGACTACTCCTAAGGTGTAACAACCACAAAGGTCTTATTAAGCAAACACCTGATTACAGGTAAATACAAAGGTAAATAGTGTCCAGGCTTAGGAATATCTGTCTACATAACAAACATGTGCAGATTAACTTAGTGAACTTAAAATTTTAATGCTGGGGACAGAAATTATTGCACAATTTTCTGTATTTCTTCATCTGAAATTGCAATTGGAATTTCAACATGCCTTAAATATGAAATAAAGACATTGACAAAATGACAAATACTTGTGTAGCTAGCTTTTCAAAGATTAAATTAAAAATTACAATGATATGAATTATTGTGCCATTTTATGTTACCGTACTTTGTCTCAAATTACAATCTGATTTCAATGGAATAGACACTGACTTCATTAATATCACACATGCAAGTGAATAATTTTGCAAATTGAATTCTTAATGGCTTGGTGATAAAATGTTTCACAATTATTAAAATTATTATCTCAATCTGCTATCTGATTTCAAAATCTATAAAATTATTGAATTAATACAGCATAAGTAATATCAATTTGACAACCAAAACCTATATTACTTCAAGAGAAATGTGGATGCCTCACTGAAGATGACAAATTGAGAAAAACATTATCTTTTAAGCTTTAAAAAGCAATGGGGTTTACAAGCATGCCATATGATAAACCCATAACATTTGTGCAGAATTATCATTTCTACGTTTAAATGTGTAAGTTGGCAATAAAAAAAATTATTATTTCCAGTATAAAATATGTGATCATTTTCTATGTTTCATACCAACATAAAGGGTATTGATGTTAAGCATGTTGGTAAATCCAATTCACAAGAAGAAAACAAGGAATAAAACAATTTTTGATCATTAAGCTTAGTGTAATCAATACCGGAGCATTAATGATTAAAAGTCGATAAAGATGTTATTCACATGATCCTTTGATTATACAAGGTTAACTTTTAATATAGAGATAATTATCTAATGAAGAAGTAACCATGTTGTTAAACTAACCTTCAAGTTTTCCTAGTCCTAAGGGAGATTCTGGTACTGTTTCATTATTTATAGAGTAGCTGTGTTCTGATTGTATCCGTGGTGATGGTACAGCATCTGTTATCATTTTATCATTAAGGACAGGATCTTCAAAAAAACTATTGAGCCAGTCATTATCCATGTAGCCATCTGAACTCTGAAAATATACAAAGAATTTTTCCTCAATTTGAATGTTGTCTTAACCTGTAAAATTAAGGAAAAAAGATATTAAGACAATCAACACTTCTACAAGGAAGACAACTCACATGTGCTGTAACAAAGATTGGAACCAGTGAACCTATGAAGATAATTAATTAATATATGTAGATGCCATGCATAATAAATTTGTTTTTTTGCCTTTCAGGAACCTATATTCACATACAATAACCTTTTTTTTTCAGAAATGTAATGCATAAATTAAGCATGAAAAAACACTTCCACAAGAGAGGTAACTCGCATATTTGTAAAAAAACATTTTTTGGGCATTATTTATATGAACTGTTAGATCAGTTAACAAGATTTTTTTTTTACTAAATGAAAAGTTAAATTTAGGAAAATATCTTAGATTTAAATTTGTATAAGAACATGATCATTTTCACCCTTGGCCCCTACATCAGAATTAACTATATCATTAAAAACCTCAATCTTTGCTGCTACATCAAAATTTATCATGTATTACTTAAAACCATCAGGGGGAGGACATTCCTTGGATAAATTTTACATTTGAACATGCAAATTTTTCTTACATTTAAACATGCAATTTTTTGTACAATGTCATAGTGTAACTGTCATTCTAATATTTTAGATAAATTGCCCTTTCAATGTTTAAAAGGTCCCTCCAGTGACTTCTGTCAACATAAGACATGTTGTTTGGTCATAAATCAAGTGGCCCTCTAGTGGTGTTTATCAGTATTATTAGCTGTGAAGAGCTGTTGATTTGCCATAAATCAAGTGGTAAAATAATAACTAATTACTTCCCTTTCCAAAAGTTGATCAATTCTCCCAGGACCTAAATCAGGTGTTAGGTGCCTAAGGCGACAGTTCAAGATATTTATCATAATTGGTAGAAGGCAACTTATATACATATAAATATTCTATTTTTTGTATATCATATGTCTGCAATCTTAAAATGACATTAAGTATACTTTTGTAACGATATTTACATTGGATTTAGGAGACAAGACTAAAATAGAGACAAGATTTAAGACCATGAAACCAATATCAAACATGAGATTAAATAAAACGAGGCATCTATCCCACACAAGATATCGTAAGAGACCACAACTAGACTGAAGGTTTATGATAGCAAAAAACACTGCAAAGCATACATGTTTAAGAAATTGCCTCATACAATAAAAATGTATTAAGTTTTTTTTTGTTTTTTTTTTTTTTTTAATTTTCTAGGGTTTTTTTATCAGGTTTTAAAAATTTCAATATGCCTATAAACACTGACAGCTATAGGATAATGATATAAATCTTTGTCATATAAAGCAGACTTACAAGTGAATATCTTTTGGCACTTGTTGTACAATTTATATAAAAAATTGCAATAAATTTGAAATTTATTTATTTTAAAACAGTGCATTATTATGTAATCGAGAAGCTCTAAATCTGAGACTCTCGCTTATCAAACTAAAAAGAACTAAATATCAGAATATTGTGTAAGGTAAAATAAATTTGTTTTAATATATTCCCTGATTACCTGACTAAAAGTTTTATGTACAAAAATACATAATAATTTATTACACCTGTATAATGTCATTTGGTTCAGGTGAACTGATAAATTGACATTTTTATAAAATAGATTAAAAGACATAAAAACATAACAAGACTTCCTACATGTCAAAATTTGAAGTAAACATAAAGACGACAAGTGTATATCCTGTTGCTGGGTTAAATAGGTAAAAGTTTGTGTCGCAACAGATAAGTACACTATTTTGAAAAAAAAAAATCTTTAGAGGCAGATAACATTCAAATTTATTTATAATTTCTGTTAAAGTGGTTCAAAGAAGTAAACATTATATAGTAGCCATATGTTACAAATAATGCACGTTCGTCTTCCCCAAAAACCAATGAAATTCAAAAAAAAAAAAACACAAAAAAGTACAGCAGCAAATAACCACTTAACACACAATGCATGGCCTACAATATAAGTGTCAACATATCAAAATTATACGCTGTTCTAAGGAAAAAGCTTTTTAAAATGTCATGGTATTTGTCAGTTAGAACCCACAACCCTTTAACTGACATAACAGTAGAGCAAATGTTTCAATAATAATGCACATAAAGACAAATGAAAGTTGTGTTGAATAACAAATAGTACATGTGTATAGTGAGTGCTGTGTAACATTATACACACGTGTTGCAATGAAACTCAGTGAACATTATGTGCATGTATATGTATAAATATGTATTGGTGATTAAGCAAGAGATCAAAGAGGCCTTGAATACTATATGTTATATAAATCACACATATGATTCAAGAACACATGACATGCTTACATCAATTTTAAAAGTAACAGAAAATCATAATTAATAATTCATACAAGAAATAAAGAGAGTTAAGTCAATTTCATTCTACATTGATCAACAACAAGCAAATCAATCATTTAATAAATAATTCAAACGTTTGTTGTTATTAACAAAATCTAATCACCATATTATCCAACACACTGAAAAAAAGATCCAAGGTCTCCATGTTTCAAACTGTAAATTCCCAGAATTCAGTAGGTAGCGAATCAAATGTTTAAGTGACCACTTGATGCTGAATAGTGTAATATCCTTTAGCTAGCTGTAGTTTCTTGATGGACATTAATATAAACACTATGTTTATGTTTGTAACAAGTTCATGTCAGTTATCACTATTTATCAGCTTTCTATTCCATTATCAGTTATATTTAGATTCACATACAGTAGCCCTCCATAGGAACTACTTTTTCACCATTGCATCAGCTGCTGATGTGAATCCTTCCACATCATCATAGTTGACGCAGGGCTGTCCCGCACACAATGACAAAACCAATCAAATCAATTTTGATTGTTTATTATTGATAAAATCTATTTAAAGGGAAATAATCCTAGAAAATCTTTAATTCATTTTATTTACTGATCAATGAAATTACAATAGGATGTAGGCAAGCTGTTACCCTGCATATCATGTATAATATACTTGTGTATATATTTATGACTGTAGGCTAGGGCAAATCTCAAAATTCTGTTTGCTTCATTTGAATTAATTTTAACTTCTTTTTTTTCAAAAAATTATTTACTTTCACATACATTTTCAAAGGTTTCATGTTTCAAAAATTTAACTTTTTAACATGGGAAAAACTATATATACTTCAATGTGTATTTGTAAAAGCCAATTTTCATGTATTAAAATGATGTTTGAAGTCTTTAAAATGAATTAACCTTTTGATATGGGGTTAAAGCAAAATGAGATTTTAAATGAGTATAATGTTACAATTTCTGAGTAAACAAGGAAGGGGCACTGACCACCATGCATCAGTATTTATCTACCATGTCTTACAAGTGTGTTATATATATAATTTATAGACTTTATCCCTGGATACTATGGTTTGACCTGATTAAAGTGCTAATCTGAATTCTGAGTAATCAAATACCAGTTATACTTTGTACAATGTACTATGTGCCAAAGACCTGAAATTAGAGAAAGATTGTGTAAATTTACAGAGAGAAAATTTTTTCTTAATTTATATAAGAGACCCAAAATTAGAGAAATAAATTA
Organism: Tegillarca granosa; assembly: GCA_029721355.1. Classification (NCBI taxonomy): domain Eukaryota; kingdom Metazoa; phylum Mollusca; class Bivalvia; order Arcoida; family Arcidae; genus Tegillarca; species Tegillarca granosa. Next base: position 14,523,073 of record CM056596.1, read on the forward strand.
GGGTTGATAATCTAATTTATAGTCAATAGACACAAGATTTTTCTGAAAGACCTGAAAATAGGGAAAAAATGTATAAGTTTACATTACCAGAGAACATTTTTGCTTAATTTAGCTTAATTTATAGCAGATCCAAAAATAAGAAAAAAACTTGATGATCCTGTTTAAGTCTCCATCAATGAACAACACATTTACCAAAATACCTGAGAAACAAAAGAAAGCCAGATAATCATGTTTGAGTTAAGAGAGCAAAATTTTAAGCCAAAGCCCTGAAAACGAAAATCAAATTGAATGACTTAATGTTATATTTCATTAAAATGGCATTTTAAATCTGGAATAAAATGAAGTAAAAATGAAGAAAAAACCTGAGTTCTGTATGAGAAAGAGAAAATAGTTTATACTGAAGTCGTAAATTAAAGGAAATTTAAACCTGAATTTTGAGAATGCTATATTGCTGAAGTCCATTTTTTTTCTCTTTGGTGTAATTCAATACGTTCCACATGAGTTTTATGTCTATAAAATGTCTGTAAATTTTAATTTTTAAAAGCCATCTATTCGAAATATTTCCATACATTAAAAAAAATCTTGTTTCCAAGTGTTTGCTTCATGTTACACTGCATTATCAATTGTCATACAATTAATGTCAAAGAAAAAAGTGTTGTTTTTTTTTCAATTCTAATTTAAAATTAAACACTTATTTCCTTTAAATCTGGAATTCACCAGCTACATAACAGCAAAAACTTTTGACTATTGTGGTGCACTCTTGCAAGGTTATTGAGTTCTTTATTATCAACTTTTGACACAGATCCCAATTTTAACTTCATTAAGCAAACAAGCAAAATTCAATATGCAATTTTCAGCAAATTATTTACCAGTACAGCCAAAACAATTTGTATACATAGTAAAACACTGTATATACATCATAAAATTTACAAAAGTGTGCCAAGGAACTATAAATATTTCAACCATAATTCCTGACAAAAGATGTACCTAGGTACTAAGTTTACATGTAATTTTACATTCACAAATAACATACTCACTGTACAATGCCTCATGTCGCCATCCACATGGCAATGTAAACAAGAGCAATTACTTGATTGCAGCTTTAAAAAGTTTTTATATTTCCATCGACAGTAGGCCATGTTTAAATAAACATCCAGATCAGAGTCAATATAAGCAGTATGCAATCCAAAATTTAAAATCTTCCAGTCCGAGTTAACTGACTGACAGGTGTCCGGATTCTCAGGTTCTTGGTGAAAACTTTAGAACAATTACAACAAGACACCACGTCATGATAAAGAATTATTATCATGTATTGCACAACATTATCAACAATGTTCGATAAAAGTGAGAACCGAGACGAGAGACTAGAAATTAAACATTATGTACTAGTATAGGTAAAATATATGAAAATATTAACCAATATATAAAGCTTATAGAAGATAAAAATTAAAAGTAACAGGTGTACAAATTATTAAAATCTTGAACAAATGTGTTACCGAAACAGTTAATCATCTTTTATTTATACTAAGATGAATATTTTGTTAAAAATTGCAAAGCCTTGCTGTTTTGAATTTTATTCAGGTTTTAATTGCATCAGTTCCTTGTCACTAAGGGGCTCACACGAAAGACCCAAGACTTGAGGTCCATGGGTTTTATTTTCTGTTATATGCCTAAACAATTTATGGTTATAAACTATTTAAAAATATCTGCCTTTGTCAATCTTCAATATTGCTGAACCTTTACCACAATTAAAACATAATTATAATACATGTATCAAAATGTATACTGGAAAATTTATCTGTCAAATGCTCAGTAATTTACTTCCCCTTATAGGTCTTTTAAATGTACCCTTTTATCAGGAAATACATCTCCTGTAAAGCTACTTTAATCTATATTTATAAACTCCCTATTAGACCTCCTACAATATATTCTTTATCTAGAATTACATCCCTTGTCAGACCTCCTACATGCTCCTACACCATTTAATGATCAGCTGAATACTAACACCTGTTTCAATGATAATAAATTAAATATGTCCTACTAAGTTGTCCATTATATTATGTTTAATTAAAATAACTGACTATAATTATTATTTCATATTAGTTTACTGATACTCATGACATATTAGCATTATATATAAACATGTTTCATGTTGAGGGTTGAGGTCACACAATCAGTTAGGATAGACTAGGTATACCATAACCTAGATGTACTATTAGTAACATTAATATTTGTATTAAGGACAATACAAGCCACCATTTGTTTTGTTCCAAAAAGGGGAAATAACTCTGTTCATATTCATGTATCTTCAAAATGTTACTAGATTATTTATTTGTTTCTAGAATAGTACCGGTAATAATTTTATGAAGTGAACATGACCACTCCATTAGTTCATTGATATCGGGCAGTCTAACATGGCAACAGGTTGAGTATGTAGTCGGACAAAAGGGCTGTTGCTACCAACAGTATAGACATTGGATGCCTTGGAGAATAAATCTGTTAACTGTATACCTTCAAGGCTACAGAAATCCCTTTGTGTTTTTGTATCTGATGTTAAAATGCGACACATGGTAGAAAAGCATACAGAATTGTTCAGCAGAAACAGCCACTATGGTGTATCCCCACCACAAACCTCTATACCTCAGAAGTTTTACCAAATTAAATATATAATTTATCATTTAAAAGTGTTTAATGTTACTCAGTATATCTATGAGTAATCCTTTTAATCACTAAATTAGAAAACGAATCTGGCTAGACTCTGTTTGAAAGTAAACTTCCTTTGTGTTCATCAAAAGTCTTTTTCTCGATAAATGGACACTAAGGGTTCATTTCTGATAAAATTAAAAGGATTTAAACTTTTAAATTTATCAAATTGATAAATTAAGTACAAAAGTTGAAAATTTATAATTCAAATGTAAAATAGAAGTTTTATAACAGGTCTGATACCAAAAATAGAAATTTTATCAGTCATTATCACATAACTTAACTCAATGTAAACATAATACATCTACATATATGACATGTAAATAAGTAATTTGTGATATTTTTGTGTCTTTAAATGTGGAAAAATAAACCTACAAATAGTAAATAATCCTAATTAATGCTCGTCATTTATCAAAATCTAAATCCTGGTTTGGACACACACAAAAAAGACTGAAAATAAATTACCCAATACAGGAATATGCACTTATACAACCTAAACTTTAATGGTAAAACAAGTCAAATATATTCTATGAAATAGCAAAGTACTGTGGAGTAAAGTAACAGTATTTAAGATTCTTGAACTTCCACAGAGATCATCAATTCTCAGATTGTGGAGGAAACTAGAGTACCATGTAAAAAACCTTCATTCAGTCACCATGGAAACATTCTCACATCTGCATGAATGGGACTTAAGCCACTCTCACTGAGAGATGCAGTGATCCATAAGCATGGATTTAGACCACTTGGCCACCAATGCCCAAGAATGGTAAAGCGGTCCTGTGAAAACCCAACCCATAAGAACAATGATTTTTTTCCTTAACTGAACTATCCCCAGTACCGGTATTTTAATAGGATATATAAGTACTTTAATAGGACATATCATTTATATTTATTGCTAAATCTAAACCTGTGTAAAAAAAAAGCCTGCAGTACAGTAAACTGAACAGATTCTAGGATTTCAGAATGTGTATACATGTGTAGAGATTTGCAGTAGAAGTAGTAACCCTAACCCCATCCATACAGAATATACAGAGCAACTAGAATATGAAAACTCAAAATTGTAACTGTACCACTGTATCTATAATTCAAATATTAGTAATAACTTGGGAAATATTTTTTCAATTTTCACACAACTAAAACACAGGGTTAAGAGTTCACTCAATACTGTGTAATATTGTGTGTATCCGTTTCTTGATGACATAATATTGTAAACATTTAGTCACTACAGTAGCTTCATTATCTAAGTAAAGTGCATTCTCCTTCCTTGAGGAAACTATATAAGTTGTTTGACTAACTGCTTACTCAAATGCATTTATTATCTACAAAGTACAAACCCTTATATTAGCTGCTGAGATATAACAAACAAAAAATATCAGTCAGTATTGCCCAATGATTCAAAAACACCATTAGCAGTGTATATAAAATGTTTATCCTAAATCTATCATTGTGTCAGATTGTATATAGAGATATCTGAATACATGCACTCCATTTATGTGTCCTTTTAATTTTTTTTTCAGAGGAACCCCCCCCTCGAAAAAAAGTTTAAACTTAGATATGCATTCAAATCAAGTTGGCAAGACTATTAAATCTGAAATGACATTAGACTGACAGTTTGCATAATTACAAGACTGATTTTATTGTGAGCATAATTTAATCAAAATCCTTTCATTTTGTAGAAATACAAAAAAAAAAAAAAAAAAAATCCTGAGAATAAAAAATTAAAACTGACTTAACATATGTTTTGCATTTAAGTGCTGGGAGCATAGCATTTTGTCAAGTTATATACATAACAGCAGTGAAAAAAACACTCAAACTTCATTTATCAACATCATGAACCTAGGGGCACCTGCTTCAATTGTCATTAAATATCATTTTCATTTTAAAGGGACAACCTACTAATTAAAACTAAGATGATTTTATTTCAAATCCTTTTTGGAAAGTATGTGGCTTCATCAAAGATGATGTAAGCTTCAAGTTCATGGCTTAATCAAAGAGGATAGCTCCACCGAAGTGGATGTTAGCTCCGGTCCAAAGTTTGTCTGAGAAATAGTCCAACAGTTGCTACCAATGATTTCCACAGAGAATAAACAAAAGTAGAACAGGACATAACAAATACATCCTTTGAGGCTCACAAACAGGACATAAACAAATACATCCTTTGAGGTTCACATCATTAAATCTTATACCTATCATAAAACAATCTATATACAACATCCTGGTACCTAGAATCTACTGCAAATAATTCAATATCCTGTTCACAATACAAGAGATATAAAGACTTACAATATTGTACCTGTAAGAGGACAATAATAAAACAAGGATACAACTAATATTTCCCGGAATTATTTTTTGTTACAATTGTAGTAACACCTGGGGAGAAGGCAGGGATATTAACACATATCTCCCAGAAGACATTGTAAAATCTATATGTCACTGGAAAATATTGTTTTAGTCAGTTAATTAAAATTCTGTCCCTTCCAATGTCCTTGTACAAGTTTAAGATGTAAGACAGATAAACAGAATTTATAAATTTTTCAGTCTGATTAAAATTCCATTATTGTAGTGATAATATAAATGTAGAAACAAAATGCCTTCAAAACTTTAATTAGGTGAATTTACAAATCACCATGATCATGTCTGTCAAATTTTTTTCAATATAAGGTGAACAATTATTCTGTACAAATAAGTCCTGTAAGGATCTAATCAGCACAGAAAGGTTAAATTAACTAACTGTCATAGATTGTGTTTTGTAAAAATATTATTGGTATACCAAATGTGTGTTTAGGGAATTAACCTAACAAAGGACTGGCCTTTCTCTTTGTAACATGACTTGTAGCACTCTCTCTCTCTCTCTCTCTCTCTCTCTCTCTCTCTCTCTCTCTCTCTCTCTCATGTGCAGCAATATTAACTTATACATTTGTACCTGTTGCTGCAACATGTTTTGACTTTGACCTTTGACCTCCTTTTTCTTTTTTTCTTGTCTCAAAATTTCAATAGCAGGATGCCCAGATTAGACCCAACACACTTAGAAATCTTATATATATGGTGACTCAGTACATGTATACTCCTTTAAGCTGAACATCAAATGTCCATTTACTGTAATGGTGCAAGAAAAGATTATATGCCTTATATAACCCCAAGTAACTTATCATGATCTGACCAATGATGACACCTTATGGCCAGTGGTCATTTAGAACAGGTAAAAAAGTATCAAAAAAGTAAACATAAGATAGATACCATCAGTATAATACAATTATTATGTTTTATACAATTTTTGACAGGTTTAATGACAAGTTAAAAGATGTAATGATTACAACTGAAAACTGAAAACATTTATTAAATAAAAGATAAAAGTGTCAAAAAATCACACAAAAATTTGTCAGTGTTTCTGTACAGTAATAAAAATGTAAATATAAGTTTTCTTAAAAAAGCAAAACTTGAAATACAAAAAATTGAAAATTAATGGTATTGCATTGGTTTTTTTTTTTTTTTTTTGAAGAACATGCTCTACCTACACATAAATAATATATTTTGAAAGTGTATATATGAAACTATTGGTCTTTAAAAACATGGTATGAATTATCTTATCAAACATTGTCAACTTGAAAATCAATTGAAAATCAACAATTTCTCAAGATCAAGTGTTAATACTGAGAAAATATCTTTAAATCATATGATAGTTCTCATGACGTCTGCTGTAGAAATAAACAATACAAGTAAAATGACCTTCCCATCCTATTGAAGAGTTTCATAGTCATTTTAATGCTTGCAACAATGATTAATGTCCTACCATGGAAGGTTTCATTTTTTACACCTTGAATCAGTTTCACAATTAACACAATTTTTATGCCTACTATTATTACCATAGTTACAATTTTTCAAATAACCAAATTTCATGTTATAAAATTTATCAATGAAATTCAGCTGTTTTATGTTTAATTTTATGATCAGCGATTCTTTATATACATTTTATGTAGAATCAATGACTCATACCACGAATAACTAGATGCTAATTTTAAATTTCTGACACAATTTTCAGAATCATGATTATGTAGATAATTAAAATTTATAATACTGGTATATTAATATACACAAGGACCCACAGCCACTTATGTTTGAACTTAATATTAATTTTGTTAAATCTAATCATGATCAGTAAATCAAATATATGAATGGATTTTTTTAATGAATCAGTTTCATGTCATGATTTTTTGTCATTCTAAAGTTTGTGATGGGTGGGTTGTCAAAACAGTGTAATCACACCATTTTAAGTCATTCAGTGTATTAGTTTTAATATTAGACATCAAGATTGACTTACACATGCTTCTTAGTGAATATGGGTTCTCTTGATTAACTAGACCGTAACCTGTTTAAACATTCTTACATTTTGTAATTGCTACATGTTTTTTCAATACCCTACTTACCGGTATATAAAAATACTATGGGTTCTCTTTTTCTTTCGGGGTCAAAAATTGTAAATTTAATTCTAAATACCCAATCTGATAACAACTTTATAAATTGGATTATTTTACAGTTTAAATACTGGTACCTTATTTTTTTCTCAAAATTTTAACAACAATGAAATCAGTCTCTACTTGCCCTACTGATCACTAAACTTTAACCTTGAGTGATCAGTTTATGTAAGTATTTAATATCAATAAAATACATGTAAAAACTTGATAACATTTTCATAGCCTTGAAAAATTGTGTAGTATAGGTTAACATGGAATAGAAAAATTTAATGAATCAGAAATTCGATTTCAAAGAATATTGAAGATTTCAAAACGAATAAAATATCTCAAACCACAAATGAAACCCCTGTTTTAAATTGTATGTGTTGTTGTGACACATTGTAAGAGCGAAATTCACAATATTGTTGAGGACAGAGGACAACTGATATGATTGATGATGATGATGATGGTGATGGCAGTTATAACGATCATTATAACATTTATAATCATCAACATATACTCACTGTCCATTGGTACCCTAGCTCCATTTGTGGAAGTGGTGGACTCATATACATGACATAGTTTGGATTTTGATCCAGAATAATATTGGTTGGTGTAGTCCATAAATGTTTGATTTAGGATTCGGATAAAACCAGTATATATTTTCCATCATAGAACAAGTCAATCATAACTTGCAAAAATCCAACAATTTTTTAAATCCAAATGCTCAAAACACCAACTTTATTTTGGACTGAACCTACTAGAATATCATTTTTATTTCTTCATTTATTTCTGTCTTTTTTTACATACTGTATTACAATATATTATAGAAGCCCTTGGCTAATGCAAACTTAAAGGTTCCAATGCAAAATTTCAATTTACCTTACTTCACAAATGATTAGCCTACAGGTATAAGTGAAATCCTTTCTACTAAACAAAGGGACCCTTAATGGACAGTGGTTAAAATTTTAAAAATTTATCAGAACAATCTTAATGAAAGGCAAACAGCCCAGAACTAGACTACATGTATATATATAGTTAAAAACTGCTCAGGGATATAGATATGATACCACATACAAATGGGGCTTTATCAAGAAATATTTAAGAAAATTCATTCATCCACAACACAATAAAATATTCATTAAAGGGCCTGTAAATTTAATTACCCTAGGTGACCTAGTGTGAATTTGAATTTCTAAATTTACAAAAACAATTATCATTATGACGGTACCGTAGATTGATTGATTGAATGAGGTTTGTCCCTTCCATTAGGCAATGTTAAAAGACCCCTCAGTGTAGTCTGGAAGCCAGGGTTCACTGCATAGATTTTGGTGTACTGGTAATTTGTTATTCTCAATGTACCAATAGAATAATAAAATTTAACCCAAAAAACAAGAATGATTGTACCACAAGCTAACAATCTGCTTTACAAATTGTAAAGACCTTTCGTAAAATATCTTATCACTCAACAGAAGTAATTTTTTGGCTAGACATGTTCATTTCAACACATGTGTGACCTTTTCCTATTAAGATGTCAGAATTTCGTGTTTGGGTCAGGGCAATGGTGTACTATAGTTCATTGACCAGCATTAGTATTAATGTATACTGTGAGTCTGTAACTGAGTTATAAAGTGTTTTGAGTTTTTATTCTAGAGACCCAAAATTCAAAATATAATCAATGAGATAAGATCAACCCTTCTAAATGATGCTATTTTGCTTTGACAATGCTTAAAACATTGCAGCTAATGAGATTCAATGTGATGATGGTGTTGATGATATCGCTGATACTGATGTTGACCATGACAGATTATGAATGTGGATGGTTGCAAAAAACTAAAATGTATGCTTTTAAACAAAATAATACAACATGAAACATTAACATGTTAATTAAGAGTTGTGAAAACTTGAATAAAAAAGTTTAAATTTTGTAGACTACAATTTTATTTCATATTGAAGTTGATATGTTTAAATTCACTTGTAACATCATGACATTTTAATTACTACATATTCTTGAAGTTCCCAGTAAAAAATGTATGTCAATACGAAGTCAAGGTCAACTTTGTATTACATATATATATATATATATATATATAGTAAAAATGTCTAGATATAAATATAAAGGAAATTTCCCCAAAGGCAATAATTATGTGATATTTATATTCATAAAAATGGACAAACAAAAATAAAACATTAATTTTCACATCAAAAGTGAAAGTTCTTCAATCTACCATAGATATTATCAATCATAAAAAAGGAATCATATGCCAATATTATGTCACATGCTGTTACCCCAGGGACATGTCACTTTTCTATTGTTTTCTCTAGCACTGCTTTTAAAAAACCCCAAATTAGATCAAAGTTAAGAAAAAACAATATTGATATATTTTCCTTTTTCTATGAATAAATATTTTTCTGAGTTACCGGTATGTTTGTATTTTCCTTGAAGTTTAACAGATTAAGTGGTCAAATCTCTTTTTTTTATAATGTAAACAAAGTATATGTAAAGGACATAGTAGAAAAATATTATGCAAAATTGATACAATAAACATAATCTTACAGAGATTTATATATATATAGTATGTATGTATGTATGTATGTATGTATGTAATGTATGATGCAACTTTATACAATCTAGAACAATGTTTAATTTTTAACAATATTAAGCAATATGATATCATTTTGCTACTGGTTTATCACCAAGTTTTAGATGTTATAAATGCACATACTATCACATTATTTTCTAAACTTTAAACTATTTTTGGTTTACAGTTTCACAAGTTTAAAAAAAAACTTGAGGACTTGCACATGGAAACATATGTGTTATCATAAAAACCACCAAGTAAAACATATCAATTACTAATTCTCAGACTCCAGACTTGCACAAACATCTGGATTCAATTTTAGAATTTTAGCTGGGAAACTAGGGCATCTACAGCACTTGTAAAACAAAACAGTGGTAAATTTTAAACAAGAACCTGTCATTTTAAAGCAGCAACAATAACCGTATATTACAATAGTAATGAAATTTTTAGTACAAAGTTCTATGTAACAATAACAAGGTGATCAAGTTCTTTCTAATACAATGTCTAAAACAACATTCAGTAATACTGTATAGGCCAATTAATTAACAATTAAAAATTAATTAACAAAAGTGGTGTGTATTCCACAATTGTATTTCACCATTAACCTTCGGTCATGCTTGACTAACGTCATTAATATCGACCATGCTAAAACCACGTGAGTTTGAAGTTTCAACATATGGGTAAAATTAATAAAATGTCAAAGATGCACACACCTATCATTATTGTATACCAGTCTCGCCAGGTATCTATGTAAATCCAGCCACCCGTGTCAGTGAAAAAATGGGCGTTTCCCCGTCTCTGAAACCATCCATAAACAAACTGACAAAACATATGGTAATTCTCATACACAAGCGTGAGAATGTTAGGTGAGATGTACGAAACAATTTTGAATAAACAAATTAAATTCATATAATAACAGATATTAAAAATATGAAATACATCAAATACATGTACGGATTGAAGCTGACACGCCCCTTAAACGGGGGGATAGTATACTTACCATTGAGGAAGGGGAGTGATCGGAAAAAACGTCGTTATCCAAAATGTTATCCATCATATCACTATCTTCAAAGTCGCCTAATTTATGGTCGCTTTCGTAGAGCAAGTCCATGGTCGTTTGTCCCGGGAGGTGTCCTTGAATACCTCGAGGGATGGGTCAAATTCCCGTGGGTCGGCCGGCTGGAGAAGTTTCAAAATCCACTCTTGTCTCTTTCCTTACGACCGGTTAAGTGGGCTAGACTATGTACAACTTTCTAGTATATCACTCCGCTTAATAGTTTTCCCACATTAATAATTCAATAAAATATTTTCAAAGCGGTCACAATTAAGTAAGATAATATTTTTTTTTTAGAAAAACTGTTTTCTTCTAAACATAAGACATTTTTAACAATAAAACCAGAGACTCTTACTTGCAGTCTTAAGCATATTAGAAATCACTTGCGAATGAATACCGAGTTATCCTGGAAAACTATCTATATTGACGTAAAAATACAAATTGACCAATCAAATAACGCGACTAAAAATAATTCTGGTAAATAACGAAACCACCTGTTACAAATAATATGCTTGCGGGACTAACGGGAATTTTAGTCTCCCCCGAAAACTTTGGGGGTATTTGAAACTGATTGTATTATTGATATTATAATTAAATGCAAAAACAGGTAACAATATATTGATTAATTTTAATTGGGTGTCTGTTTGATAAGGGCGGTTTTGTTTTGATGAAAACCCCTCTGATCATAAATTGAAATTTCAAACTTGCCTGTTAGCCTATCGAAGAATGAGAAAAATTTCCAACATTTATAACAATTAATTGAATTATGAATAAAATAACTGAAAATTTCGAAACGAAAAAAAAAACCACGATGTAATTATTATAGAATAAGACAACCCAACTTGGTTAGATAATGTTATTGTTTTCAACTTTTTAAAAAATAATGTTGGTCCATTTCTATCGCCAAAGTAATTAAATTTGGAAGAAAGATTTTGTCTATATGATTTCATTGATGTTTTTTATTTTATTTTATTTTGTTTTGTTTTATTTTGTTTTGTTTTATTTTATTTTATTTTATTTTATTTTATTTTATTTTATTTTATTTTATTTTATTTTATTTTATTATTTTATTTTATTTTATTTTATTTTATTTTATTTTATTTTATTTTATTTTGTCGATGGTCATGCATTAGTATTGTTTTATGAATAAGCAAATACTAAATTTTAAAAATGTATAGGATTGCTTTAACACGGACGCATGCAGAAAGTCTCTCAAAATAACTGTATTGATATTGAAGATCATACAAATTATATAATGACCGGTGATCATTTTCAAAAGTATCGTTTTAAGACATTTTAAATGAACACATTTCTTGAACTTGAAGGCATTGATTTTAACATCACGAAATTCATTCATCCGACCAAGTGATATACGTACGGTATACTATCCAGTTGCTAGTGTTTACACTAAATATAGTTGACGTCATTTGAACATTGTACTTTCCGTCACAATACATGTTTAATATATTCGTGAGGTATAAGTTTAAAAATATTTTCATTACAATGACGCGGTGTGTGACAGCTTTACTGTTTAAAATAAACTCATTTGTATAAAAAACAAAACATTAACATTGAAATTTCATGTTTAACGAATTAACTAGCTTTATATTGAGGTAACTGAATAAGATAGGAAATGACCCTCACACAAAACACACCAATGTCATTTTTGTTTTTGTTTTTTTTTTAATAATATATAATTACAATTACAATGCCGTAACAAACTTCAATATTCATGATGCATAAAATTGTTATCGCTGAACTGGTAATGCCGCTGTATTGCCGTGATACTGTAGCTGAAATGAGATGTACCGGTATTATTTATCATTGACATCAAAATCTCTTTCACTCTAAGATATTGCTCCAACTGACAAGAACTCTTCAAGAGACAAAAATTATTGCTAATAATAAAAACTCCTGACTTTGAACAGTTCATTGTATTCAGTAACAATAACTATTTTGATGTCATTAACCATTTCATTTGTTAATTGGTACATTAGTCTTGTCGACCAAGAATCTGACTTGCATCTTTCTGGTGAAATGACCAACAAGCTAACTGTTATAATTATTAACGTTGTGCCCGGGTTAACATCTTGTGAATTAATGGTAACTTATTAGGACCAATTGTCAATTATCGCTTCTTTGACCACCAAAATAAGAGAAATAGGAGCAAAAACACATAGGTGTAGAAATGCCGGAATAGCCAACATGCGAAGGCGACGGAGAAGAAGTAAAGCTACTACTTATATCCCGTTCGCGTTTTCAATTCATCGCCTTCTCCTTTAAGCTCAAAAAGCCGAAGATCGTTTATCATCAGTGAAAACTGCTCTTACTAGACATCGTAGAAACCATAATTCTTATAGAAGGGATACAATGATATTGACCTTTTTATACGAAAAAACATTCAACTCTTGATGGACATACACATGTGATGAAACAAACGGACCGTTAAAATGTAACTGTGTTCAGAGAACGGTCAGTGTTTACGTCATATTGCTTCAGTCATACTTTGACCTTACATTTTCACGAACGAAATAATTTATTGAAAAATAACTTTTTAAATTAATAAAAGGAACTAGCAAGCATATCAGTGTTATTCTGTAAAAAATTCAAATTTGCACAAGACAGAATGCCTCGTTTAAACAATATCTACATGCCTTAAACATTGGTATGTACTTTTCTATCTACTGTCCTGACTTAAATGGGAAGGTACTATTGATGCCATGTTGCCAAATTCGATTCTCTAGCCACAGCGCGGTGTTAGTCCTTTTCTATTGGCGACAACTAAAACAAAATCTACTTTCGGTCTTTTTCATTGACATCAATTAATTTTTTCTTTAACATTTAAAGAAATATGAGTGTATGTTCATGTGGTATTTGTGGAAACAGTAAATATGTTCAAAGCATTATTGACAAACGAATCTTTGGTGAAAATAGGTAAAGCAGTATCATCAAAAAGATAATGTACATGTATACACAGTCAGTACTGACAATGAACACAACCGGAAAAAGCTTAGTACTACATATACATATGCTGCATATATTTGTGACCTCAAGATTTTGTTAGCACCATTGCTTACAATTTCAATATTCACAGCCATTAATTAACACAAACTGTCTTGACCCATTGAGCACAACAGAAGGATGGAACAATCAGCCATTGACTTTAGCGGCAATAGAAAAAAACTTGCCAATTGACATTTTAGTGGCCACACTCACATGGAATGCAATGAAATTAGTTAGTCAATGTAAAACTTGTAAACTTATAGATACAGGATAAATTGTGGTATCAGTGGCAATGTTAATAAGATTAGTGCTTGCCTTTTGAGTGGGTATATTTGACCAGTGTAGTCTGATGCAATGTTAAACTTGTCTATTCATCTGCTATTAACATTGGTGACAATGGGAAGTTTTTAATACCTAATTTCTATATGAACGTCATAGAATGCAATCAATGTATAGCTCCTCATTTGACCAACAATTATATTCTGGTGTGGTTTTCAAATCTTCTTGTCAATATATCTTTTAACCTACAAGAACATTTTTTGTTAAAGCTTCAAAATTCTGTTTCATGTATTAAATTTCCAATCTTAAAGTATCATCTCTACTTTTTTCAAATTTTGATTTTTGACCCTTAAAAGGTTAATTTGTTTAGCTGTCAAATGATACCTTAAATATGTGACCTTGGACGAGGTTCAAGGTCATCAAATTATATAAAATTTGAAACATTAAAGGTTAGAATGTTTTGCACATTTTTACTCTTGGTTTGTCTTTGTCTTGAATTTCAGTTTTGTTTCCTTTAATAAACACGAATTTGAGTAGGTATTTATTGATGCAGAATGTCAGTCATGTACAGTAACACCTAGTTATAATGTTCTCATGAAAATATTTCATATGTGGGATGTTGGGGTTTAGCCCTGGCCAGGTCTGACCAAGACTTGAAAATTGGTAGTGACTGTTCTTTCGTCAAGTACTCAGCATTAATAAGTATAAGTAATGGGCCTTTGAAGGAGACCTTAAAAACCAATGTCCAATGTCATGGCAGGTGTGGCACCTAAAGAACACTCCCTGCACATTGCCCTTAATGCACTGGAAAGGTTAAAATTTCTGCCACTTCACCTATAGCTGGTTATGTCTTGTATAAGTGAAATTTTATTGACTGGGACATAAAACCCTTTAAATCAAATAAAATAAACTTATTGCCAGTGCTATGCATAATCACTAAAGGTCTCAAATGGAACATAGGGTTAAGATTTGTAAGAACATTTCACATGTACCATTATACAATATGTGCAGTTTAGAAATGAATAGGAATTTTGAGTGTCAAGATGTTCAACCTAAAAAACATATACTTAAACTTTTATTTTCTTCTATTTCTTTTTAATAAGAGATTATGATTTTCAGACCTTGGGTAGGGGAAAGTCTTTTAACTGGCCTAGATTTATACTAATTACTGCACTTATCTTGTAAGCAAAGATTTTATAAAGCCATGTAGAGCATCACTACTGTCACTATAAACTCAAAAAGCAAGCAAAAGAAACAGGAAACAATATTAATATCATGCCAAAATATTTATTTAAAATAATTTATATCACAGTTTTATTTCATTTCAGGAATTTTATCAGTTCTTTTAGTTAAAAGTACATGTATAACATTAAAAATTCAAACTTTGACATTTAAATAACAAATTTAATCAGTAGTAATCTGAAATAAATAAATATATAAAAATAAAAATATAAGGTTAATGAAACATGTCAGCATATGTTATCCCAAGTGCAGCAAGACCAAGATACATAGTGGTGTGTTTTCCTAACCCTTCCAACTTTATTTATTTTTGTCCAACTGTAAGTGTTAAAAGCCACTATTTAAGTTGTAAATACTTCAATGTTGGTCACATTCAACATCCAAAATGAAAAAAAAATTAATAGAAAATTATTTGACCTTCCATATTCTTTAAAGTGTTTTTTAGGTATGGGTTGTATATATGTATATGAACCAGACCATGTCATACACAGCTTGGGGCAGCTATATTATAAATGAGTTGATAAATCAGATTACATACACCCACCCACAATTTTACCCATACAACTACCCAACAATAGATATTTATAAAAGCCAAATTGAGATAAGCATCTGGGTCTAATGGCAGAGAAAATGTAAGGTGGGAAAATGTAAAATTATATACCTGTAACAAAATAATTATTTATAAATTACACCCTATACATAATAAAATTTAACATGAAATGAAAACATCTTAAATAAATTTTACTGTAAAAGAGTTTACATTTTGAAAAAAAAGAAGATAATTAATATAAAAACAGAATAACTTTCTGCATCATTTCAAAGATTGGAAAACTTACAATTCAAAAAGAATTTGAAATTTGAGTGAAAAAAAACTTAATATATAGTTTTGAATGATGTACAAATACATGGTCATTTATCCAAATTATTCAATTAATGCATCCTCTAATTTTCAACATAAAGTTAACCACATGTATTTAAATAACTTTTTTTCTCAATTTTATAAAAATTATTGCCTCTGAAGTTCAAAAAAAACCGAAAATTGATTTAAAAAAATGCATAATTTTAATCTATTTCAGCTGTTTTCAAATGATTATACTTCAGATTATGTTCGTGAAGATGCTGATATCAGATGTTACAGAAATCAATTTCCTTATAAAACACACAACTACATACCTTTGTAGGGATTTGGATATAAGTATGTATATTGTAGAAAATGCTGACTATGTAACATTTGGAGGGAAATTGTCAATAAATAAACATTTTTATTTTTGAACAATATACATTGTCTCTGTAGATAGGAATACTGACAAAAATAAATAAATAAATAAAAAAAGATTAATAAATATTATCTATGTTTGGACGGATAGTGACAATAAATAAACATTTTTGAAGAAAAAATTCTTTCAAATAAGGTAACTGAAACAACAAATATTTAAACTATAATTCAATTCAAAATTTCTTAAAATATATTGTCTGTATCACAAATTGGATGGAATGTGATTATATTTCCATGGTAACAAATTAAATAATTTAATTAGTTGGTAATGTAATATACGGTACACTGAATGTTGGTCATATTCATTAAATAATTATATCACAGACTGAAAAAATAAACACCACAGTCACAGACAAACGCCAATAGATAAAAGACTAATGTCCATTCTAATGTTTTAAAACCAAATGTAACCAATGTCTATTTCAATGGTTCTTACTTCAAATTCTAATTTATTACACATGAATATGTTTAATGATAAAATCTCTGTTATAACTAAATTTTATTATAATGCTGTTCTGATCACTTTTTTCCATTAAGTTGGTTATAAAAACAGAATCATGGTAGTTGTTTATTTCCTTGGAAAGTCTTAATAGTTAAGTGCACATAACATGGCCACGCCCCTCTTGATCCAATGTTTCTGTTCTTTATCTGTCGGAAGTTCTACTGAGAATACAAAATTTGTAGAGTGTCCAGTTGTAGATAAGGTACCTATAATAAATAAAAATAAACAGGTTAAAATCTGTCCTGGTGATCATCTGAATTTCCTTGGAATGAAGTAAGCAGGACTGCCATACTCACCTGGGTGATAAACCAGTCAATTGTAAGTTAACATGATACATTTCTACTGGTGTCCTTTTTACTTGTCAGCTACAATGAACTTGAATAATATGAAATTAAATGTCTGTCTACAGCCTGATTAAGGCTCAAACTCATGACCTGAAGGGCTCAAACTCATGACACTGAATTCTGATCCTTTGACCTTAACCATTTATCCAATATTGCATTATTACAATGAAAATCTTTCAATTATATGAAGGTGGTCAGTTCTGGGATAGTTGATACAACAGAGCACAAGGAGAAATCCCAACAACCTTTGGCAAACAAAATGACTACTGGTAATTTTGACACACAAGGATCTACCTGTATGGAAACTAAACCAAGGTAGTGAGAGGTGCAATCTAACACTTTTGACTAATTGACTTACAAAGCCCCCTTATGCCATAAGAATAAAACAGGTAAGAAAAAGCGAATGTGTGAGGATGTAGCTATGCTTCCAGCCATTTTCATCAATTGAAAACCAACTGACTCAATTTTAACTGTTTCAATATAACAGTTATTATTCATAAATAAAGGTGACCTTTAGTGTGCATGGATGACCAACACACAGATGTTTAATTACTTCCAACTCATTAACATTTTGAAAGTCACATAAAAAGAAGAAAAATACATGTACTGATCATTAAATTTAATAGCTTCCTTACAATATTTATATTTACGAAAATAAATATCCATAATAGTTGAGCTTATGATTATTTCCAACAGAAGAGACAATCTTCTGTTACCAGTAATTTAGATTGGCACTATTAAAATCAGAAAAGACTTAAGATTATATGACTTTAGCTTGAGTTTATTTTTATTATAAATCTTCTTTCACTAAGTTCAACAGGTCCTAATGATCTCAGATTCTTGGTTCATGTTTTGTCATTTTAAAAAAAAACAAACTTAAATGTGCATAACTAAGGCACAATGGTTGTAAAATATGTCAAATATATAGGCCCCTTTAGATGTACTAAATCAACATCAATAATAATACCATTCTGTTGTTGTATCCAGTTCTTGTTCAAGGTTGTGTGTTTTACAATCAGTGGCCACAATATATATTTGTCAGGTTTTTTCCATTTGTCATTTATTTATTGTATAATGTTCTTGGCAGTATTGGCTTTTGCAAAGCACAAGCTTTTTTGGCTATGAATTTCTATGTTCTTTTGAAGTTGAAATATGAGGATGTATTTACAACCCATGTCAATTCTGACAATTTTTTTTTGAAGGGATATCAGTCAATCCTTCATAGCGCTTGCTTAAGTGTCAGTTGATAAGGTGAATGCCAGTTGGTAAGTTAAAACTTGCATTCAAAAATATGAAATTGATACTGTGACTCAAATAAAGGTCTATGTACAGATTGAACTTCATGAGAAAGGTTCATAAACCTTTGGGTAGTTTATGAAAATTTAAAATATGGTTTCATTTTCAACAACAAGCACCTAAAGTAAAATCTAGATCCACCATTCTATTTTACAATTCTGAGACTTTGTTGTTACATACTTGCTAAGACCTGCTTTCTACCATTCAGACATAAGTAGATTTCCAGCAATGTTTAGGAAAAGATAACATGGTCTGTACTGTTAAGACATAAGCAAATTCAGATTACCAAAAAATCACCTACCGGTACTTAATGAAGTGACTTCCGTTGCCAATATGTAGTAATATGAGTTTATTTTTTATAAAGTATTCTCTTGTCAATAATCATTTGTTTTGTATATCAGTGATTATTAACCTCACATATATCCTGTGTTATATGATAGCTGAGTGATTATTTATAAATGACAGTCATATTACATGTGTTTTCTTCAGGTTTGATATATAAACAGTTTCTACTTCACCTTGAACTTCTCACTGAGATCTATGTACTCATTACCACAGTTTAAAGTCATATATCTATCATTTAATGTGAACAAGTAAGTTGAATAAAACATAAATTGTTGTATCTGAATAAAATATGACAAAGCTTCCTTAAAGCCTTTACATTTTAATAACAACTTTGTGACACAGCTAGCTTACAACCACTGAAAACATATAAATGTACCTGACAGTAGCCAATGTCAAGAGCAAATAAAAACAATGAGTGTTTATAAGACAAACAGAATAACAAGACAAGGACAAACATAATGGAAAACATAATAGAATCAGATTGTAACACTTATGACTTTTGACAAAAAAACAGATTTTAGGACAAAAGGAATGACCAGTGGTGTGATTATTTTTATAACAGAGCATCCAGCTTTACTATTTATTTTACAGCAAGTGTTCATAATGTCCATTCATTCTGTATGTAATTCTATAAGTCTTCATTATTATTAAGGGGACAACAATTCCCACAAGCTTCATTAAAAAGTTAGATGAATAAAAGAGACAAAAGACAAATAGTATAAATTGACTTTAAGAAATAACACATATGACTTGAAAAACATACTAGAAAGTGTAAATCATATGGGCATAAGGTATTAATTGTGAACAATAGCGCTCATTAGTATAGGGGTCAATGCTGCTAAACAGTATAGGGGTCCTATGTGACCAATGCCGATCACCAGTATAAGGGTATATGGTGACCGATCACCAGTATAAGGGTCTATGGTGACCAATTCTGCTCACAGTACAGGGATCTATGTTCAAACCTAGCTAGGGCACAAGTAATTTGCTTGACAGAGATTCCAATCCAGAGTGGTTTTGAATAGGCCTGAGGTTTAGAGCAAACAATATATACTGTGTCCATATAAGTTTGTAGGGCTCTGGACTAACACAGAGGCCCCAAAATTCTTTTATTTTATGGTAAACAATATTCTGATTCACCAGACAAATATGTATTTTATAAATTTAAATTTTAGTTATAATGATCCTGTAATTTACAATTTGAATAACAATTATTACACCATTATTGCAAAAGATAAAAATGATCACTAATTATATTAAAAAGTTTCAAATATAACTTTAATAACAATTTTAATTAGTGTAAAAATGGGTATTTTACATGAAATATTTACAAACAGCTTAATCTAAATCTGATGCATTATTCAAATGTAAAAACATTAAAGTCTAGACATTTAACAATCAATCATGGTTACCTGTAAATATTTTACAACACTAAGGCAATAATTAAAAAACATTTTATTGTTTTAACAAGATGTCAATAGAAATTGTGGTTAGTGGTTACTTAAACACTTAATGCTTGTAAGACCTTCAGATACCTTTATTTTATAAAATAATTATGTAAATGTTCAATTGGTTGGCCTTTTTTAAATACAAATTGAATAAAATTTACTAATTTGATTGAGTGGATAGAGTTTTATTACCTGGTCATTTTTTCATTTATATCAAGAGGTCACCAGCTGTAGGATATAAGGTGGAGTTGTAATGTTTAAACCTAGACAATGCACTCAAATTACATAGAGAGACAGTTTTTATTGTAGCAAAGCTTACTGTTAAATGATCAAACTTTTTATTTTCTTTAAGAAATCTTTATGTGGAGAGAATAACAAAAAGCAATAGAAATTTTTTCAAGTTTTAAGTTAGTCAAGGCAGAGATCATACTTGAACAACCCAGAGTGAACATTCTACCAAATGAGCTTCTCTAGTAATAGAAATAATATAAATCAAATTCAAATGGACCCCATTGTAAATTACTGATACCTTTGTGAAAACCTTGACAATCGGATAGTCTGCAAAAAAGATCCAATATGGCAAATGTTTCTGTTGATTTCCACTTACCAGCTCTTGTTAGTGTTTTATACACTGGACAATCATAAATTCCTGTGTTTGGTACTTTTCTGTTGGCTTCTGGTTGTAGCCATATAACTGGCATATCTGTGAACAGTTCTTTAGGACGAGACTCTTCCAGCACCATTTTGGTTGAATCCCAGCGTGCACCTTCACAGAACATTCCTCTGATATAACATCCATCTGCTGGAGTTTCTTTGAGCTCCTGATAGGATTCTCTCATCACCTAAAACATAAATCATAATTATCATAATTAAGCATACTATGAAAATATTAACATCTGTCTGAAGGCAAATATGCTCATAAGGCTGACTAGTGTTTTTCTTCATTACCATAGACTGAAATGACTGAGAAAGACCCTTCCCTCCCCCTTACTGGAACACCAGCCCATGCCAAATACTAAACCTAGCTAGAACCAATTAAGTAACAATATATCAGATGGATTGACTAAAGCAATGTGAAGTTAATGTTTGCTAAAAGACAAACCATACAGCCAAGATGGGGTTCAAACCCACAACACTTGAGCTGACAGCTGTAAATACTTGGTTAGAGAAATCTATTGAAACCATGTTTATTACAAAATCTCTATATCAGGCACCAACTATAGTTTGTTTGAGTTCTATGAAGCATTAATGAGTAAACTTTATCTAACAGAAATTGTTTTGGATTCCATGATTATATCCACATAGTAGAATTTTATTTTTACACATGCTCAAACCTCTCTAAATAATGGATACCAGTTTCAAGACATACAAACTGGTTTTATATTGTATAAATAAGTACACTTTACCTACAATAATTACGTAATAAGATGTATCCGGTTTTTATAGGAATTTGTCTGGATTTGAAAGGCTTCACTGTATAAGAGCTAATAAACATCACACAATTCTGTAAACCCTGGGGTTTCAAGGAGGAAAACTCACAAAGACATGGACAAGTACTGTAATGACCAGACTAACAAATACACACACACACACACACACACACACACACACACACACACACACACACAGAATAAAAGACATCTTAAAACATGTATAGAATTTTAACATATTTTCTTGACAAAATATATGTGTTTATTTTAAATTTGTTCATTTAATGTTGTAATTTTTATTTCACTGTAGATTTTTGTACCATTGTTTTAAAAACTCACAACCAGCAAGTGCAGACTTTAGGAGAGAAAATTAAGATTTTTCAGATAATTTTCATTTCAGAAGCCTGTAATGTTATATCCTTTGAGAAGACAATAATTTACTTCTGTATTATCGACTTGTCATAATAAAGCAGTCATAACTTTAACATGTTGTACATTTAACTTTTTTAAAATATAAATTAAGTCAGATATATCAAATATTGTTAAAATGATAAGTTTACAGTATGTTAAATCAATAAAATGTGTAGGAGAGAGAGAGAGAGAGAGAGAGAGAGAGAGAGAGAGAGAGAGAGAGAGAGAGGGGGGGTTAATATTGGTATTAAGACAGTTGGTATATTTGACTTTTTGTTAACTTAAATATTTATATTACTAAAAAGTTCAAAAATTTTCAGCCACTTATAAGCTTGTATGTATATAATATTTATTAAAAATGTCTACCAGACATCGAAAATTTATATTCAGTAATTTGTTGATAACAAAGACAAAATGTATCACGTGACCTTAAATGTCAGAAAAATAATAATCACAATATAATAATATACTGTAATAAATACTATATTAACTTGCTGCTTTTTGTTATAAACTGGCAGAATAATTAAGTACAGTTGTAACATGTGGCAAAAAGGATTGTTCTAATACAACAATGAATATAGTTTATATATATATATATATATATATATATATAGTGTGTGTGTGTGTGTGTGTGTGTGTGTGTGGGGGGGGGGTTATAATATTACTGGACCTTATATATTTATATATCAGCATATTAACCAATGGGTATTTTAATATTGATTTAGGGTCACATTAATATCAATGTGTTGATTAAGTAAATTAAATTCAATACTGTACATGGACTCAATTGTATCTATATGTAGTTAGTGTACTGCTAGGTAAGGAAACAATTTCAGGAGACCATTACCACAATGAACAATTTTCTGACAAACAAATCAATATTTTTATTTTGGTTGACAGTCTTTTATCCATGAAACTATAGAATTTTATTATAAATCAATATTTAGTCAATATATATGAAATGTAACCTATTGGTTTATTTGTGGACCAAGTACCAAACTTATAAAATATATTCCAGTCAGACACATAGATGTTGGCTTGAGAAAACTTGAAAAAGGGGACATAACCCTTTAAAAATATGAAATTAAACTGTTGCCCATCTGCTTTTTTTTGTAACTTTGTTTCACTATTTCAAAGCTGTTTATAACATGGTCATTTAAGGCCAAAAAAGGATTCATTACAATGTATTTATAAACATATGATGTCTTAATTAATACAAAGAATTTATTTGAGAAGTTGAGAAGATCAGCCTTATAGTTTTATAAATAATATATAGGATACATCGACAGTAGAGTAGATCAATTTGTTGCTTTTTAAGATCAATATAGAAAACAGGATGTCTTGAATAGATCAATGTACCTTCCACAAATTAAGTATCAAATTAACTAGTTTATATCTAGCATTTAAGAGACTTATATATACAAGATTTAAGCTGCTAATTCTTACAGACATGAAAAAAAGTAAAAGATGGCCCCATTTCTTCAAGGCAATCATTTTAAAAAAGAAAATTTCATCTTTCTAAGTTATTTCATATTTTCAAAGCACATTTAATATAGGATATCTTTTATCTTGTCATGTTCTGAAAGGCTAAGAGGACTTTGAAAAGCTACTGAACATTTATTTAATATCAATGATTTGACTAAGAGTGAAAAAATGATTTATCTGGTAAATTAGGGCTATATAGCTTGTTTACTTTTTTTGGTTTTAATTTTGTAAATTTTGGTTTCAATACAATATAAGTTTTCAAAAATGAATGCTATTCGGGATCACTGATATTGTTATCTCCCTTGAAGATGAAATACCACCATAAGTTGTTGCTTTTTAAATCATACAAAATCAAAATATAACTGGCATAAAATGGTACACAATAAACATAACAATACTGTAACTTTCCCATGTGATATTTGTAATCTTATCTACATAATAATATATGAGAAAATAATCATTTTTATTTTAACAACATATGTCAGTGTCAATTTTCCTTTTATTTGTAACAAACACTTTTACAACACAACAGTAGTGTTACAATGGATTATTTGTTTTTTATTTTATGTTTTTTTTGTTTGATTTTTTTTTTTGGCATGATTTTAGGTTTAATATGGTTTTTTTTTTCTCCCTTTAAATTTAAAAAAATGCACACTATCCCTTGCAAGTTGAATGAAGATATATCAAAGCATCTAACAGTAATACTGTTCACTCATGTAAGTTCAGATATTATACTGTTCACTGAATACCATTTTTACCACTAATATTTGTGGCAGTTTTGGGGGTGCTTTAAAACAACATATTTATCAAAAGGTAAAAGCATTAATAATTTGAAATTATCTTTGGAATTAAAAAGAATGAAACAGGATCTAGAGGAAAGATTTAAAAAAGTATACACATATTTTTATACAGTTCATAATTGTTCAACTGTTATTGTTTATTGCTTTGAAAATGTTATTCATGGTGGACTTCTATCTGGGAGTATAGTATTTCAACATGCAAGTGAACACATGTATGTTATATGCATGAAACATATGTGCATGCATATATGCTCTCTTCAAATCTATATATCAATAGATTTATTCCAGTGCAATAGAAACGAAATCATAAATTATGAAGCGATGTCACATATGTCCGAGTCAACAATGGAATTAATCTGCCTGGTAATTTTTCTCTAACTTAGCTAGAGTGTCTAGAATGAAAAATAATTAAAAATACAATCTAGCTCACTAGAAATACAACACATACAGTACAAACAGGTAATATATATTACACTATATTGATAACTGTCAATGTGGGAAATAATACCTCAATGTATTTTATACAGATATAGCAACAAAATTTGATATGTGAGAGTCAACCAGAACTATGTGATCATTAAATATTCTGCAATTTCAGGCATGAGATTCTTTAATGGACATCATAGTTGTTTAAATAGATTTGTAACTATGGAACCTGTTTAACATGTTATTCTTCAATCCAATTTTAGCTACTACAATAAGGTTTGCTTGTTGATGTTCAGGCTTAACGACACTTTCTTTCTACCTTACTTGTTGGGGATCATTAGATTGTCAGTTTTGTTTTGTCCTATATTATATGTTCAAGTAGGAAATTAAGCCAGTTAACAACATTTTAGCTAGAGTCTCCATGACAGTAAACCTAATAGATTCTGATATGTTGTATGTTTTAAAAATACATGAAATGACATGCATAATTTTACATCTGAATTTCAAAATTAACTTGTAGATTTTCAAAGTGTTGGTCTACTTTTTTGGAAATAATTGCACAATGCAATTTACTTGTATACTGAATACCATTATGCTCAAATAAATGTGTAGATTTTTATTTAGCAGATCTAAATACTAATACCATTATCCTACATAAAAAAAAACCCCAGCTGTTGAATATAGAATATGATTTTAGGGGTTTAAGGATTAGAACATAACAATTATGAATATTAAAAAAGGCTGGGTAGTTTGACACCTCAGTCAAGATTCCTTCACTTATGTCAAGTCGGACTTATTAAAAAAGGGATTGAACTCATCAGACACCTATTATACCTCTTATTTACAAAACCTCAGAGTTGTTGAACATGATACTTAACATACATGTACATTACAAATTCATACATTTAGACATTGATTATAAAAGCCTACTGGTAATTTTAATATAGTTTTGTGTTCTACAGAGGCTGGAGATTGTAGGAATCATTAATATAAATGATGTAGCAGAGAGGACAAGAAAATTTTAACCCTTTTTCTTTATTTCCTATCTTTTTCTGTGTTGCATATTATAAACATGTGTTACATTATTATGAGATTGTCATTAATTATACTCTGACTGTTAACATTTACTGTCACAAAAAAACATATCTTAACACACTCCTCTTACTAAGGTACTTCCTTAAGATTAAAGTTACAACCTTACATTGTCTCATTAATGGGGTCAAACACCTTGAAATTATCATATCTCATAAAAAATACATAAAAACAAACTTTTTATCAAAGTCACAGGAAAACATAAATGTGATGAAAGTTCAAAACAATGTTAACGACAAATGTAAATGATATAAAAATAAATTATCATCAATTAAAAATATACCTTAGTACTGTTAAAATACGAAGGCTATATTATGTAACACATTCTTTTACATAGACAAACAGTAAACAGGATGATAAATATAAACAAGATGAGACAAGTTTCTGAAAATCCAGACTCAACACAAACATGGTTAATGCTCTGTCACTCTGCCAAAAACGCCAAGTGACCCTTACCACTATCATTAAAGACTGACCCCTAAATTCACCCCTCAGACTATACAAAGCCTGTCTCTTACCCTACACTAGGTGTATCCCTTACCTAGCAAGTCCCAGGAGATTGGGAAATTCAAGAGAGTTCGTATAAGGGGAGACAACTGTGTCGATCAAACTGTACAACAAATTGTACACGTCTCAGAATTCTGTTTTTAAGAAAGATTCAGAAAAATTGGTATCTAGACAGTAAAAGTGCTTAATAAAATAGAAAAGACATGGCAATATTGTTCATTTAAATATTTATGGTATATTTTTAATAATTTTTTAAAGTTTTCAAATCAAGCTATAAACATCAATCTCTATCAACGAAGTTCAACGTTATGAAATTATTATTCACAATACTCAATGGAATTTTTTCAGTATTCTTATTTCTATGAGTTCACTCGCGCAAACGATGGCAGGGGGAACTATACAATAAGAACCGCTATGTATTGTTTTTAACAATGGCTGCCAGTTAACTTACAAGAAGCAACACGTACGCAGTTTTATAGTCTGTACCAGATACCTTGAGTTGTCGTTCAATTAAGGTATTTACTGTATATAGTTTGCTAATTTAAAACAGACTATAGACGGGACTATTTTTAAGGATATCCATACACGTTGGTAATTTAGAGTGATTTCCCTTGAATCATTCCTATTTTTCATTTCCGGTTTGGAAAACTACGAAATTTTTGAGAGCCGTTTATTAACAACATGATGATTTTTTCACAAAATTTTTATTAGTAGAAACATAGAGAGATGATACTGAATAACTTTGACTAGTTAAATTTTCAAGACAACTATTTTGAAAAACTAGTGGGACATGCTACCTTACCAAAAGTATAACCCCAGAGTAACCCTAACCACTCTCAACAAAGACAGACCCTAAATTCACCCCTCAGACTATACAAAGCCTGTCCCTTACCCTACACTAGGTGCAGGCCTCCACAAATGCTGGTAAGGTCAATCGGCGGTAAGCAAAGGGTACACCCCCTCCCAATGATCGGCAAAGGGTACCAACCAACCCCCCCCCCCCTTGGTAATTTTCTGTTTCTGTTTTTTAATAAACACACATCAGATAGGTAAAGAAATAAACATTGAATTTTTTATTTGAAAATATGGCGTTAACGAACTGCTTTTTATCTTTCCATAACTGTCCAGTCATTGGCAATGCAACAAAACGTCAATAAACAGTTAAACTGAATTCTGTTTGATGTTTGGTACATCAGGATATCTTGTCGTTTTAATTATAAATTATAAGTTGATGTGTGACACTGTCGCATATATAGATAAATGTTCATAAATACCGCTTATTAATATCTTGCAAAAATCCCATCACTGGTAACTTAAAATAGATTGACATATCACAGATACAAAAACCACGTGTAATACCGTGATCATGTTGTTTGTTGGTAACCCGAAAATGGTCGTTATCAATCTAGTCAGCTCTTGTATATAGAATTCAGGGGAGGTTATTAACTACCTATAAACTGGATCGATCAGGCACGTGTGTTTGTGTATATACTCTTGTAGAAACGATGTGAACAGGGGAAGCCACTAGTAATTCAATTAACTTGTAAGGTATTAGGTAATTACCTGTGAATAGGGAAGTTAAGTGAATCGTGACACTGTCCTGAGTACTTTTAATTGTTAACAAGCCAGCATGAAAGAATTTTTAATCAGATTTTGTCTTACTATTAGGCCTATGGGGAAAAAAGCCGATTCGGATATTTTCCAATCGGCTTTTTTAAGTTTTAATCGGCGTGTTTTACCAAAAATCGGCATTTGTGAAGGCCTGACTAGGTGTATCCCTTACCAAAAGTATAACCTCAGAGTGACCTTAACCACTCTCAACAAAGACAGACCCTAAATTCATCCCTCAGACTACAAAGCCTGTCTCTTACCCTACACTAGGTGTATCCCTTACCAAAAGTATAACCTCAGAGTGACCTTAACCACTCTCAACAAAGACAGACCCTAAATTCACCCCTCAGACTATACAAAGCCTGTCTCTTACCCTACACTAGGTGTATGCCTAACCCAAAGACAAATATTTAATAATAACCCTAGAATGATCCTTACCCCCTAAACAAAATCTGACCCCTAAATCTCATCCCTCAGACTAGACTAAGCCTGTCTCTTACCCTACACTAGGTGTATGCCTAACCCAAGGACAAAGTATAACCCTTGTTGACCCTAACACTAATGTGGTCCAAATTCAAAATCTGACTTTTACCCTATTAGTGAATTAGTTATCTCCCAGAGACATATTAACAATTTTTTCTCTAACTCATATTTAACTAGTGCAAAACTGTTCTTAAAAGATTGACAACATAAAGGTTTATATATCCTTTGATGGGACAGGTCTGAATTTTTATGTTACAAATATTCTAGGAAGTCAGTTAAAAACATGCATAATATTTATTTTTTCTTTGATTGCTTTAAGTCATTAATTACAGGATTTATAAACATTGCCTCTGGCACTGATCAAAGTGTTTTTCTGTACCTAAACAGCTAAAGTGTCTATTAAATGTGTGTCAGTTTGTCAGGTTGCACAACATTATATATATATATATATTCTTGTATTACATTAATATTTATAAGTTATAGAGAACACATAAAACACAAGATGTCTTCTAAATATCAACTAACTCTGATTAACAAGTACATATAGTATGTACTGTTTATAAGCACATGTTGTTATCTAGAGTCAAATGTTTTAAAAAACATATAAATTTCAAAATGCTGTTTAAAATTATGTCAATTTCATCTTAAATAAAAAACATCATAAAATCTGATCTAAAATTTAATATTATGAAGTTGAAAATGCAAACCTGTGGAATTTTATGTTTTTAATATACTTACCATCTGAAACTAGTACATGTATCTTACAGACACTTGTAGAAGCACTTAAAATAATTTCACTGTGAAATGAATAATTTATGGGAACAATAAAACTCTCCATATGTTCATGATTTTATATTTCTCATGTTGTGGGTCCAAATCTTTATGTGTACGTACTAGCTGTACATGTTATATTAAAGTGTGTTTTACTACCTAGGTAAAATTGTGTTTCAGTGGGTGAATGAATTATTGCATCAGCATTACTACTTTTAAAAAGTTGAAACTATACATTTTAAACCTGTAGACTCATCAGGCTAGTGCTAATTCCTGTTTAAAAGCATGAAGCAACTTTGAGCACATTACTTCCCTTACCAGTCCGATGCAACATTAACTCCAATCATAGTTATCTTTGCTTTTACCCATTCATCTAGAAGCTGGATGGGCTGGAGTTATGTGAATTTAAATACCTTGCTTAAAAAGATATCATGCAGACTGGCTATGGCATGAATAATCTTGACCTTTACCCACTAGGTCACATGTGTCTAAACATTATTGCTATACATTTATTGCTTTATGTAGCTTTAGAAGAACCAACTCAGATACAAATTCATTGTTTTAATGAATATGCCCTGACAATAACTTAATTGTTTATAATGTCAATGATATTCAGGATGAAGCCATGTACTTGACAATGATGAGCACAAGTCTAAGGAAAGATAAGCTTACACTCTGTCTCTGAAATCATACCTTTAAATGTTTTGTGTTTTTGTAAGAAAAGTCATTTGAAAATGACATAAAACATAATTAGACTATGAGTTACTACTAACATATAACATGCATCAATGCTTTACAACAAACTGGACTCAAAACATGTGTATGATCATATTGCATTTGTAATATTTTTTTAATGTAAATAATGTACACTTACCTTGAATCCAAATCCAATGGTATCAATAGATATAATATGGTTTCTGGCATAATTCTGTAGGGTACCAGTGAGGAAAGCTTGTGGGAAGAAAAATCCTGATATCCAATATACCTATAAAAAAATTAAATACATGTATATTGTTAATTGTCCATAAATGTACTATATGAGACAAGAAATGTAGAAGTGTAAGATAAAAAGTCTGAATATATAGTATACCAGACCTGTACAAATCATTGAGATCACATGCTGTGATAATATCTATCAGTAAAGAACTTGTAATGGTTGAAACTAATTACCACAAAAAAGTTTTACTTTATTAAGTCAATATCTGCCAATTACTAATTGTATTTTGTTTAAAAGCAAATTCTTCTTTTTTTTATTGATTTTGTTCACTTACCCAGAATTCTGTTCGTATGAGAAGTGAACACATCGACAGATTACACTGTCAGAAATCATCTTTAGTGTGATAAAAATAAAAAAAGAACCAATCTCTCTTATAAATAAGGATGTCAGTTTGAGTTAAATAATGATAGCAATCATGAAACAAATATGCTGACCTGCTAACAGTAGCATTTTTATCAAAACATTTTTTTACAGTTTATCCTTTCAATCGGACAAAAAAAATTACAGTTTAAGTTGATTGAAAACTTATATTATTTTACTTACATTTGGCATTCCATTATCTATCCAATCATGTATAAACTCCATCCTAGCTACCAGATCTTCTACCCATGATGCAAGTGGCTTCAATGATGGATAAGCCTAAAAAGAACAGAAAATTTGCTTACACCATGAATTTAGCCAACCAAGTAATATGTAAGCTAAAAGCTTCAATTAATGTAAAGGGTAATATATATTTATATTCTTCATTCTCAAAAAATTTGAACTTATGTGATATATTACAAATAGCTGAATTTTAATACAAACTTTATAATATAACACCCTGCTGACCAAAACTTTGATTTTTACTATTTATGTGCTTTAACCTGCTTTAAATAATAACAGTTATTATATTTCTTATGTGTATAAAATTTTAACCCTGGTCACTTTTTTTTTTTAACCAAGTAAGTATATCTTTTGATTTATCATTTTAATCAAGCTTAAGTAATCGACATTGTCACTTCTTTATGATGCAAAATATCAACATTGCAAGAGTTCTACTCCTGAAAATAATCAAACTAGAACAGTAGGAAATATTTTGACCATACCTTTGCTGCCCAAATCTTAGGTACAGCATTTATATATAAGCTGTTAGCCATATCTTCTAACTCCTGTGACATCACCACTAAACCAACTAAGGCTTTCAATAAGTCTTGTAAACTCTTATGGATAACATTCAGAAGTCGATTGTATCTATTGGGAATAAATTAAAAAATTAACTATGTAAGCTTACATAATCCTAGTTGAAGATTTTCTTTTTTCAACAATGTTTTTGTATCTAAATACTTTGCAACTTAATACATGCATAAACAAAGAAACTTAGTTTGTCATGTGCTTACTACCAAAGTTGGAGTTTAAGAAATAACATGTATAGGGTATTAGGATTTAAATTTCCAGCCAATGATGATGGGTGATTGTCTGCCTTTTTTTCATTCAGTTTTTCTATCTCGTAAATGAGTTTTTGCCATAAACTCCTGTCCAATCAACAATTTAATAAAGAGCTGGCTAGTGCAAGAGTACCTCATATGTTCAGAAAGTTAAGTTTGAAAATCTATATGGGACTTGCTGCTCAAAGATCGTTTGAAGTTTTTTTTTTTCAAAACTCTTATTACCGTGCGTTTCTGCCAAGAATCACCATGTCTTGAATGTGTATCAGCTTGTCACTAGTATGATCGAGAGTAATACAGTTTTATTAAAACTCATTTGACAGGAAGTTCTATGTTGCATATTTAACATATGTTGTCTTACTTATGGCAAAGAAAGGGCTGAGGTTTGTTCATTTTTTGGCTTCAACAAGTGGCAAACAATTATCTTATAACCTAGATAATACATCTGAAATTCCATTTTCAAGAAATGTAGCTTTAAGATAAATCTACAACAAAAGGAAGTAAGATAGAGAGATATTATTACCTGATAACTTCTTGTATTAATACTGTATTCATGGACTGTTCATATTTGACTGGGTATTTTTCTGATACTGAATTAATATTTACTGGTTTTGGTATTTTTTCTAAGATACTCTTGGCAGATTCCTCCATCACCTAAATCAAAATCATAAAATTCACATGCTTAATCTTTGTGATTTTTATTTCTCTTATGGGAAAATACATGTCACTGCTAAGGCTAATAGTTATCATTATTGGTAAGCTTAAATATAAGGTCTCAGAAGGCGACACATCTTGTCAACCCCAAAAAACTGAAGAACAAGTTTAACATTGTACATCGATACATTAATGATCTAAAGTTTCAAACAGAGATATGCCATTGGGTAGGCTACTTCATACCGGTGAGATTAAAATTTATAAACCTTGGCAAAATTGCCTATTACTAGTATGTGTACCGGTATGTAGTATATTAATTGATTTAAAACTCAAAATATAAGTTATTTGTAGAATTCAATATAAAAATAACATTATAATAAATAGATAATATAATTAACATTATAAATCATAAACATACAATGGAACCTTGGCATACCCTTGGACATCTTATTTATGTTATATATTTTTTCAATAAACACAAATGTTTATGAATGTCTGAAATGTGGACAATTTATTTTTCATAATATTACATGGAAATATATTGATTGTAAGCTTGGTAATTTGTCCGGTGTTCAACATAGGTCAGCTGCACACCTAATTTTTTTTTAAAATATTTCTAAAAACTTCAACACTGGATGCTAAATAAGTACAGGTATTATATTAATGAAGCCCATTAAAATTTACCTCTTCTCTGGACTTGCCTCCACCACTTGCTGTTTTAGGCTGTAGTTGTAATAATCCCTCCAACATCATAGAAGTCTCATTTTGAGCAAATGTAATATTAGCATTATCATGAAGTGCAAATATTTCAGGGGTATCATTAATAGGGAGACTTCTAATATATGCCATATAACCCTGTAAAAACAACTCTGAGGTTAATCATTCATATATGAAATAATTTAAAATATTATAATATATCATTAAAATTTGTAAAAACTGCATCAATGAGTGAACAGGGGTTTGTCCTCAAAGTCAAATTTTTCATGCTTTCCCTACTGTGATCTTTGGTCATCATTTTTAAGGTCTCAGGCAAAGGTCCCCTAAATCTGTAACAAAAACATCTCAATGGAACCAGAAAGATGACAGATGTTTAATTAGAGATTAAATCAACTCATTATTATGTAAATTCTCAATTATTTATTGTCATAACAATATTTCTGTTACTTGGACAAGATGGATGGATTGGATTAATGGTGTTTTACACTCATATCAAGATTCTTTCACTTAGCTGTCAGTTCTGGGACAGTGGAAGAAACTGGAGTGCCAAGAAAAAACCACAGAACTTTACCAAGCAAACCGACAAACTTATTCATACTAGGATGTGCATGAGTGGGATTTGAATCTAGGTGTTGAGAGGCACTGTGATCCATAAACACATGCTTTAGACCACTGGGCCACTGAGGCCTACTTGGACAAGAGAACTAGTTCCTGCAATGTCTCATAGAAATAGATAAGATACTTTTCATGTAAAAAACATGAAATGTTGAGACATGTGGACTTTGACATGTTTTCAGTTATCCATGGCAGGACCAAATAATTTTTATGAGCCTAATGGGTCTAATGAGACAATATCATAACAGTTTGTATGTGTAATCTCCAGGGTTCTATTGGAAATTGTTATGCATATATAATACATGAAACAATTACTATCATATTATCAATCATCCATTAATTTTTTTAATGCACAAAAAAGAAGCGTGCTCAGGATATATTATGTCAAGAAAGATATGTGCAACAAAATTTATGTGCAGAAAAATAAACTTGTCTGAACAAAGAATGAATCTTAGATTCTATACAAAGAATAAATATTATTTTTCTCTAGAAAGATATGTGCAATAAAATTTATGTGCAGAAAAATAAACTTGTCTGAACAAAGAATGAATCTAAAATACTATAGAAAATTTATTACATGCAAAAAATTCTGCAATAAGCATGAAAAAAATTATTTACTATCTATTAAACATGCATGACTTATCTTCAGCAAAATTAATCCATCATAGTAACAATTACCGACATTATTTTTGTCATGAAAATGCAAATATTAACCAATCTGAATGTATGACTGTCAAATTTAAATAGTACTTAAAAACACAAGAAAGGATAAAAACAATTAAAATCTCTATAATGTTCATTAAACAAAAAAGTAGTTAATTTAGTTAATAATTCATCCAGTATGTTGATACATGAATTCCAAACAGGATATTAGCCAAACACAACATCAAACATTTAGGAATCAAACAGTCTTAGGTCATTCAAAATCTAGAACATCTTACAGAAAATCACCAGATTTTACACTGCAATTCCATTCATTTTTGGCCTAGTTCAGACACCAGTACCGGTATTTAAATTCTTAAGGAAGAAAATGCTAAATAAAGGAGATTTCATATTGCAAGAACTGATATTTTAAATAATGCCTGCACAGTTTCTTTATCATTTGTGGTTCAAGATAAT
Source organism: Tegillarca granosa (assembly GCA_029721355.1). Lineage (NCBI taxonomy): Eukaryota > Metazoa > Mollusca > Bivalvia > Arcoida > Arcidae > Tegillarca > Tegillarca granosa. The sequence continues at coordinate 14,558,137 of CM056596.1, forward strand.
TTTGGGGAGGGCTTGTTGTCAAATGCTGCAATTATTCTGGTTAAAAACTTAAAAAATTGAAGTTTCTGACAGCATAAGACTTCTGCTTGGATAAGATAACCCTCAAATGAAAGGTGAACCTCTAGTATAGCTGCTTGTTCTCAAAGGATAGATCACAACAATGTACAATTATTTATCTTCTTCAAAGACATTTGCAGCCTAGATGGGCCTTAGAGCACTTTAATATAAATAAACAAACCCACCTAAATCATTGTATTTCTCTCCAATTATACTGACCAATAAGCTTGGTAACTTTTTAAACAAGGATTTATAGAGGGAACAAAATGTTGCAAATAGCTGTCTGGATGAGCTTCAGTATTCATTTCATCTTTTACAAAAGTGAAAAAGTTATGTAAAATAAATGAATCAACAGTATAATATCAGATGATCTCCTATAGATGTTCTACAGGACAACTTAACCCTGCATGAAACCTGGTTATAAGTAAATAATAATAAAACTTGCAAATCCACAAAACGCCACTAAACACCCTATTACGGTAATCAGCATTTAGTATTTTACATTTACCAGTGAAGCCTTACGATATTAGACATAAATTGTATTAATTTATTTACTTAATTCATTTCCCTTATTATTTTTTTTCTTCAAAATTTTGATATTAACTTTATAATGTCTCTGGAATTTATACCTTACGACTTCAAATGTTTTATATACATTGTAATCAAAAATCTTTTGATTTTTCAAAAAGTTGAAATTTGAAATTAAAACATCTGCAGACACAGTTACTGAACATCCTATCATCAATTGTAATTAACAAACTTATCAAGCTCAAGTTAAGTCATAAGTATTTATTTTTTGTTTTATTTTTGTGTGCTTTATTTCATTCTAAAAAAGAAAAAATTAATTACTACGATAACAGTTAACAACTACTTTTAAATTATGATTTTTAATAAAACTTTTTAAATTATGATTTTTAATAAAACTTATTAAAATATGATCTAGTAAACTAGGTACTATGTGACTACCAAATAATTTGAAAAAGTGACTAGTGACTACTGATAATTTTGATTTCTTTAAAAAAAATATTTCATATATGAAAAATTTAAGAATTTTTGGTAAAATAAATTAAAATATTTTTGTTAATAATATTTCTTCTGAGTTTCTTTTCCACTGTGAGTTTAATCAAATCTGAAAATCACTGGACAAATAATTTTTAAAAGAAATATTAGCGATCATAAGAAAACAATTCTTTCAGGGGATCACAGAGATCATGATTTCCATATTTTATGGTCTCACAACATTTTTGGGGAGTTTAATTTTGTTGATGAAAAATGCTGTAGTTTATTTTATTTAAGTCTGCAAACACATTTAGTTTAAATATAAATTTTGATTTTTGATAATTTTTTGCCTATACAATATAATATATAGTGTGCAACTACCTTTGAGCTAATTTTAAAGATTAGTTATATTATTTTATATTAATTAATGCATTAATTAATTATTAGTATGTAATATATCTCAGAATCATATCAAAAGGAGTACTGGTAGATAGTCATTCATAATCAATGTATGGTTAAAAATTCAGGCCTGTTCACAGGTCCAAATTTTAACATATACCGGTAGGTTGGACCTGTAGTATTCAGTATAGTAGTCTTACATAAAGATAGAATTTTGAGAATCAAACTTGTAAAAATTTCATTATAATTTTGGATTTATTTAGAAAACTTTGAATAAAAATGACAGATGTCAACAGTTATTATTTCACAAGAACAATTTTCAAAAATTCTTCAACTGAAAGACTATAAATGCCTGTACATATATTTTGATATGATTCTTTACGATATGAAATCTGAAATAAAAATGAGAACAGACAGCACAAGCACCTGACTGGCATACATATAACACTCAATCCTTGTATAAGGAAGATGGTTTATTTCCTATCCTACTGGTAAATAAGTTCAATACTGACAACAATGTCACCCTATTTAAAAACCCACATTTAGTTGCATATGATAAGGGCAAAAGTGTTTTTAGGCCCTTATTGCCTATTAAAACTTAATCAATGGGTTACATCATCTTATATTTAAAATGATTTTGGTATTTCACCCCTGAGACTGGTTAATCTGCGATTTTATCAATGTTTTATGATTCAACAACAATTTTTTTTAACAGAACAGTGTGTTGTCTCTATATACCATCTTCCTTTGTAACAGCTTATAACACCAGAATTATACTTACCACACAAGATTTTACTTCACTTGTAAATATTAAATAACTTTACCCTAAACTAAAATATTCTTTTAACTTCAAGCTGTGCAAATAATGTGAATACCTGTAAAATCTTGCTTCGTTTCTGGTGTAACAAATTCAAATGAAAAGATCCATCACATTTTCACCTGTTTCAAAGAGTTTAACTATTTACACATAAGATACTAGTATTAACATGAGTACCGGTAAAAATTTTGACACATAAGATACTAGTATTAACATGAGTAAAATTTATCTATTTGCATTGGAATAGGTTAAAAAAGAAATGATTTTAATATTGTGACTTGTTTTAGTTTTTATAACCATTCTGTTATACAGATTGTATTGCCCTAGACTTTGAGAAAAAAGAACCCAGAATATTTAATTCAAAGATTTACAGGAACTGGTGAAAATGTTCCTTTACTGACAATAAGCTGTCGTATAATACATGTTAAGTATGTAATGGATCTATTTATTTGATGAGCACACAATCAAACCAAAAAAGCCAAACACTTCACACATGAATACAATGTCTTTCACTCCCAGGGCCATAAGTTAACCGTGATGCATCAATCAACAGAGATTTGTGAAGCATTGTTTTCTACTGACTAAGATCTAGGAGAAGTAGTCTACATCAGTAGTTCTAAATAAAAGCATGCTTAAGATGCATCACATAATTACATTATGGTCAGAGGATGTGGGAATTTGTCTGTATATTCCTGATTCTGAGTACACATGGTCCTCGGTCATCACTTCAGGACTGTAGAAATCATGGAGTATGCTCATCATACAGCGTCTGTCCCAATCATCAGTTACACGACCAGCCATAGTTAATATGACCAGCAGTATATCTCAACACCTAAAAAAAAATAACAATTATGAATACACAGTAAATCTCATAAAAATCATCACTTGATTACTTTTCCAATTTACTTTCAAATTCCAATGTCCATGTCTTTTCTATATTTTTACATGAATCTCCATCTACCTATCTAACTTTAAGACAAGTGATTTTTTAAAAAGTTTTTTCTATAAGAAAAGGAATTGTGTTCAACAGTATTTTTAATTTGTCAAATAGAAATATATTTAGTAGATAATTTTACCTTAAATGGTGTATCATCATACTCTGTAAGAAACATCTTGAGCTGGCTGACACAAATACGAAGATCTCCATCGGTAAATTCATATGGAATGTTAAAACCAAGTGGACCAAACTTCCTACGTTCAATAACAACACCATGGAACAAACATAGTGCTTCTAGAAGCAACTTGAAATCGGCTGTCTGTAAATAATTCATCAAACATTATTTATTTTTTCTAAAATATTTTTGACAACATAGCTTAATTGTCATGCAGAAATGCTTACATATAAACCACGATTTTAAAATAAATACAAATTATGAATCAATGGGAAAAACTTGAGAGTTAAAGCTAATTAGGATCAAAATCTGTAATAAAATACGAGAATTAAAAGAAATGCATATAGATGGATTGATTTGCATAAAGAGAATCTTTGACTCATAATTTGGTATTTAAGATATTGATTTTGGTTTTGTTGTTGTTATTAAGGACAAGAATTCCACAGATTTAAATGTCTTGCCCGGTTAGTTTTTGATTGAGTAGAAAGTGCAATACTTTAACATAAACTTTCATATTTTGACACGCCACCTGACGCCTACGATGACACTGGAAAAGTAACACCTAAGTCTTACTTTATGACAATGCCAGGCTGGACAAAAACAGAAATCCAAAACTATTTAAAAGAGAAATTGATGGTAATTTTATATTCCAGAACAAAAATGTGGAATAATAATTATAAACAAAACATCCGCATTCCTGATAATCAAACAACAATGAAGTTCTTACCCTCTCTCCACACGAGTTTAAGAAATCGTCAGTAAAGCTGCTGTAAGATTTCAACATGTTAGCTTTAATTCCTCTTGGTGGTTCTACTGTCATCTTGGAACCATTTTGAAGAATGTAGACAGGGAACTTGTCACTGGGCATACTGGTTAGCCACAAACGGAAATCTCTGTGCACCTGTAAAAATGACAATAAAACATCAACATATTTAATTTTGAAATTACAAATAATGGATAAAAACTCCATATCTTTAAAAAAAAATAATGAAGTATTTGCAGTAATCATACTAGGTCCTATGTCTAAGATAATTTTGAAAAAAGTTTACACAGAAAACCAAAATAAGTATTTTAAAAATCTTTCATGAAAACTATGAAAACAGTGTTGTTTTGCTTAATGCTTGGTAAACTAAAGCTTGTTTCGATAAGTTACATCATGGTAGCTAGTGTAAACACAGTCCCAGTGAGCAGATAGGCTCTTGAGAGATCTTCAACTGACATTATCCTTTGTTCAGATAATCCAATGTACCTTATCTGGATCAATTTGTTCTATAAGCCTTTCTAAACTAGGCATCCAGCTAGGAGCTAAATGACAATTCTGGAAGAACACCCACTTCCCTCTTTCCATAGCACTTCTCATCATAGCTTCTGCTCTAGGACCCTGTACAAATATAAGAATAATTGTCAATATTGTATTCAGTTCCCAGTAATAGGTGTGTATACAAGCATTTATATCTGAAACGAAAGTCATAAAAGCTAGAAAGCTAAAAACACAGTGTAGTGATGTTATCTTAAAATTAATTATATGGTATGGAGTTCACATTTATGATGCATTAGTTTTAAATTTGGTCATATACAAGCAGTAAAAAGGAGCTGCTTCAATGATAATTTTCAATTAACCATACATTGTATTACATGTAGGTGTTCAGAAAAGATTACTGTTGCATTTGTCATAATAATGTACATGTATTTATTCATAATTATGCATAATTATACTTTTATTTACAATTCTGTTTTATATTCCAAGCTAGGTGTCTAATTGTTTATTATGAAATGCAGTTGCAATGAAGATTTATAGTTTTTGAGGAACATCTTTAATGAATAAATGGAAAAACTTTTAGAATATCTAGCTGGTTGTATGGTTTTAAACCATTTTACACACTTAAGAACAAAATTCTTAAAAACATTAAACTTAAAGCTGAATGCTGATGACATCCTCTTATTTGTGTATTTTTGACTTACCTGACCTTGACCCAATGATATAGCGGTCAACTTTTTAGCAAATCTCATTTCTTCAGCAAACTTATACAGATCAGCAGCAGGATCTGTACCTTGTGATAATACGAAGATAAGGGGTGTGGTTGGTGAGGAATCCTTGTATACTAGATGTAAATCTGCTGTCTGAAAAATACAAATAAAACTGAAATCATATATACCCCTGTATCCTACAAAAGTTAGGAGTGAACTTTAGAGAAAAAGATAAAATTTCAGCAAAATGATATATTTATCTTTTTTTTCAAAAGATGTCAAATGCAAATAAATTAAAAATTTTTAAACATTTATTTTCTTTCCATTGCCATATAAAGTAAGCTTAATCAGCAATTAAGTCAACTGTAATAGCAATTGTAAATGAAATAAAGCTGTAACCACATTTCATACCCAAATAAAGCTGTGGCCACATTTCTTACCCAAATAAAGCTGTAACCACATTTCTTACCCAAATAAAGCTGTGGCCACATTTCATATCCAAATAAAGCTGTAACCACGATTCATACCCAAATAAAGCTGTGGCCACATTTCTTACCCAAATAAAGCTGTAACCACATTTCTTACCCAAATAAAGCTGTAACCACATTTCATATCCAAATAAAGCTGTAACCACATTTCATACCCAAATAAAGCTGTGGCCACATTTCTTACCCAAATAAAGCTGTAACCACATTTCTTACCCAAATAAAGCTGTAACCACATTTCATACCCAAATAAAGCTGTGGCCACATTTCTTACCCAAATAAAGCTGTAACCACGATTCATACCCAAATAAAGCTGTGGCCACATTTCTTACCCAAATGAAGCTGTAACCACATTTCATACCCAAATAAAGCTGTAACCACATTTCATACCCAAATAAAGCTGTAACCACATTTCTTACCCAAATAAAGCTGTAACCACATTTCATACCCAAATAAAGCTGTAACCACATTTCTTACCCAAATAAAGCTGTAACCACATTTCATACCCAAATAAAGCTGTAACCACATTTCATACCCAAATAAAGCTGTGGCCACATTTCTTACCCAAATAAAGCTGTAACCACATTTCTTACCCAAATAAAGCTGTAACCACATTTCATACCCAAATAAAGCTGTGGCCACATTTCTTACCCAAATAAAGCTGTAACCACATTTCTTACCCAAATAAAGCTGTAACCACATTTCATACCCAAATAAAACTGTAACCACATTTCATACCCAAATAAAGCTGTTACCACATTTCATACCCAAATAAAGCTGTGGCCACATTTCTTACCCAAATAAAGCTGTAACCACATTTCTTACCCAAATAAAGCTGTAACCACATTTCATACCCAAATAAAGCTGTGGCCACATTTCTTACCCAAATAAAGCTGTAACCACATTTCATACCCAAATAAAGCTGTGGCCACATTTCTTACCCAAATAAAGCTGTAACCACGATTCAAACCCAAATAAAGCTGTGGCCACATTTCTTACCCAAATAAAGCTCTAACCAAATTTCTTACCTGTGGTTCAATAAATCTCTGTCCAAGATTTTCTGATACATAATCCTGCATATTGTTAGTAACTTTGTCTGGACGTAAGCACTTAATTACTATAATTTTCTGGAAAGCATCTAGGTCATCATTCCAATGTCCTGGCATTTCTTCTCTATAGGCATAAAAAAGAAGGATTTTTTTTAAAATATGGTAAACTATTATATCATAAACCTTCTTTTTTTCAGATTCCTCTTTCACTTGCAATTATACATGTCAAACACTGTTTTATATTTAAATACTCTTAACAATTCCATCTGTGAATATCTAAACAAAAACCAAATTTTTATAGAATTTTCTTTATTAGTTGTCCAAACCCTTTTTTCAAATCTATAAAGCTGAAATCTGGCTGTCACAACAATTTGCAATGTAGAGTATAGTAATTTTTTTTCATATTCTTAATTACATTACCTATGAGGATCTGTGCTGTCAAAGATTCTTTTAAAGCCATCTACATGATTCTTGAATTCATCAACAAATGTAGCAAATTTGGGTAAAACTGCAATAGTCTGAATGTCATTCCAGGATCTTTCAGACAACCAATCAGGAGCTGGGTTATCAACCTCTTTTGCTTTTGTAGTGCTACCAGCCAATAAAAATCTCCATTCATCCTAAACATATGAAATAAAGTTTTTAATCAGATTCAATTTTAAGTATATTGGACATATACCGGTAACCTTTTTTACCACATATATTCACAGGAAAACATGTCAAAGTGTATATATATATATATATATATATATATATTATAATCTATAATATAAAATTAATATTATACTCAGTCCTGCATGTGAGATAAATCTTGAAGTACATTGTATTATTTTTGTATTTTTATTTAATTGCCAAAGTCAATTTTAAATGCTAGTAGTGTTAAGTGTCTTCTGTAGTTGTCACAAGTAGCTTCCTCCTTTTTGCAGATTTTGTAGAAGTCTTTTAACCATATATTGAGAACATAAATCTGTTTTGTGTCTTATTAAACACATTAATCTATAAAATGCTATTCAGTGTATCTTTTATAACTCACCATATTTATTTTTCCTTGGTGCATCTTAATTCTAGAACACAAGAGGAAGGCAAACAGAAGCTTGTGTTTTTCAAACAGAGATCTACATACATTACTGTACAAGCTGAATGTAAAATAGTTGTTGATGTTAATTACTCGCTGTGGGATGTTGTCTGTGAATAGAAAACAAAACAGGAATTATAATACTGGCAGTGTCAACCAAGAGTGATCAACAGTGGGGCACACCCGTGAACCACTTGTTACTGCTAATGTTTGTGCAAAACTATTGATTCTACTAGTTATGCATACACAGACAAAACTATGAAAAAAAAAATAATAATAATAATAGTAATAATAAACAAAAACAAAACAAACTTATGTAAATACAACAATAGCTTATATTTTTAGTTATAAAACTTGCAATGCTTATGTTAAAAATCTGTTTTAATTAAAACATTTTTCTTGTTCTTTGCATAATGAAACAACTGAGGCATCTCTACATTTTTTGCAAGCAAAAATTTTGTTCTTGCTATGGTTTTAATGTCTGTGAAATTTAATATGTAAAACTTTATTAATTAGGTCTGAAAATTGAATAAAAGTTTTGTACATGTATGAGATGATCATTCACAAAAATAAACTATACTAGTGATACTGACCAATATACAAGTAGTGTATGTTTTTTACTAGCCTATAAAAGGATAAATTTATTTTTGATTGCAGGTTTTGGTTGAGTTTCAAATATCTTATTTTTCATAGAATGTAGAATATAGGTTTATTCATAAACTTAACTGTAGACAATGTACCTCTCCAAAGCATACAAAGGGAGATAACTTAAACTGGATGATTTGCATAGAGGTAAGGTGGTAGGGAAGACTTTTCGATATTTCTTTGTTCAACCCCTGATAATATTATTTAATATTTGAAGCAAAATATCAGATAATTATAATGCCTGACTAATTTATACTATTATAGTGAATGCTGATTTCTTTGATTTTATACAAATCAAGTGGCATAAAGTTATTAAAAGAAGAGGAAGAAGAAAAAATTATCAAAAGAAGAAGAAAAAGAGACAGCTGACCCAATATCTCATAGAGGTAACATAATTATATTAAAAGTGACAAAACATCTCAGACAGTAATATGCTATCTGATAACAATTATGAATAACAAATAACATGCAATTACATGCAATATATATAAATATATATATGTATATACATAAAATGTGTCTGATTACAACTTTTTTTCTAGTCATTTAAATTCTATCTTTTTTTAACCAAAAAAAAAAAAAAAAAAAAAAAAAAGAAAAAAAAAGAAAAAAAAAAAATTTCTGGTTTGGATATGTTTTATCTATCTAGTGGTCTTACGGTCACTATAATGTCCATCTCCTGAAAACACAAGCACAAACTAAGCTTCTGATATACATATAAAAATACTGAAGTGTTTGCCCGATATACATTTTTTAAAAAATGTCTTTGTTTTTGTTCATTAAATGAATAATTTTTCAGTATTAATTATTTTAAAAAAGAAGTCAGATATTTAGCATACCTAATCCGCAAATCTTTATTTTCAAATTTTGTACATTTTTAACATGCTGGTTTATGGTTGATATAAGTTATATAGATATATATCAAAATCCATTTGCCATGTGTATTTGTCAATTTTGTTTCATTATTACATATAACTGACAAAGACTTGTAATAAAGCAACTATTTATGCTTCCTATTAACTTAATGAACCAGAGTCTAACTTAGGAAAGGTTGGTCTATTAAACACAACAGACATATGCTTACAATCCATATACACACCTTAATACAAGAACAAACTCCTATTGTTTCATACCTGCTCTTTCAGCATGAGAAATTCCGCCCAAAAATATATTGATGAACCATTCTAGAGAATACTGGTACATAGGGTCAATATTAGCCATATCAGCTACACAGAAGAACAATATCTGTGTGTTAACAGCAACAGGGATGTACTGACTTCTGGTCTGGTCAATATCCTTCTCTGTCTGCTCAGCAACCAACACTTTGGCCTAAAAGTTATATAAAAACACATGTAAATGATAAAGAAATATGCATTAAATTTTATATTATCCACTACGATATTTTGTACATAACATTTAGAAACTACAGTTGCTTTTCTTTCTTGAATTCTACAAAGATACTTTTGTAAGATTATTACATTTACTTATTTGATTCATCTTGCTATGAAAATGAGATAAAATAAGAGTTGCACATTTAGTCCATCAATTAACTTTAACCAAAAAACTTTAACACTGAATGTCTATACTCATGCCAGTGTTGCATAAAAACTTATTCAGATGAGCTTATTTTGTCAGGGTAACATTAATTAAAATCTGAGTCTTACTTTGATTTCCTGTGACTTGATCTTTGAAGCTTCTAACACATTGATCAGATCAATGTCGTCAACTGGGCTACCTTCAGAAGAACTTAATCGGTACAAAATCTTATCTTCAATTTCTTTTAATTCCTGTTTCATCTTGGCATTACTGACAATCAGCTGGTTCTTAGCCTCTTCTAGATCCGGTCTCTCTTCAGCAACAACTATACCCAACATCTGATCTTCAAGACCACTGAAATCAAGTTAGAAAGTAGTATTTGAATCACAAGTTACCGGTATTATTAATACTGGTTAAGTAAGCAAAAACATGCCTCAAAAAATCAAATCAATGGAGTAACAAAACCCACAAAACTTCCTCATTCAACCCTGATACCAGATAAATTTCACAAAACTGCATTGCTATGAGTTAAAATTACTACCTTTATATTTGAAATGTTTATCTAGTATTTATAGCGAATAGATTTGCATCAAATTCTTGTGATCCTGAATTATTTTGTTTTTAATAATTATTCCATAATTGTATCTTTTTAAACAATTTTTTACATTGTTTTACAAATGTATATACAATGTATTGTGAATATAATAAATACATTTTTTTTTACATTATTATATTCTTGCTGTCCATAGCTTTACTGAACAACATCATAAGAATTTAGATGTTAGAAGCTCATGGTGCAAAAACCCTGAACAGCAAAATTGTCTTCTATTTGGCTGATACAACAACAGTAGTTGAGATAACTACACTAACCTTGGAGAGAGTGTAAAGTTGACGAGGGTTACTTTAGTGGAGACCTCTGGTGTGTAATGTGGATTAGGAAGCTTTGTTGTGATGTAAAATTTAAAGTCACTATGGTAAGGTATAACAGCATCACCAAGTTTGATCACCAGACTTCCTTGTTGTTTAAATGTCTACAATATAATTAATAAAATAAGTTAGATCAAACCTCTGAAAATGGTGCATTAATTTTCTTTACATTTTTCATTTTAAAAACAGATGCATTTAACTATAAATTATCATAAAAATTTCCAGTTTATCTTTGTGTCTCAGTTAGCAAAGTGGTTGCTATATAGATGGTTGTACTGGCAAGCCTACTGTAAACATGTATCTTCACCTAATGTGACTTAACTCAATAATGACAATCAATTCTGTGTACATATTATTCACATCAAAAAATGAGTCAACTTGTTTTTGATAAACAGAGCAGATGACCTTCACCTAGTCTTGTAAAAAACTTTAACAAAGAACTTTTAGCATTAGTTGCCATCACACACTAACCTACATCAAACTGTGTAAAGGGGAAACACAAATACCAGAAATGTGATATATGCATACAAAAACCAGAATTTGTAACCATCTTACCTGTTTTAGAAGAATAGGTTCCAAAGCTGGGTCAAGTTCTGTTCCAATGTTTTCAAGAAGACATGGTTTACCAAAACGTACAGCATTTTCCAAACTACGTAAGAAGTCTTTGTCTGACAGCTTAATTACATCTATACCATTATCTCTTTCCTGAATAAAATGAAAATGAGAAACTGAAATATTTTTATTGCAAATGGCTGGTTTTTACATCCAGCTACATTTACATAATGTATATCATTGACTAACACTACATGGGTGACTTTACTGTGTAAAAAGACAACATGTTTTGTTTGAAGTCTCAAAATTAAGTCTTTGAACAGCTGTACTGTCAGTAAGACCAAAAGAGATTGAACTCACAATCATAATTTTACAAATTCATGAGCCTTATCACTATAAATTTTGTCAGTAGAGATCTGATATAAGACTGTAACTGGTTGAATTCACAATAACTTCGCCAGCAAGAAAACCATGATCATCTTCTTTTTATTTTGAAGTTTATTCCGAGTTAGAGCTATGTATTTGCATGTTAAATGGTCTTGCAGGAACCTTGATTCAGCATAGAGTAGTATCAAACCATTTCTTTTACGTTTTTTTGCACTAAACAATAAAGAAGAATTTTTCACATAACACATTTATAAACACATTACTAGGTACTGAAAAGCCTCTTTTTTTCTTGTAATTGTTCAAAATTATTCTGTTTTAACTCTTGTAAGAAATGTTTAACAAAATAAAAAAAATATCAAATATGTTACCATATTTTTGACCCATCTGTTAGCTTGTCCCTGTGGATCAATAAAGAGTGGCCATCTTCTAGAAAACTGTACAATTACACCATTTTCTACTGATAAGTTATCTTTAGGAAGGCCAGCTATTTGCCAGCTCCTAATTTTAACAGGGTCACTAAGAGTACCTATAAGTGTTGGATCATCTGTCCTAGGCACTTTGTTTTCATCCAGTTTCTTAACCCATTCACTCTGCATGCTAGCTCTATATTCACCCTAAAAAGATTAGAAAAGTGTAAAGAAAAGTACCAATGGGATATTTTAAAAAGCAGGAATAATACTTCCTTATGAAATCTATGAAAAAGAATATATTTTATATTTTGTGGAATCCAACAGTAATACAGTTGCTTTGTATATGAAGTTGGAAAACAAAAGTGAAAGTACTCAAATATGAGCACTTCAAATCTCATTAACTTTAAAACAATGGTAGAAAAAAGAACATGAACAATATGATTTATATCATGTCATCCCAGCTGGGATAGTTAGTAATGAAAATATTCTTGAAACCAAACATAATCTTTATATCAGACATTACTAGATAAAGAAAACACATGTCTCAGACCCACTCCTTCATTGCACTGGTAATAAAAACTTGAGTATTACTTACAGTGAATGGTCCAAGGTATGCCACATATCCTGATGACACTAAGACGTCTCCAACATAGTTATCTATAACTTTACTTAGTTTTTCTACTGATTCCTTCCATCTGTCCTTCTCATCAGCTAATCCACCAATAAGCTAGAAAAATTAAGGTTGATATACTGATTGTACATATCTATCTATCTGTCTATATATATATATATATACAGCATGGTGACAAGAGGTCATTCCGTTTTCCGCCATATTGGAGTTCATTTTAACAAATAAAATTGGAAAAAAGTTATTTACTTACCAATTATTTGCTGCCTGTGACCCTAGTATTTGGTGATGTGGCCCCTAGATCTTATTACTCTCTGGAGACGCCTTGGAATCAAATTGTAAAGGCTCCTTATGTATATGGGACTGATAGATTTCCAAGCGTGAGTCAGAACACGCTTGAGTTGATCGACTGAGTCTATATTAGAAATGTTGCGTTTAACTTGATTTTTCATCAGAAGCCAAATGTTTTCAATTATATTCAAATCAGGTGACTGGGCGGGCCATAAAAGGCATGGAATTAAATTTCTAGCTTTCCAATCTCTTGTAGCTTGTGAGGCATGACACGGAGCATTGTCGTCTTGGAACAGGTAAGGTTTGTTGGGAAAATATTTAAGTACGACTTGCCACAAATTATCATCCAATACCTCAATATACTTGGCACTGTTCATATTTCCTTCCACAAACACCAAATTACCGATACCATTATACGTAATACATCCCCAGACCATTACTGTCAGCTGTTCAACTGATTGAACTTGTTTGTAATGTCAACTAACATTGCCGCACAATTCTCCCGAACAGTCTGGTTTAAAATTCTCACACCCCGAGCGTCCATTTTTTTTGGCCTCCCACTTCGTGGCATATTTTCTGCAGAACCTCGCTGTTCAAAACTTTTAATAAACTTTAAAATGGTAGAGTAATTTAATTTACAGATTCTTGCAATGTCAGTCTTACTGATGCCTTCCTCCACTAGACAAAGGATAATCTCTTTCTTCTCGGGGGTCATTTCTTTTTTCTGAGCTGCCATTGCGGCAAAATAGAAACTACAGCTAAACAAGCAGACGAAATGTTTACATCCGCTACAAAATTAGGTCATCATTTCTATGGCGTTATTGTTGATGTACTACATTATTTTTTTTTCAGGCAATGTAAGGTAAATTTTAGTTTTTAATGCCGATGTGCGAAAAATCAAATTCAATATGCCGGAAAACGGAATGACTTTTGTCACCATGCTGTATATACATACATGTATAATGTATATATATATATATATATATATATATATATATATATATATATATATATCTGTAAAAAAGTGTTTTCTAGTCAACTCTTCATTCATTGTGTTTAAGAAAAATGATTTAGTCAAATTTAGTTTAAATAAGAGACATTTTCAGACCTATTAATTATATTTTCATACCTATTAATTATTTCAATAAAACCTTTATAAGAGTACAATGCTTCCATGAGACCCTTTAGATTATTTTTTGACTCTTAAAAGATTACATTTTTAGACATATCAGTGTTAATTTGGATTGAGTCTTGATTTTGAAAAGAGTCAGTTTGATCCTGAAAGTCAAACACAAGTTCTGGGACAGAGTAAAATCTGCAGTTATTTTTAACAAACCTTATCAGCTCTAACAAGTCTCTGTTCACATTCCTGACATTTGTTCTCTAGTTCTTCCTTCTTCCTCACACATTCATCATATCTTGCTTGTAAAGTAGCCAGACCTTCCTGTACTTCATGTAGCCGAGCTTTAGCTGCATCTAATACTCTCTGTGTTTCAGCCAACTCTTCTTGTGCAATTCTTAGTTTCTCCCTCTTAGGTGCTACACCTTTAGCAACAAAGTGATATTTGTGCATAGCTCTTGCCCACATACAAATAGATGTGCAGGCTTTTGATACCTATAAGACAAAACAAACTTAAGAAAATATGCAAAACACAAATATATATATTTTTATTCTCTGTGCAACTGCTTTGAAGTGTTAATTTTCTGATTATGTTATTTATATTTTGACTTTTGATAAATTTTTGCTAGCTTGAAAGAAAAGAGAAATAAAACATTGTTAATTGTTGAATCATATTTTTTTCTTTTTCTTATGATGGAACTACTGAACTATTTTATACAACTTACACTATGCTTAAGTTTATAAAAGTGTTTTTAATCAACTGAGTACTAATGCATGTTTTCTTGCAACTATGTAGAACTGTACACATACATCTGGAATGTACACAATAATAAGAAATCAATTATTCAGATAAAAATAACTTACCTTAGCAATGGCAGCTGGCTGGAATGCATCATCATCAATGTAAGGCTGGATTTTCTTAATGGCTTCATCTGGAATATTATCTTTATCATATTTGAACAAACTTTCCAAGAACTTTCCAGGATCTTGTAACAAAGCTTTTCCAGGTTCCCAGTAATCATCAATTTTCTGACCAGGCTGTGAACAAATAATGACTAAAATAAAGTGTCAGCCAATTTCTTTGACAAAAAATTGTCCATTAAACCTAGATTTGATAAATTACCTGGTAAACAATTTTTTAAAACATCTTGCTCTTATGCTAAAACATCAATTCACTATTTAATATATCTCTGACACTACTAGTGGTATAAGACACAACACTTTATTTACCTTTTCACCAGGAACTTTTTTAGGTTTGACATTTTTCATAATACAAACAGCTTCAATAACCATTCTGACACCATCTGGAGGTCTAGCCATAGCTTTAACTTCTACAACATCATTCTTGTTTAGAGATTTCAAACTGGCTACAGCAGCATCCTATAAAATAGAAATAATTCAACATTTTTAGAACTAAAATAACAAAAACTTGTAATACATAACTATCTATAAACTAAGACATTTGTATTAAAATTAAGACTTATCTAAAATGGTATTATCAGCATACCCTATCTCTGCATAACTAATGGTAATGTATCAACCTTAAAAATTATCCTTTTCTCTATCAAGATAGCTTATTAATTTGAAATAATGTTCCATCAGTTCTGTTTAATCATTTTTACTTTTTCACTTTTTAGTACTCTGAGCCATCAATTTAAAATACTGTTTGTATATATTGCACATGTATTGCTCAAGACTAAAACATGAAATAATAACCAGGCAATATAATAGCCGTTGTGAAATTTTTAGTATTAGAACTTGACAATTTAAAAAAGTTGTGATAAAAATAAAGCATTTATCTTCTGATGTATAATTCACACTCATGGAAATAGTGCCATCTCTCTCTCTCTCTCTCTTTGTTTTTTTATTTTTTTTTTTGCAAAACTTGTATAATTATCTTATATTTTCCTGATAAACTTTGGAAACAAAAGTTTTGTGTTGTATATCTTAACACAGATAGATGTATATATATAATACTAACCAAAGCAGGTAAGGCTTCATTTAGATCTCTTTGTGCATCATCAGCTATTTCTTGTGTTTCTTTAGCTTTTACACTGGCTTGTTCTTCTTCCTTTGTCACTATTTCCATTGTTTCATTGGCAATTACCTAATAATGGATAATTGAAATACATGTAGTTATATATTAATGTATATTTAATTATATAATATGTAGTAAAGCCTTCTTTTGAACTAATACCTAGTATTGTTTGAAAACTTGTAGAAAGTAAAAATATGGGTAGTTTAAATTACAAAAAAGTTCTATATATATTTTGTAAGGTATCAAATTTAAATAAACAGATGGAAGTGGACAAAACATCGTTAATGGCATAGAAGAACATTGTATGAGGAAATGTGTTAGAAATTTGTATTTTATGATGCTGATATCATGAAATGTATCTCTGAGGTAAAGATTAATTACTTTGATAAAGAACTAATTTTAATTTTTTTGATGTTTATACAAAGCAAAAATCTGCAAAATTACATAAAAAAAAATCAATTGTAATAACTGAATCTTATTTAATAATTTTGAGCTCTATTATAAATTTAAAACAGAACATACAAACATTTCTGAAAACTTAATCATTTAAATATATCATAAACACTATAAAAAAAAATAAATTCAGAAAATTTTAATTATTAATTCATGCATTCTTATATATTATCAACAATGTAAAAATAAATCATAAGTCTATAGATTTTCTTACTGTATCCTTGGAAATCTGTTCCATAGTTGCTATGGATTCTTTAACAGCTTCTTCTAGCAGGGGTCTCATGGTTGCCAGTTCTTCTTGTAGCTTAGCGACTTCATCAGCAGTGGTAAGTAACTGTTAATATAAATCATTCCTTACATTTAATCAAGTTCCCTGTTACCATATACAGTCAAACATGTCTGTAAAACCACTAAATAAAGGTGGACTTCATAAACATCAGTCACCTTATTACCATATATAGTTACACCTGTCTATCAAGACCATTTAATAAAGGTAGACTGGGCATTTTGACTTTTACATACATGTTCATTTACAAATACAGAAAAAGGGAAAATGTATTTACTTCATCTTAATGCAAAAGAGTCTATAATACCTGTTTTTTGTATGTGACTGATGATATGTTTTGAAAATTTTCATGGGTAGTCCCTGCATTAAAAAATTTCTTACTAATTTCTAAATTAAGATCAGCCTATTAACATTATTGATATAAAATTAAAGTGTACTAAATGAAATTAAAATGTTAATGAAAATAAATCAAATCTTCATTAAATGTCTAAATTATATTTAATTTTCATTATTGACTTTTCTACTTCTGTTATGGGCTGCTACATATTTTCCATTTTTTGCTAATAAAAGAATTGCCAGATACATTTGACAGAAACACTAACTTTGTCCAAACCAGTCTTCAATCTGTTTTTAGCAGTACTTAATTCCATCTTCTTCATACCAACAAGTTTAGAGAAAATTCCCAAAAGTTCAAGATAACTTGTTGGAGTAACATAATTATGACGAGATAATTCATGAAGGAATTTATCTGAGTATGTTGCTACTGTTGTCTGGATTTCCTGACACATGACAACCTGTAAAAAGAAATTTAATATTTAAGACACTTCTCTATTCTATAGTTTTACATAAGTAAACTAATTTTTATCAAATGATCCAAAATTTTCATTTTCGAGAATTACATTTTTGTACACCAAACATCTGCTTATTTACAAAATTACAGTTTATCATAAAAAATGTTGATTTAAATATGATTTATACATATTATTTATTTTTTTAATAAGGAATCAGGTGTTTGTCATAATAATTACCACAAGGGTGGGCAGAAAAATAGTGAATCTTTCCTGCATATTAAGTTCACCAATATTTTATATTTAAAAACTTCAACACTGGACAAAACATCCATATTCTCTCTTACATTAATGGTATGACATATATACAAGCTCTTCCTTACAAGATATCTAAAAGGCATTTAATCTATAAAGTATTAATTTTCCATTCATTATAAATCTTTATTTCAGACAAATCCAATTTGATTTCCAGTGTCATAACTTACCAATCCTTCCATAACTTCATCTGTGGTATCAAGCTCAGGAATATCATTTAAGAACCGCATAGCTACAGATCTTAAAGCATCTGGTGGCCATTCACTGAACCAATCTATAGTACAGCAATTAACAAGAGCAGGGAACTGACGTAAGCGAGCTCTGAAAATCTCACCAAGTGGACTGTAAAGAATAAAAAAAAAATGTTACAAAAATATTATTTCGATATTCATGAAACCAAGAAATAAAAAATTTCATGATTTGTGCTAACTTCTAAAAAGTTCTAGGAGAAAACAAACAAAACACACATAATGTAAAAAATAAATTAAGTTGGTTTTATATTGCTGTTACCTCATATCTATTGTTGAGATATGTAGACAAAAAAATAAAATTATTCATTATCTTTTAAGATCAATGATCATATTTTGTGGTAAAATTTCTTCATAAAAGTTTATTTTCATAAAATTTTTTTTATTAAAATTTAGCTTTCATTTATCAAATATCCCAAAAATTAAGAAAATGCAAACTTTAAAAGATGTTTTTATACTATTTAAGTACATTGTAGTTCTACTTCCAGACTGTCAACATTTCATGTAAACAAATACTATAGGTGAAAAACAACGAACTAAATAAGATGTGATAAACAACTTAATCAGCTAAAGCAGTTAATTGTATGGTCAGATATAAATTTAGCATTCTTGTGAAAAGATAGAAAATATAAAAGTTGTTAGAGCTATTTACTTTTGCACTTAACACGGATACAATTCATTTTTTCTGATAAAAATGTCTTTTGACCTTGTTGAAAAATGTCCCAGAATTTCACTTAAAATCTCAGAATATTTTTGTATTATGACCCTGGCTTTTATTTGTGAGATGTGACGTGTATACTAGGTACGGATATATCTTACCTCATTGTTATGACTGTATGTAGGTTACTACGAACTCGTTTGGTGTAGGCAGAAAATAAGTTTGTTTTAGTTGGCTGCCATCCCATATCTTGAACTATTGGTTTCATTGCTGTATAGATCTGTTCTTGTTCATCAAAACCATAAATATTGGGTACATCTCCAGCATTCAAAATATTGTTAATGTCCTCCAAGAATGATTCACTCTTAATCTAAAATTTATACAATAAAAAAGTTTTTAAAACACACTTTCCAATACCAGCTAGTGTTGGACATTGCCAAAAGAGGAAGACATAGATGGCAAAATCTGTACACGTACATGTATATTTCATAATAGTTCTTTAAGTGGATCAAGATAAATCTATGACTAAAAAGTTGTTTTTTTTCAGTTGAGACAAATATTTGGGCTAAATGGTAAAAAATCGTAAGAATGAAAATGTATAACAAAGAGCTATTAGAGAAAAAGATGGCTTATCTGAACATCTAGATTAATCGAATAAGTACATTCCTAAATCAACAAATTATGACATTAGTCACAAACAATGAAACATATTTTGAGGTATGACATAAGTATATCTATGTTTAAAATGACTAACAAAATATGATGTTTTGCTTTATTTCCAAGGGAGCATAGCAATGTAACTAGAGGAGTATATTGTTTTATTATTGCTTTCAGTTTTACCTATGTAACATAACACTTAAAAACCTAAAAGCTTTTACTACAGAAAAAGTCTACACAACAGCTTTCTTTAAATCACAACAGTGATTATTTTTGTGGTGGAGTGGGGGTGGGGTGAGTGTGTGGTTGTGATTTATTTCTTACCTGTGTATCACTGAACAAGAAGACTACAGGTTTATTTTCCAAACCAGCCTTCATCATTACTTTCTTTAAATCATCTCTCCATTCATTAAATCCATAATTTTTAGACAATTCAATTTGGAAACAGTCATACTCAGATCTACAAGAATATAACAAGACATGAATTAGTATATTTATTTCAACAAGTGCAACAATTTACAAGTAACAAGTATTTCCATTTTACTATTTTGTTTAAATTAAGTTTGTAGTTAACTAATTAATTTATATTCTTTTTTAGCTTAGTACAGCATCGGAAACTGTTTAAAATGTTTTATAAATTGTAACATCTTTTTTAACAAATGAATTACTATTACCTTTGAGTAAAGACCAGATGCACATGCAGGCACAAAACTTTACCAAATATAGGTGTGTTTTTTTAATTTAAAATTTTGTATTTTTTTATTTTTATTATTATTATTTTTTTAACAGTTTATTTTCAATGAGTGAAATCTTCATATTGTATAATTTATACTTACATATGAGCAGCAAGTCGAGTCAAACTCTGCCTTCCACTACCTCCCATACCTAGCAACAATGCATTGCCAAGTGGCTGACGGATAATTCTACTAATACGGCTGACATGTTTAACAGCATCCATAAACAACACAAGTTTCATTTGAGCTGTGTTGATTGCATTATAATCTTCCAAGTATTCTTCTAACATTTTTACCATCTGGAAAGGAATTTTGAAATACAGTTGCAGGTGAAGAAAATGTACTTAGCATTATCTAGAACCACCTAGAACATACAGAGGGTTCCTTGGCCTTAAGCACTAGCTTCATGATCAAAGTGCCTCTCATCACCTAGTTTCAAATCCCACACTTGGGTACATCTTAGGTTGAGACAGTAAGTCAGTTTGCTTGAAAAATGTGATTGGTTTTCTTTGGGCTTTCAGGTTTCCCCCACCATTCTGGAACTGACAACCTTGCCATAATGAAAGAATCTTGACTGGGGCATAAAACACTGTAACATCATGACAGAAAAAAAATTAACACATTAAATGCATACTACAGGTAGTATTAAAACATGAATTAGAAGACTCTTAAGACTTGCAAACCATAATCACAAAATGGTGTAACGAGGACCTTTCTGGTAAATGTATCTTAAAATAAAACATTAATATAGACTTAAATACAACTAATATCTTAATGGTTCAGATTTTAGAGTGAAAGAAAAACTAGAGAACCTAATGACAAACCTAGCTTATTATGCTTGTACCTTTTACCATTTTCGACATAACTATGAGGCTGAAAATTGTACTAAAGTCAAAATAGTATAACATGATAAGAATAACCATGGCATTATTTTAAAACCCAATATAACTACATTTTTCTTTGAGCTTTCCTGTAACATAATAGTGAACTTACCTTTTCGTGATCAGTGATCTCCAAATATGGCTTATTATCAACATTCTGTGCCATAAAGTCACCAAACAATAAAGGCTGAACTGTCACTACTTCACTAAAGTCCAGATTAAATGTTGATTTCATCTTAGATTTTAGCAGGTCATCAAACCAGTTACGATCTTGGTCATTTACCAGACGATCTTGGAACACACGACAGCTTTCATGATACCATAGTTTCAACACATCTGACAAGGACTGTTAAAATACAAAAAAAACCTTATATTTATTATGCAACATAAGTTGATATATTGAAGTAAAGTTTGAACAGCTATAAGTTACACATTTAAACAAAATGTAAACAGTACTGATTTGAAAACAGTATAACTTGTTTGCATGTCTTGACTGTAAAAATCTTTTTTTTTCATTTTAAGTTTTGACCAACAAAAACTGAATAGAGACATGGCTTTAGCTCTACAGAGTTTTACATAAAGTCAAAGCTAATTCTATATACCGGTATATCGTAAGAGTTCCCAGTTGAAGCAGTGCTTATAATGATTCATGAAAATTAGAGAGGGTATCCTACCATCATTATACAGGCTCAATATCAGTTAAGGTGGGGCCATGATTTAACAACATTAGATAGAGTACCCTTCCATTATTATACAGGCTCAATATCAGTTGAGGTGGGGCAATGATTCGACAACATTAGATACAGTACCCTTCCATTGTTTTACAGACTTGATATCAACTGAAGTGGGGCACTGATTTGACAACATTAGATACAGTACCCTTCCATTGTTTTACATACTTGATATCAACTGAAGTGGGGCTATGATTCATAAATTATCATCATGTTAACTACAGGTACTTTAAATGGCAAACTTACTGTAACTTTGGCTGGATCCATCATCAACATTCCCTGGAATACTTTGGACAAATCTCTCAAGTTGAATGTATAATGGGACTTGGCTGGTGTAGGTAGGAGTTGTGTGGTTATGGTGTTGTACACAGAGATACAGGTCTCCACTAATGGATCACAATGCTGAGCATATCCCATTGTCTGTCCTGTAATGTGAAAAGTAAAAATGAAATAAAGAAACTTGCAGCTGAATATGGAAACAGCTAAAACAGGCTACAACAAACACAGAAGAAATACAAAACATGTGATAAACAAAATATTGAGACCAATGTTTATAAAAATGTGATTTGAATAACATTAAATTACATTTTTTTTCAAAATTAACAGTAATGTTGTTCAATTTGACTTAAAAAATTGTAATGTTTCCATATCAACACTAAGAAATCACAAATAGTAATCATGAAGATAATTTATCATCTTTCATTATCCTTTATTGGTTGATTACTGCTTCATACAGCTCAATCTGCTAAAACTGAATGTGGAGTTAATCAACAATCTGTCTAAATTAAACTGATCATTCATATATAAAGTAAAAATTCAACATTTTCAAACATCCTTTTTTGCTGAGTAATATAGATACTGGTAACTAGACTCCATCATCTGACACACTTATAGTTGTTAAAATTTAACTAACATCGCATTATTTTTAAAAAAGAAAGGATATAAAGAAATATATAATTTGATCAAATACAAGTGTATGTACTACTGATAGATAAAATGTATAGTAAAGTAGAATGAAAAGAAAAAAAGTAGCAGAAATATTCTTCACTTTGTAGTAAAATATGACAAGAATGAAATGGCTACTGGTCATACGAAAAATAAATGAGCTGAAAACAATGAATAAATAAACTTCAAAATAATGTATGAAATATATATGCATATAAAAAAGTAAACTTATGTTTGAATAGATATGTAGATGAATTAATTGCATGTAACTTTTATTTCTACAATCTACGACAAGAAGAATAATACAACAGAATAGCCATGAAGAAGTCTACCACTGAGCATTTACAATAAGTATTACACCTAGAGTCTCCATTAGTCCAAGATAAACAGTAAAGATGTATAACCAAAATCCCCTATAGAACTATACATTGTACTATATACCAGCATCAGACCCATTCTCTTCAGCTACGCTCTAGTTATCTACCTCAGAACTCTGCCTGACTTTGTCAAAAATTGTTAACATTTTTTCTGTAGCATTTAATGTATTTCAAGTTTAAAAAATAGCTTTTTTCCAAACTGTTTAGTCATTACCAGGAAAAATGAGAAGATTTTGGGTCTGGTGCCTGTATGGATTTACAAAGTAGCTTTAATGTACATGGTACCAGTCATTAAAACTTCCTAAAGAACTAGATTAAAAAGAATATGATATAGGTATCAGATCAACAGTTCAAATCTACAGCAAAGAAATATAATTTAGATCCGAGATATAACATAATCTATAGAGCTTTTATTTTATTTCTAAACAGAATTTCATCTAATCACTTCAGACTACCTTTGTTCTTAGAATCTGACTGTGAATAAAGATCAACTTGGTCTGAAAAAATAATGTTTTGTTATAATGATATTAGTAAAAACATGCCATACTAACCCTGTTTTATTTTATGTCAAACAATGGAATTAATTCATGTGCCATATAAATATCTTAAAAAACTTCAGCAGAAATTTTGTTTTTATTGTTAATGAAAATATTCAACTCCAATTTTAAAAGAAACAAGAGGCCCATGGGCCTTAAACCTCACCTGAGGATATTTAAAAAATTGTTTGCAAAGTGCAAAAGACAAAATATTAGATACAGAAACTTTACAAGTTTTCTCAAGTTAAGAACTGCCACAAAACTTCATCAGAAATATATCCAGTCACATTTCATTTATAAGTAGCTTATATAATATGCATGAAGTAACTGTAATGCAATGAATAATTTCCAAATCATTAACAAATTTCAGTATACTTATGCAGTTATGTCCTTGACCTATAAACATATATGACCTGGAACCATATATGATCGCCATGTCAATAGCTACAATATTCTAATATACATGCCTATACAAACAGTTAAAGTTTTCAAGATAAGAAGCAATTTGTCTTCTTTTGCAGCTGTGACCTTAACCGTTGCAAAATGACCTTGAACCATACATCAAAATGATCATTGCTGCATTACCTACAATATTCTAATATATATGCCTTTACAAAAAGTTAACAGTTTTCAAGACAATTAGCAATTTAAGTCTTATTTTGCAGCTGTGACCTTGACCTTTGAACATATGACCTTGAACCACATATCAAAATGATCGCTATATCAATTCCTACAATATTCTAATATATATGCCTAAACAAAAAATTAATAGTTTTCAAGATAATTAGCAATTTATGTCTTCTTTTGCAGCTGTGACCTTGACCTTTAAACATATGACTGTAAACCATATATCAAATGATCATTGTCACAATACCTACAATATTCTAATATACATGCCAATACAAAAAGTAAATAGTTTTCAAGATAATAAGCTATTTATGTCTTCTTTTGCAGCTGTGACCTTGACCTTTGATCATATGACCTTGAACCATATATCAAAATGATCGTTGTCACAATACCTACAATATTCTAATATATATGCCTATACAAAAAAGATTATAGTTTTCAAGCTAATGCACATTTTTATTATTTATAAGCCAAATAACATTTCAGGGGCAACAACTCCTACATGGATTATCATATAGTTACGAAACTTGGTAATTTTTAAATTTTGTCATGCTGAACATTTTAACAATGTTTTCATTTTATATATCTCTTAATATTTGCAAGAAAATTGCCTAAAACTGCATAAATCACAAATTATGTAATGACCTTGATTTGTGACTGTGACCCTAATTTAAAGGTCATTTCAAGAAAAAGTCAAAACTGAAAACCTCATGTCATTATCTGTTCAAATAGTCAAGTTATAACAATTTGAAGCCATTTTACGAAATTTTTTTAAATTTATCACAAAAACGCGTAACCCATTTTTTGACCAAATTTCACGAAATGAACAAACTATAGGCTTAAGACCCTAGAGAAACCAAATATCACATCAGATTTTTTCTCCCATCATCGATTTCAGAGAAAAAGATTTTTTAAGATTTTTGGACCACTAGGTCACCTAGACCTAGTTTTGGTAGCCATGGCAACGCCATGAAAAATCTGAATTGCACGGGCCCATATATGCTTCTGACTAAGTTTCATTGAAATCTGTCCAGCAGTTTTGGAGGAGAAGTCAAAAATAGGTGTTAGCGACGCACGCACGCACACATACACGCACCTACACAAACACTGCGCAATGCCATACGCTCACATGACCTTTTGGTCAGGTGGGCTAAAAACTCTTTAAAACTGCAAAATTATGAAATTCCATATCTAATAAACACTAAAAGTGTCACTACCCCATGGCACATGAATGTTGTCTGTTAAAACTATAAAAATGGACTTAGTATTGTTCAAAAGTACAAAAACTGTGCTTGTCTAGTAAATAAATATATATACATGAATATGGATTGTAGTTGAAAATATGAACATAAGTAAAGTACATGTTTTTGTCTGTTTCTAAATTCCTTTGGACAAAAGCATTAAATTTAAGCAAATTACAAAACTCCTACTGATTTTTTAATTCTAATTTTTAGCATAAAATAGATAAATAAATAAATAAATAAATAAATAAATAAATAAATAAATAAATATCAAAGAATACAATATATCCCTTATGTAAAGAAGAGGTTCATGTTTAAACACATTGACATGTGATTAATTGAAATGGGATTTAAATCAAATAAGGATTATTTCACTTATATTGAGATATTACAGCTACAAGCTAAGTGTTGCAGATAGAAATATCTTTGAACAATCTTATGGCATGAACAATTAGTTTTTATTCAGTGCTGTGATAAAATAAATGCTTGGGGCATAAGTTTTTAAGGCAGCATCTACAGGTCTCTCTTACAAATATTGAATCATCTTCTAAATCACAGAATAAAGAGTTTTGACTTTTTCCTATGAATTAATGTAGGATTGTTAGTGTTTGTGTGTGTATACAAACTCTATTACGTGTATATAAATGTGAACAAACATTAATGTTATATTTAAAAACTTCAATAGGGTTAATAGTTAATATTAACAAAATCAAAGCAGCTTATTAAAATGAAGCCAAAATAAATAACCAAAAAGAATTATAAACTGCAAACTTAAGTTAAAAAAATATATTTAAATGTAACAACAGATACTGATGCTTACCGATCCATGATTTGAAGATTGCACCAAAAATTTGTTTTTTACTTGGATCTTCCATCTCAGTGAATGCCAGGAAGTTAAAATGTCTCAGAAGTCGTTCAGAGACTGGGTTACGGCCACCACCAGGTGGACCCATGGCACAACAGAAATTGACATCAACAAGGTTACGGAAATCACCTATAAACAAATGTGTACATGTACAAAATGAATTTATTGTAAATCCTTGTTTTATGCAAAGATTTCACTAATAACAAAAACCTTGTGTTTTGACATTTTGTACCACTATTGGTTACAGTTTCTTCAAATGGGCCAATAACAAAACAACCTTGACTTTAGACAGGCTACAAAAAATCATTCTCCTCTTTTCAGTTTTACATTTTCACCCAACAAATTAATGAATTGATGGCTCTAAATAGATAAAATCTTATGTCCTATGTTTTTGGCTTTCTCTATATAGATATCCCTTACTTTCAATTTCTTGGGAAAACCCTGATAAAGGCAACAAATCAAACCTATGTTCATACCTATTGCCTTCCTGTCATACCATCCTCTGAAGTCCATCCATTGTCTGATCAACTCAATAGGAGGCTGTGCTCCATAAACTTCTAGTGCTGGCATGTTCAAGTCATCAATGAAAAACACAAAATATTTTCCAAGTGGTGGACCAAATACACCCTTTCGTCTGAAAAACAGTAAATGTGAAAATACAAATGTATGATGTGCTAGTATTTACATTAATAATTTAAAAATTAGAGGTTAGTAAAATCATTAAAAAGCAATTTTATTTAGTTTTTGATTATTTAGATTTACAATCATCTTGTATAATTTATACAGATCTCCTTTTTCAGCCTGTATCTTTAAATGGGAAAGGTTTACTAAAGTCTTGGTTGTGGCAGAAGATTGAGAACCAGTTGACTAATTATCTTAACATACAGCTATCTGAACAATAAAGCATGTATGTACACTCAGTTCATAATAAATTAACATTGGATGCTGATGTTCACAGTTTGTACAGGCAAGCTTTTCAAAATTTCATATAAGATATATCCCACCAACCTCTTATCCAGTTTTCCATCTATCAAGTCTTGTGTCTGGTTAGCACTTGTCTTAGCAGAAAATACAATGAAATCAGGGATGTATTCCTTGGGCATCTTAGTTGTCAGTTTATCAGCAATAGTCAGTGTTTTTCCTGTACCTGTTGGACCAATACACAGCACCTGAAATGTAGATTTAAAATATAATTAATTACAATACAAAGTGGGTAAGATTTTAAAGAATTAAAAGATTTGATTGATAAAGAGTTTTTTAAAAAAAAATCTGAACTTTCATTTCTGCAGAAATTCTACACTTATAAACCAATGTATTTTAATGAAGACAGTAAAAAATCAATAAGTCAAATATTATATGGATGAAGTTTTCATTATCAAAAACTAACAGTTTGTCATCATAACAACATAATTTTTTTGAAAATGTTTTATTGGGGTAGATAAAATGACAATATGCACAATTCTGTTATAAATTTTGTTGAGTGCAATTTTCATGACTAGTATCCAAGAAACCAAGAAACATTAAATCCTAAACAACAACATTTATGACTTCCAAAACAACAAAGTCACATCTCTAACAAAGGAGAGAGAGAGAGAGAGAGAGAGAGAGAGAGAGAGAGAGAGAGAGAGAGAGAGAGAGAAAGATGTTTTAAGTGTGACTTACAGTCTTTTTGTTGGTCAGTAACATCTCTAACAATTGTGAACTCCTGATTAGGTCAATAGTTGGCACAATGATATCTGCAAAACGTGTTTCTGGAGCAATTTCAAAAGTTGGTTGATTATCTGTCCATTTCTTCCAATGTATGACCTAAAATCACAAGCAGTAAAGCATTTAGCTATATCAATATATAAAAGATGGAGTTGAAAATTAGCACAAATTGAAAAGCTTAATGCTAATGTGTGAATTTTATAAAATATAAATAAAAGTAAAAATAAGAAAGTAATTGGAAATATTTTTAAAAGTAATATTAAATAAAGCCAAGATTTCAGTGTTTAAAATATCAGATTAGATGTATAATGACAACAAAGGTTAAATCTTCTTAATTTATTATGTTTTAAGTACATGTAAGTATTAATTTTTACACAGTTTTCCTCTGAATCGCAAAACACTTGAAAATGAAATTATTAAAATTTGTCCAAAAACATAGAAGGATTACAGCAGATAAAAATTTTTGATGGATATTTACTTTCACAAGATAAGCTTAGATGATATAAAAGTGGTAAGCTCTGAGATGATACACAAAACCTTTAATAAAGTAAACTAACAAATTTTGTTAACATTTGGGTCTGACCCAAGACAGAATTTAACCTAGGGTGGTAAGAGGCAATAAGATTAACAGGCTGATACTTAAGACCACCACAAGATATGTATAAGGCCTCTCCACTTACAGGTTTGTTTTCTGCATCCTGATCATCTATCTCATCATGAATGCTACTGCTAATACCAGCATCATCCAAAACATAATCATACACCAATCCTTCTGCAGGAAATTGTAGCTTTGCCTGTAACATATAAAACAAAATGTCAGATAGATAAATTTCTTGATGAAATAACTATCTTTTAAACATTGAAATGTCTGATACAAGTATATCATGTTTTAACAATAAATAAAAACTGGCATGATATAAAAAGTACCAGATGCCAAATATGATATATTGGTAGCAAATTAATTGTACAAACCACTTAAGTTATGTTTCAATCAAAAAAAAAAAAAAAAAAAAAAAAAAAAAAAAAAAAAAAAAAAAAGCAAGAGCGAGTAAAAGTATACAAAAATTGGCTTTAAGCAGCATCTTCTATTGAATTTCAGCAACATTATATATGTTTAAAAATAACATTACTTTTGTTGACACAAGTCAGCAGAAACCATCCAAATAATTTACCATCCCTGCATTAAATAAGTTGTTCAACCATTAATTTATTACAGGGTGTCTGGTATTTAATTAAGCATTTTCACATAAGTACCGGTGACAACAAGACTCCCTCTAGAACTGCAAGAAAAGACTTATAGAGAAGATGAAGAACAACTGAGCACATCTTATCTTTAACCGCAGATTGAAAAAAAAAACCCTTTAATAATTTACACTAACACTCACACCTAGGGAAAAATGCAATTACTTACATCATTTTCTTTCATTTTTTCTCTCAGCCACTTGTCAAATTTGGTCCAGCTGTCATTATCTCCCGTAGCACCAAAAGACCAGATAAAAGAGAAATAAAACCATGGCTCAATCAGTTCACCAATACGTTCCAGAGCTTCTGGTGGGATAGGTTTATCACCCTGTTTAAAAAAAACAGTTAAAACTAAATAAATATGTGTGGTTTAAATGTTTTTATAATTTTAAATGTCTAAATTAAAACAATTTAGATCTTGTTTTATCTTTTTATAGAAAACAACTTCCACCAAATTAAATACACAAAAACAATTATGATATCTCTATCACTTTCTAAAATACCAAGGATAATTTGTAATTTATTCTGTCCAAACTATTTTAGTTATCATTGTTTTAAAATAAAAATATTGAAATCCTGTATAAAATTTTGAAACTTTTGCACAAATTAAAGTAATCATCAAATCCCCTAGCATTTCAAGTTATCTAATTTTTATTTTATTAATAAATGCAAACACAATGAATTTACAATGTTCAATTCTCATAACCAATCAAATCAATTTTTAACCAGTTATGATTATTGTTTCCAAAACAACTAATATTTTTCTTCAGTATTTTTTTTTTTTTGTTTTTTTTTGTTTGAAAATTGAATATTAAAGCTGATGATATTTTTAATGATTTTTTCTTCTGCTTTAAAAGTACTGAAGGACCTTGAAAAAAATGAAAATGAATGTTTAATCTTGATGAATTGATTTTCATAGATTATAAAAACAATAAAAGATCATTTTAAACAAGAAAATTAAAACAAAACAAAATACAACAAACCAAGTTTAGGAAAATTTCTTTTAGAAAAAGTTGTACATGTACCTAAACATAGCATTACTGATACATGTATATATATATCATCATAAAAAAAGAGAGATATAAAAAAAATCCTGTAATTTTTATCTGTTATTTCGGAGATGAGTAATGTTTAATATTTTGGTACTGAATGAATACACATGTAGGATGTTGATTTCTAAAAACTTTGTTATCTTAAATAATATGAATAACTTAATGTTAATACATGTATTAGGACCTATTAGTATTGTGCTGCCATTCATTTGAATAATTAACAAATCCAAAACTGACTAAAACCACAGTCAGAAATGCAGGCTTTTAAGTTTGGGATAATTGGGATTTTTATTTATTTATTTATTTTTTTTTTTTGTAAATTTTTTATTTATTTTTTTTAACGAAAAAGATATGGTATATGCATGGAACCATTGGCAGCTGATGTGCTATCAGGTTTAATGGACTTTTTCAAACCAAACTTTGATAATAAAAACAGTTGATAAATGTAATAATGATTCAACAATCGAAATTCAATATTAAAATTTAAAACTGTAAATATAATATAAAATTGATAACTGAAATAAAATGAAACTTATTTTAACTGTATCAATAGTATTGTGTCACAAGAAACTTACACAGAATAAAATATTTCTAATGTCAGAGAAAATGTTCTTAATTTTCAATAAAATGCATTCAAACTTTTTATCTCTACCTTAAGCCATAAAAAGGGAAAAAATGACCAAAAAATGATTTTTTGAAGATCTAACTTCAATTTTATTCAAATTGATCCAAGTACAAATGTACGTACAGGTATATAAGAAAAACAAGTGGAATGAATTTGATGACCTGAACAAGTAACTTATGACTACCGGGTATTTTGTTTTTAAATATAAAGTTAATGACTATATTGATACAGCTATATAGTATACTTACAAGTTCTTCATCAACAAGAAACTACATGAAATATAAGTGCCTTATGGGATTACCTGACAATGTTATGATGCATTATGGGATAACATGACAATATTATGATGTATTATGGGATAACATTACAATATTAATATGCATTGTAAGATTACAACACTGGTGTGATGCATAATGGGATTACATGACACTGGTATGATGCATTATTGGTTTACATGACATTGGTATGATGTATTATGGGATTACATGACAATATTATGATGCATTATGGGATTACATGACAGTATTATGATGCTCATTTTAAATGTCTTAGCAACATACAATTGAGTATTGTTAATACTAGCACTGATTAGTACAAAAGATATGTGTTAATAGTGCCTGAAATAAAAACAAAATCAATGGAGATAGGAATGAATAGAATGTAATTAATAGGTAGGTTGACATAGGGCTGCATGTTAACATTTATGATTTCAATGGGTTAGAGTTAAACTTTGTCCAGGGCCTCAGAGTTTTCTGGGCTTTGTTTCTGTGAATGAGGCATCTGACAGTACTTTACTTTCTTTGGATGGCATTCTATTGCAAACATATGCCTTGGCATGTTTGACATTATCTTTGTGAAGCAATGTAAGGTTAGATTTCTTTGCTTAAAGACATACCAAACTGAGGCTTGATATCTGAATTAAGAATCCATGGCCATTTTAATGTAAAATATGAAGAAGTTTAACCTTTTGCAAAAACAAGATGTTATCATCATGTAATATAAAACATGACATTGTTTGTGCTTTAATAAACAAGCTGAAAATGTTCAGAAATTTAGTTCAAGGTAGTAATGTACATGCATTCTTGATATACTTTAAAGTCATGCCTTCAAGCATCATGCATTATTATTAAAAAAAAAAAGCAAATACTTTTAGGGTATTTAATTTTAAGTAATACATTGAAATTGCTATTTTTATTATTATAAGTAAATACTTGAATATGAAAATTAAAAAATTTTCATTTAAATCATTACAAAATGAATTATTTCATTGAATTTGATTTTATCTAATTTGGGTTATTCATTATATTTATAGCCAGTTCATTGAAATAGCAATAAATTCTTGGTTAGGGAGATAAAAAGCCTTAAAAGAGAAGAGTCTTTTATTCTTTATATAGCTTCTTAAAAGGTCATGTATTTATGACTGATTTAAGACCCAATTTTCAATGTAGAATGCACACTCCCCCCTCTTGAATATGAATGGCTAGACTTTTTAAGATTTAAAATTATCAAGCAATTATTTAAGTTGCTTAATATAAAATTATATACATACATACATACATACATACATACATACATACATACATATATATATGGAAATACATAATGCTACAATAATTTATTTATAATAGCAAAAAAGGAAGAGTATGATGGTGGTGCTTTAACTAGCTATATATAACATGATATCTGCATTCCTATTCATAGAGCCACAGTATAATAGTGCAGGAATTATACTATATAATGTATATGTGGAGCCGCCCATGACAGTATAACATGCAGATGGTGCGGCTAAATTCTTACCACACGACGTCGTTCAGGCTGTTAGAATGTATTATCATATACAAGGTGGTGGAAGGTAAAGGTTGCACACCAAGGTGACACACCAACCCATTTATAAAAATAAATTAATATATAAATTATGTTAGAAATCACTTCAAGTTAAACCACAAAATTGTATACACATGTATATATATAATACGAAAATGTGATTTTCAGAGATGAATTCGGAAAGTAGATATAGAAAGGATTGAAGAAATTAAATCCAGAATTGCAATTACTGGGAAAATATGGTTATTCACAACTTTACAAAATCACTGAAATTCTTTACAAAAATAAAGATTTTAAATGATTTTATATCTGTGATTTTGGAAATAATCATCCCTATTTCCAAAACCAAAAACAATGCACTTTTAAAATGAATGAATTTATTTTAAATGACACTTTCTATCCTTAAAATTTTCCAAAAATGTATTTACAGTTTACACTTTTCTTCACATGTTCATGCTCTCTAATATCAAACATTAATTTGGTGAAATGACAACCATATTTTCATTAAAGTTTTTTTTTTTAATTTTTTTTATTGAAAATCAGTTTTATCTACCATTCATTATGAAAAGAGTTAAAACAATTAAATTTTATAAAAAATTCAATTAACAAAAAGTATATATTTTATAGTCAGAGAGATAACGCTTAAATAAAATAGTTTGTTCAAAACTAAATAATATATAAATAAAATAAAATGAAAAATAAATAAAAAGAATAAAAAAAAGGGAGAAGAAAAAAAACAAGGATGTAATGTGTAATTTAAAACAAAAGAGCAAATTCCTAAAAAGAATACCTGAGGACACATTAATATAAACCTAAGTTGGAGCAAGAATCTAATATAAGCAAGGTTTGGTAAGCATCATATCTAGATTTGAAAGACAGGAAAAATAAGATGTGTCTCAAAAAATATGGGTAGGGGTAAACACACCACATCTAATTAGATTTGAAAAAAAGGAAACTTAATTTTTTGTCTAAACAAAACAAACAAATATAATAGATCGAACATCTGATAATTAATTTCAAGAAAGTTAATCAATCCTTTAAAATATTTTCTAAAACAAAAAGTATTCTTTGTATTAAAGATTATATGTGTTTTTAAGGTTGGACTGTTAGGGTTAAGTATCAACCACAAACAAACACAATAATAAAAAATAACATTAAAATTCATACCTCTTGTGGCACAAATGGTGTAAAGAAACACTCTATTAACTTCATAAGACTGAAAACCAAATTACAATCCACTGTTGGGACAATCTCCTTCAAGTTTGACCTGACGAATGTTATTCCAGGCTGGAAAATAGAAGAAACATCATGTCAAAATCTTTTGTTTTATCAGATAGATATAAAAAGGTATCATTTGTTTGTTTGTTGAACAAGTACCATACAACTTATTGTAAAACCCAAGCAGCTTACTATCTGAAGTTTTGTAAGGTTGATTATTACAAACATCTTACAATCTGCAGTTTTGTTAGGTTGATTATTACAAACATTTGACAATCTGCAGTTTTGTTGACAATGTTTGTTAGGTTGATTATTACAAACATCTGACAATCTGCAGTTTTGTTGACAATGTTTGCTAGGTTGATTTTTACAAACATCTGACAATCTGCAGTTTTGCTGACAATGTTTGTTAGGTTGATTATTACAAATACGTTAAATAAGAACCAAGTATATTTTCAATAGATATTTAAGTGATAATTCAATTATTTTTTCTATGAATCCAGTTTCAACATTTCCTTTAGTTGTTAACTTAAAATCTGACTACTTTATGTAAGCAAACTAAATTAGGACATGTTTAACTCTAAGTTTAAGCTAATGTTTGCACTAGTGATATTCAGTAGAATTGCCCTTTGTCATTTCCTGTAGATAAACTTTAATTACTTATATATAACATACCTCTAACAAGAATTCAAACAGGCCTTCTAATTTTTCTTTGTGTGGGTAAACAGCATCAGGTAGTTTACGGATCCAGCATTCCACAAATGGTTTCAGACCTATGTAGCTAGGCTCAAGGTATACCATACCACAACGGCTGACAGTGGCAGGAGATGCTACAGCCAAATCTTGTACTTCAAACATCATGGTCATGTTCTGAATAAAGAAAACACAGATGGTTAAAGATAAAATAAAATCTTGCATGACAGAATTCAACAATTTGATAAACAGTGTATTGTTTAGTTTAAGAAATTTCCTTTATTATAATTAGTTTAGTTGATTTTATTGTTTAAAGAATTCATTATGGAAGCAAATGGAAAGTAAAACAAATAACAAAAAAAAAATTATATATTTAATGATATATCAGATAAAATTTAATGTCATTTATTCATTTATAAATTAGTGTTAGAATTCAGAAAGAACAAATACATGCACTAAATTCAATATTTTCACAAAGTTGATCAGAGTGCTTGCTTTCTTTACGTTTTTTTTCTTGACAACATATCATGTTACGCAGACATACCTCTGACAGTTTGATGATTTCTCCACTACTTAAACAGAGCTTCTTGTTGTCATCCAGTACAGTATTCATACTCTCAATCCACACAGCATCTACAGGTCCATCAAAGACATACCAACGTTTGTTTGGATCTGTCGCTGATGATCCACCACGAATCAATGAAGACAAAATGCCATCAGTCCTGTAAAAAGAATAAGTATATAATAAAACTGAACTATCATTTAAATTGTAGAAAAAATTTCTATGAAGAAAAAGTACAGAAAACATTAGGGTGAGAGATACCAGTATGAAATTGGTTAGTATACCTTCCAACTTATAGAAAACTCATTAGTAAGTATTCATATTTGGTGTTTTTGGATGTGGAAGGAACAAAAAACATTGATCCTTACATGTAATCTCAACTATTAATAATCGAACATGGAGATGTATTCAGACTGTCATTTTTATTTAGTTTTGTTTTTAATCATTAGGTACATGAAGTTATAATGGTTTAAAAAAAACTGTCATTTTTTATTTGTTTTTTACCCTCATGACTGTATTCAAAATTACATTTTACAACTAACAGCAAATACATGATTTAGAATAAAAACAAATACTTACCATTCATGGGTCATCAAGTCAAATTCACCATACAACTGTCCCATAGTGATAGATTTAGGATTGAGAACAAATGTCATTGTTGTTTCAAACTGGGAGCCTGCTGGGGACATCTCCCCTTTGAGTGCTGTTTGTGCATTCTTTAGAACTTCATAGCACTAGAAGATGAATAACATAGCGGTACATAAAAAAACAGTAATCAAAAGTGTACACAGGAATTAATTTTTCTTGTTAACAAGAGCTGTACATGTCACAAGAATATGATTGCTTGAGTGCACATGCAGACTTTCAGAAATATTTTCAAAAATTTTTAGCGTAATTCATTCAAAGCACTTAAATAAAAATCTTTCACTTTGGATACTGAAACTTAACTAAATTTGTGACATAAAATCCCTGCTTTATTCAGTACAGACAAGCTAAAGTCTTTTTCAGGATAATTATTTTTGATTGATATATTTTTCCAAAACCTGGACATGGTGTTACAAGAATATATCACAATAATAATATTCCTATGTTTATGTACCTATTCCGTTAAATGAAATGAAATGGTCATTTTAATGATCTAACTTATCTATTTAATGTAATATAAATCCAGTAACCTACCTTTGTTTTACCAGAGCCTGTTGGACCTACCAACATAAGACCGTGTCTGACCACTGTTGTCTCAAACAGCTGTATACATTTATGTATGAAACCTAAAATATTTCAAAATTTCATTTTAACAACCATTTTACTCTATAGTTATAGAAAATATTACAGCAAGAGATTTGGAATTACCAGACTTTGTCTGACAAGCATGTCTTTTTTCCGACAAGAAACAAAATCAATACATGACATTGTTGCAACAATTTTAGACAACGATGATTATACCTGACCTCGAGACCAAACAGCAAAATTTACAGCAAAGATATCAAAATTGTACAGATGGACTAATAACAATATTTATAATGAGAGACATATGAATATGGCCTATAACAACATGTTTACATCATTACTCTGTGTCAAACTTACCTTCCACATCTTTGATTCCCATCTTTGTACAAGTCTTCCTCAATGATGTGTCTAAAGATCCATAATCAATAGGTTCTTCCCTGTTAAATAAATAATTAACAATCATCAAAAAGGAAAGGTTATTTTCAGTTCAAATCTTCAGATTTTGTGTGGGAAAAAACTTTATTAAAATAAGAATTTTTTAAAATTTGGTTTCAGTTTTCATGATAGTAAATTACACCTAAACCGGAAGCATTCTGTTTCATATGAGAAGTGTATGGGGAAGAATAAAAATGTAACAATAAAAAAATCAAACTCAGAATGGCAATCATTAATATAAAAGTATTATATATTAAATAAACAATACCAGGATTTTTGTTCATGTAAGATGGAATAAGATTTTACCGGTAATTGTTAAACTCTCAGCTTAAACTGGATAAAGATTTCTTAACTTATTCAGTTGTGACCAAAAATTGGAGAAAGATCTGGTGGTTTAAAGACTGATATCCATCAACAGACAGAATATTTATGTAAGATATTAATATACTGAGTATTTGCAAATTTTTGTTTCATCTCAAACTTAATTTTATTTCAGAGAGAAACTTTATGTGGATTAGAAAATTTAACAATGCTTAAGTAGACAGAACTCATTCTGAGTCAGAACTGACCAGTGAGCCACAAGATGACCTTGATCATTTGACTACAGTGATGTTGTTCACAAATTTTAAGAGCTTATAAACCCAAAAGTGTTAATTTTTGTTAAAAATCAGTTATAACTTAGTTATGAAAGGAACTAAAAATCTTTTCAATAGAATATCAAACAGCAAACTTTAAATTTATATAAATAAAATGGTAATAAAAAGTAAAATGGAAAAAAAAATAAATCAACAGTGCTTAACAATGGTTTATAAAACTTCTAAGGGAGGAAAGCATATATTCAAAATGATCTAACAAAATTAAAAGCGTAAAAAAACAATTTTTTTAACTAAAAAATAAAAAATTAAAATTTAAAAAAAACTACAATAACCATTAAAATCCACACATCTACCAATCATCTGATAGTTCTATAGCTGTACCTTAGCACTGAACAATTAACCATAAGCAATATGTGGTGCTACATGAAAAATATCAACCTAAAGTTTTGTGGGTGTAGATTTAAATTTTTAAACAAAACCATATTTTTTTAAAATAAACTTTAAAAAATCATGTTTATTCTTAAGGTCTGAGAAATATTTCCACACCTTTTTGTTAACATCAATTTACCAAGTATATCATGGACCAGCTGATTGTGCTTTAAAACATATTTTAACCTTTAAAACAAGTGTGAATTATTCTACCATAATAAAAATGTCCTTAATTCATGTACCACTGTCATAATATTTAAACAGGAATCAAGTTAAATATGTTAAATAAATAAAATTGTCAAAACAAACACATTGAAATCCTTATAGTATCAAAAACAAAACCATTTCTATTTTGTCTAGAAAAACAATATCCTACAGTACATATTTCTGTACTGAAGGGTGTCCATTTTCAAATATTTTTATGACAGGGCGTTGTGTGAAAATTTTACTTAGTTTATGACTTCTGGTTTGAGAGATCTAACATGAGACTCACTTATATCATGACAATGGTAAAATTTTACAAAATCTAAAACAGTTTCTACATATACTTACTCAATACTTGAAACAATGAAAAAATAAACATCATTTGTGACAATTATATGATAAATAAGTATAGTAGTTTATAGGAGTAAGTAATCATGCATTATTTGACAATACTTAATTTTTTTTTCAAAGAAATTTCTTT
Organism: Tegillarca granosa; assembly: GCA_029721355.1. Classification (NCBI taxonomy): domain Eukaryota; kingdom Metazoa; phylum Mollusca; class Bivalvia; order Arcoida; family Arcidae; genus Tegillarca; species Tegillarca granosa. Next base: position 14,597,272 of record CM056596.1, read on the forward strand.
TTTATATATACAGAATGAAAAAATGTAGATAAAAGAAACCACTACATAAGTAAAAATATTCACTTCTGGAAGATAATTTAGCCATTAATGATAAACTAATAATGTTCAATAAATTTATGATTAAATTGAAATTCAATTTCAGTGTGGATTAATTTTGAGGTTCATCCACAGCCAAAAAAATCCCGTAAATACAGAGTGAATATTTCTTTTTATAAATTAGTATGTAAACATCTTTTAAGAGTATGAGACATGAATTTAATAAGGATACCAGTGATATAGTACAAAGAATATAGAAAAAGGTCTAGGTCTATTACATAGAATGTTTAAAGGGAGATAATTCAAATAGATGCATAGTGATGAAAGCAGAATATTCAGAGAAACGAGATAAATATATCTTTATTAGGAACATGTTACGATAATTACAAGGAATTTATCAGTATAAATGCAATGGTAAATCTATAAATATTTCTTACTTGATATTAGGGAACAGATCAGAGACGATACCATTGAAGAGTTTCAAATCTTCTACTAAGAATTTGGGTACATTGACATCACGGATAGCTCTTAACGCTATTAGTTCCTGTAATACAAAATAAAAACAGTTTAGAGTTTTTACAATATTGGGATGTATCTACTGACATGGTCAAGGATTATTACAGTCTGATTAATGCAATTTGATGTCAAAATATGCTTGTTGGATTTTTTTTTGATATTTTAAGTTCATACCTCATTCATGTCTGGATACTGTCGTTTGAGGTTACCAGCTGCTGAGATGACAGACTTTACTGCTCTCATACCAAAGTCATAATGATCCTGTGAACTAAGCTGTTCTGATGAAAGTTTAAAGGTTGATACAATTTTCTTTGACAAAGCTCTAGCTTCAGAGAAACCAAATGAAAATAAACTGATTTCAGCAATCAAGGCATAATCAGGTACCATCATGGCTACAGGACGGAACAAAGCCTGTTAAATGTATAAAAGAACAAAATTATTAACCATCAACTGTTGTAAGCAGATAAGCATGTTAGTCATTGATCATCTAATATGAAATAAGATCTCAGTTAAAGTAAAAAACTTATCATTTCCAAAAGTTAAAGTACCTAATTCCTTCCATACTGACTAGATGAAAAATTCCAATAAAAAGGAGGATCACAAACAAGAGAAAACAGGATGGTTTAAAATACCATTGTTACTAAAACCCAAACAGAAGATTTAAAGGCCTGAATGTGAAATACTAGGGTCCCTAAAAATGTGAATATTTCACTTTCCTTTTTCTTTGTTTTTTTTTTCAATTTCAAATTCATTTACACAACAGAGATAAATTCATATGCAAAAAAATTTCTGTAATAAAAAATAAATGCATTGACACTTTTCAATATCAGTTACTTTTTTTTTGTTTGACATTCTGGAAATGTTTCAATTTTAATTTTTTGACAAATTAGTTAATGATTCAATAGTAGATTCATAATTTATTTTATTCATAAAGATATGGTAACATTAATTTTGAATTAAGAATTTGTGTTTTATATAGACCTTTAAGTTGTCAGGCAACTCAGTTCTGCCAGCATAACCTGGATTCATGGTGATAAATACAGCACATGATGGCTTCAACACTAACTCAACACCTTCAAAAACAAATCTGTCCACCTAAAAATGTCAATAAATATTATATAATAACATCATAAATACATTTTCATAAAGTAATTATGTCTAAATAAAAAATCAATATAAGTTTTATCTTTTTTGTGCAAACATGCAAAAATATTCAATATCATTTTAACTTACTTTTTCAATATTTTTAATTAAAAAACTTTTAAATGAAGAGAAAATTCATTAAAGACTTTGTCATTACTTACTAGATGAACAACTGGAATCAAACTCCAGATGATAAAGCTATTGATTGATCACTTAAATTATCATTTACCAAATGTTTCTCGACTATGATTGGTCATGATCACTTACAATATGTTTATTCTGGATCATGACTTGTCAGAATCTGTTACATACCTTGGCTTCTAGAGCTTTTTGTATAGTAATAATTTGCATGGCAACCACTGAGAGTACTTCAATGTTAATACGGTTGAACTCATCAAAACATGCCCAAGCACCAGAACTTTATACAGAATAAAAATTAAGATAGACTAGACAGGTTAGCAGTGAGAAGGCATGGCAATATGAACAGAGGGTACTAAAGGGTAATACACAGGAATAGTAAGCAGTATTTGATATAGTTAATATTACAGTCACAAGCCTCTGTAATCCTCCTCCTAAAAATATCTTTTCTGATAAGCATGTTCAATTTTTCTTTTTTTCAAAATCTTTTTCTGAAAATCATTACAAATAAATTTGTGTACAATCTCAAGTTAAGTTTTCTTTGCTATTATAATATATAAATAACAATGTCAAGTGTTGCCACACATTTTTGTGTAAATAACAATTAGAATTTTGATCTTATAAAGATATAGAAAGCTGATTTATTTAAAGGCTTGATTCATATAACACTAATTAGATCAAATATAAAATATTTCAAAAGAAAATGAATTTTGAATTTTTTTTTATTACCAAACAGTTTCATTTTTATAACAAACTTAAGTTGTCTCCCTTTAGCATTAATAAACTTATATCAATGTGAAATTTTTTAAAAAGTGTTTTTTCCTGTAAAAAATTATTTAACAGTCTGATATTTAAATGAATTCATTAAAAATTCATCATGAAGATTTAAAAATTTGCTTTTCACTTTAGCAAACACTTGTGAATAAGTGAATTTGCCATAAACTAATCCATCTTGTTTTGTATGACAAAATAGGTATATAATCAACTGATTGGTAATAAAATTAATCTTCTGTCGATTAGAAAAGTATCATAATTTCTATGTCTAAATATCAAGTGTAATATAAATATCTAGCATCTGTTGTTTAGCTATCACAGTTTTTAACTAGATCACAGTTCCGTTTTTCACCAATTTGCATTAACTCTTCAAACTTGAAAGAAGAAATCAAGTTTTGTTAATAAATTATTTTATATTTAGGCATAGAAAGATCAATATCCTGAAAAGAAGAATATCTATATAAGTTTTCTATTGCTGAACAGAAAAATGACTTATTGTTACAGAAATAATACATTATAAATTGACAGTAATTTTGGTATTTATTTTCGTAATGATATTTTTATTTTGGAATAATCAGACCAATACATCATAAAAAAAATTTTTGATTAATATTTCTATTAATCTTCAGAGCTCAAAAATCTTTAGCAGGATATTTATAAGTAGAAGTTTTAGAAAAATGAGATAGCTTGTCTGCATATTCTGTGTTAACGAGAGGTTATTTAAAGCATGGACTATTCTGTGGTAGTATACAGGCAATCTAAAAGAATAGAAACATTTAAAATGTCATTATCTTGGATACTTAATAATTAAACAGTACAGAATGAAGCAGTAAGCTTCAAGCTTAAATATAAGGATTCTGCAAGTTTTTTATCAACAATGCCCTTATTTTAGAGGCAAGCAGTGGCTAAAGCTATCATACCATTCAAAGCCATATTTAGATCTGAACAGGTCTAAAAATCATTGAACATTTAGAATTATTACTAGAGATAAGAAAGTTCAATTTGTAAAGCATTTTATGAAATGGCATTGGATAGACAAGAAATATCTGACAGGAAGACAAGGTTTGTGAAAATATTATATATACCACAAGACAAAAATGCTTTACAAAATGAAACTAATTCTAATATAATCTACTGAAATAAAGCAGAATTACTGCAAATTACTTAACATATGTGTTATCTATAAAACAGCTAGCTGACTAATCATGTTACTAAATACTTTATCTCAATAGGGTACATGAAAGGCTACAGACTAGTTTGAAAAGAAATATGTCTAGCTACGCTGAATGTGTCTGAATCATCAATATTAGAAATGTACAAAAGAAATCAGTGTAACTGATCACAGCTTCCTTCTATGTCTAAGTGAATGTCACTTCCACAGAAATGTTGGTCATGTGTGATAAATACATACTGCTACTTTAAGTGTATATGTAAAATATGAAAACTAGGTGAAAACTGTTAGTGTGAGCTGTAACATGAGATAAGAAGTGATTCTAATTCTACTTGAGTTGCTGTAAAAATGACATTTATAAAGTACTACAGTAATATGGAACTCTTACACCTTTCTCATGACTTATTTCTTGATGTTTGAAAATTCTTGGGTAAAACCCAGACAACTTCCTTCAACTGGGTAAAGAGATGACAAGCTAAGATATGTTTGTACAATGATATCACCTGCATTTAAAATTGAAGTGGCGGCCTTCACATGATGGAAATGAATAGCAAATGCTTTGAGTTGTCTGCCATTGAAAAAAAAAATACAGGTTTATGGTTTTATATGGTTTTCTAGAGCTCTTATTAAACTTTGTAGATTTAAATTCATGGAAGAAGTAAGAATCTTCTGCATAGGTTAATGATGAGCATCTTCAGGAATGTTTTGGTGCAAGACATAAGACCTTAACTTTAAGTACATGTATCATTAGAATTTTAAAGCAAGTGGTAGTGGTTTGTTCTTTAAAATGGTAAGATATCACAGACCAGCAAAGCATTGTAAGATTGGATAACTGAGACAGATATACTATTGACATAGGTCAACAAAAACAAAATTAAATCTAAAGATTTACATGCTAGTATATGTACATACATACATACATATATATATATATATATATATATATATATATATATATATATATATATATATATATATATATATATATGCATGCATTAAAAAAATAACAGTTAACATACGGGAGATAATGGAATGATGTTTTATGCTCAAAATGAAGAGACAAAATTTCTTATATAATAACGCTCTAGCTGAGAAAGCTGCTTATAAGTTCCATGCTTTGTGCAAGGAAACATCCACATACCATGCTGGATAAATACCAAGACATACCGGTAAATGATTTTTAATGCAAAGAAAAAAATATAATGATTAAAATATATGCATAGTGCATCTATTTTCCACATGAAATATCAAAACATTGATGCATAAAATTTAAAATGTCTGATATAAAATTCATTTTCCCTCAATTTTCAAAAAAGAAAATGTATTTAAAAAATATCAAAATTTGTGTCATAAAAAATTATTTTTTCTTCAATTTTGATTTTTTAAAAAGTATGTCTTTTGGGTTGTTTATTTAATCCAACAAGGTATATAGAATGTTAACTAGAATTGATAACTAGGGTATAAGGTAGAGATGTTATCCATCTCCTCACCCTCTGTTGTTGAGCTTTCTGTATGGTTGTAATCTGTTGGGCAACAACAGACAATACTTCAATATCAATACGATTGAACTCGTCAAAACAAGCCCACGCTCCAGCACTGTAAAATTAATTACAAATTAAAAAGTTAATTATAAATTAATACACACCACCATAAATGATGAATGAAAAACTTCGTACTAAATACGGGATTTCAAGTTCAAAAATAAAAATAAAAACAATTCTGAGTTAAAGGATTGACTATAAAATCCTAGATGAATGTTTGTACATAATTCAAACAGAAAAGTACATGTTATTGGGGATATCAGAGTTGTTTTCTTGAAATCCTGTGTTAAAAAAGAAAGTTTTATATCTTCCGTCATATGTCTACAATTAAGAAATGTATTATTAATTTTTTTATAAAAAAAAATCATATAATTCACACAAAATTCTTTTTTTTTTTTAAATTAAACGGTTATTTCACAATGTAAACATTTACATTATGAATAACAATTTCAAAAAATTTCAAAATGACAAAAAAAATCCCATCATAAAAACAAAAAACATACATGAACATGTAAATATTATGAAAGTGAAAAAAAACTAATAACAATTTTAATGCCAAAGAACGAAACTAATAGAGTCAAATTCTAATTTGGAAACTATACCCATCATTTTTCCATTTAAATAAAAATAGAGTTGTTTATGAAGAATACCATTTTACAAAAATATTTATAAAAAAAAAACCCACAAAATTATAAATATATACATCTAGTAATGTTACATGAAGTTATTATACATGTACTTGAAATTAAAAAAAAAAGAAGAAGATAGTAATATTTTTCAATACCCACAATTCCTTATCCAGGGAAACAGGATAGGCAGTATTACTGATGGATACACATACAGATTTTGCTTTAAAAGCCATTTTAAAATGGTTACAAAATTATACATATTTTAGATACATACCTAGCAAGTCCTTTGAAGAATTTACCCATAGCCATAAAGTCCAGCTGATCAGAACAATTAAATACCACACACTGGTTAGCCATGGCCTTGGCCAAATCCTACAACAGAAATAAATGTAACAATTATAATGATGAAATGCAAAATAAATAAAGAACAATTCTATTTAGAGTGTCATTTTTATTTTGTTCTTTCATGTTCCTAGGTAAATAAAATAATAAGGCCTGTAACAAACTGAACTACTACTTAGGAAGGCAACTCTTACCTTCTCTCCATGTTTAAGGTTTTAGATGATGAGTGGTCTAAAGGGTGTAACTTTAGATCACCTCTCACCCTTAAGGTTCAATTCCTGCTCAGGGGCAAATTCCAGTGTGACATTCTGGTTTCCTCTATCATTCCAGAACTGATATAAGTGAAAGAATACACCATCACTCAACTCCAATCCACTCTCAAAGTTAGTTTTTAATGTATGGTATAAGTTCTTACCTTTGTTGTTTCTGTTTTTCCTGTACCTGCAGGTCCAGCTGGAGCACCACCAAACTTCAAATGTAAGGCACCAGTAAGTGTAAGGTAACATCTATAAAACACATGTTCTAAATTACTGATATTTCAAAACAGTTCTATTCCACTATTTTCTTCATCATTTCATATATAATACTTTAATTGAAACAATTGTTTTACTATTCAAAAGTTAAAAATTTAGTTATGAAACTTCAAAAATGTTAACCAGAACATTCCACCGAACACTGAAAAGTTTTCATTGGTACATCAAACACAAAAATAATTCTGTGACATATTGCTTCTTGATCTGTTGTCAAGCAAAGTCAGTGATTACCAAGGATGAACAATTACAGATCTGCAAAATACATACAGGTACAATTTTAATCATATATTACCTGTCAGTCAATGGTGTAATGACCAAACGTAAGGTGTTTCCCAAGTACTCATAACCATAAGGAAATCTAGCATTTACAGCACGGATCCACATATTCTCATCTTCCCAATAATATCTGGAAAAAAAATATAGTAAAATAATTGAAATTAAATCTAAAATTATTAACACTTACAAGATCTTTCAAATCAATATAGGAAAACTGATAGTTGTGTAAATTTGTTAAATATCAGACAGAAAATTGACTAGTTTTAATGTTTCTAATAAATGCAGCCATTTTAAAATTCACTGTTTAAAGAAAAAGTGTTCAAATAAAACAATAATCTTAAATCTTTTTGCTAAATTACTACTTACTGGTTATAAAAAAATCATCTTGTTTAGTAAATAAATGAGATTTTATGTACTATCTAAGTTTATTTCACTTAAACCAAGATTTTACTAAGACCAAAGAAATTACCTGAGTTGACTAATCCATTCAAAATCATTTGGATTTGCCACATTTTCTTCCACCATACGAGAGACAACATCACGAGCGTGCACTTCAATTACAATCAAGGCAGATAATGTCATACGTCCAATCTTTGTTAGATCTGTTCTAACAAGTAATCTTAAATCGTCCAATTGTTTCAACAATATTTCAAATCGTTCCTTTAGATTTTTTTCTTCTAAGGCTTTTGTGACCTCACTTGTCCAGTAAGTCTGACAACCACATATAACTACTTGTCCTGGCCATTTAAGTACCCAATCTGTTCTAGGTGTCTGCAACAAAAAAAATCATATAATGAAAAATACATTTATCAAATATGAGAGTCTATTAGTGGTTGGTACTCTTACCCCAAACTATTCATATAATATTAATTTTCATGTTTAAGATTATTTTGATATAAAATGGTTTCAATTTTAACAACTAATCTCAATCTATCTTCAGGAATCACCTATCTCATGTTTATACAGTTCTTTAATTATTTCCAATGAATATCATCTATCTCATATTCATGCAGATGTAAAATTGTAATAAATGGGTACAGATATGAAATCTGATAATTTGGTAATTTTCAATAAAAACAAGTGTTGTCTAAGACTTTGTGGTTAGCCTGTTCCCTAACTAGTAGAAGCTTTAATTTGTGTCAGAAGACAAAACTTACAACAAGATAATCTTCTAATGCATCTTTTATAATCAACCTCATGCTTTCTTTCATGCAAGTTTCAATCTCCAACATCCAATCTTCAACATTCCCTGTAGGATAGAGTTTTTGTCGGAACTGTACAGCTTCTCCTTCACCCGAGTACATCCAGGTAATTTGTAGATCATCTTCAAACTTGAGCTGTTAGTTAAATAATTCAATGTAATTAAAATCAATGTTATAATTTATTTTCAATTATAATATTTTAACTCCACAACTGCATGCATTTACTTGTCCAAACTTAAAATAATTTTCAAAACATTTTGTTTAAATTTCAAAAAAAAAAAAAAAATAAATAAATAAATAAATAAAATAAAATAAATAAATAAATAAATAAACAAATAAGTAAATAAAAATAAATAAATAGATAAAATTTTAAAATTCAAACCATTAATTAAAACAGTAAAGATACTTTGACAAATTTTTACATTGCCAATAAGTGACATGGATCAAATTATTCTTTATTATAAAAGTGAATTGTGAATCAACCGACAGTACATGTATACTGTTTATACATGTAGTACTTACTCTAGCAATATTTTCAAAACACTTCCTCAAATGTGGTTGTACTGCAGTTGGATCCTTGGTCTGTGACAAAATCTCTAACAACTCATCATCAGATAAGAAGTAAAATCGTGGAAATGAGTTACGTTTGGTTTCCAAGTACTCACTAAGTCCTTTCTGTACCTGTTCCAAGAGCTTGTTACATTCCCTGAGGTTGTCCAGTAGACGGCTGTCTGGACAAAGGGAGATAACCTGTCAAATTAAAAAGTATATCTTAAAATAAAAATGTTGATTTCTTCCTCCTTGAAAAAAAACATGCATTACCAGGATTCATATAGAAAGCCGCACTTCACGAGAAATATATATAAAAATATAAGAACAATTATTGTGCCAACAAAGTGATAAAGCTCAAATGTTTTTTTGTTCAAGAGAACAGCTGAAATACATGATTTAACTTAAATGTGGAGTCTAATTATAAAGTAACAATTACAGGTAAAATAATGATTTACTAGGTAGTAATGACCTTTCTAAACCTTCTTGTTTATTTGTTTAGTAAAAACAAATATCAGCCACAGTACCTGAGGATTATCTCTGGCATTTTTCATCATTTTTCTCCACATTCTCTCCATAGTCTGATAACGTTTGCTCTCTACTGGCAGCTGACGATTGATATCATCTGAACTAAAGATAGGTTCTAAATAGAGCCATGACCTTTGACACTGTAACCACTCGTCCAAGACATCCTGTAATAATAAAGTACACATGTTGATTCTCATTTTACAAAACCTTTATAATTTTAGTTTAATTAAGATATTTCAATCCTCTTCTAAGTAAACATTTTTTTTTATTAAACCTCTAAATTGGTTGTTGATAGAGCAAAGTTATAGGTACATGTATTAAGAAAATTTTGACATCGAAGATTACTGAATTTGGAATCTCATTTAGAAGTTACAGTTGTGTGAATTATTTTGCCAATAAACACAATGACCAATGTCATCCAAATTTAATCATTATTCCATGAATTATCTTAAGAAAACAACTTTGACGCTGAACTGACTGTCCAACCACCAATAGTCTGATATCCAAGATTAAGGAATATCTAAAAAAAAAACCTGGTTAAAAATGAGAAACCAAATCACAAGAACTAATAATTTTTCAAATTAAATCAAGGAAAGGTTGCTCAAGTTACAGATGTTTTATTGTATATTTTACCTGAGTGGTTTTAAGTTTGTTTTCCCAGTTATTTATACGATCTTCAAATGGTTTCTTGTATGGCGAGAAGGTCATACTTTGTGTCATTACAATATGATCATCTAACAACTGAGATGTTTCTTCAGAAGCTCGGATGATGTAAGTTCCTGTTTCTTTGTATGGTAATATCTCAAACTGTACTGGATCCCATTCTTTTTCCATCTTGTCCAATGCCTAAAGATTATTTAGTGTTTGAAATAGATAAGTTTTTTCAATATAAAAGTATGAAAAGGTCAATGTAGATAAATTATATGCAATAAAAAAATAAAATTTAAAGAAATTACTAACTTTAATGATATGGGTTTCAAAAGAGATTTTGACTCAAGATTTACAACTTGAGTTCATTCATATAACCATTATTTAGTTTCTTAAATATTTCATAGTGATCAAATGGATGAACATCTCCAATTTAATCAGAGATAATAAGTTTCTGTTTAACAACTTTAGCAATGATTCCGATTCATCTAACATCTTTCTAAAACCTTCTTTCATAAATCTCTATATCAATCAACAATCCTAGTTTTACAAGAGATGAAATTCAAAGACAAAGACAGTGTGTTGGAACCACCAAGCATCACATTTACTTATATCTATAAATGTATAAAGACAAATACCTGTTCAATGGAGTACTCTTTGCCTGCAACCTCTGCCACTTTAGTGATGACTGTAATGTGATCCTGCAACTTCATTTCTAAACATTTACTGAATGTTAGGTTAGCTTTAGGCTTGATGGGAAAACCAAGATCTGCTGAAAGCTATAATATGTAAAATAATGATAAATAAGGAATTGTTAGAAACATAACTCATCCCTATAAAGATGTGATTTACTCTTGATGGCTGTTAAAGAAAAATGAAAGCTTTTATTTCAATAATAATCATATTTATAATATTTATACACAAAATGTGTCTCAATACACATATACACTGACATGTTATATTTGAATATTTTATAAGAAGCAAAATAAATATACCTGATCCCAATGTCTGCTTCTCATACCAGGATTACGTAAGCCCTGGATCAGGGGTATATATGGTTTGAATTGTTCTATGGCACCTTTAATTTCTGATGCAACCTGTTGTACACCTGAAATGAAAGAAAAAAATAACCTGGTATTAAAATGGATAATTTGATCTTAAGTATAGACCATGTAGTCAGAAGAATATCATAGCTGGTCTTCAATCTAGTCCATCATAAACTTTTCACATATGTTTTTGAAAAAAAAAAAAAAAACAACAAAACTTTTTAACCAAATACTAGTACTTAATTTATGCTTAGACTTGGCATGATAAAAGTTCTCTATAAATTTAATTTTAATCGATTTTTCTAGTCTTACCTGGCATTTCATTGAATATTTTGACAGATTTATGCATGGTTTTGTATGCATCATTAACATTCTTCTCCAACTCTTCAGCATTGATAGTTGTTAATGGATCATTCATCCAGCTTTCATACCATCTCTGCCAGTCAGATACAGAGATCCACAGATTACGGAATGGCTCAAAATCTTTGACAAGTTTGCCCAGTTTATCATACTGAAAAAAATCAATCATTAAATGAATTAATTCTAAGCATAATGTTAAATTAAACATTTTCAAATATGTGTTTAATATTATAACCTGATAGGACAATATAACTTTTTTAAACAGTGTTTGGAATTTAGAGCAATTAGAAAAATAAAACTAATACATGTAATTGAACTTGAATTTAAACATTATTTCCATTTCTTACATCTAGATTTTATCGTCCCTTATAAAACTTTTAAGAAAGTCTTATCTGCATATGAAGAAATGATGCAAATTCTGCTGTAACACTTCACCAAATTTTTCAGTCAATTGAAAATATGTTTCACATAATTATGGAAATTGTGTTGTGACTGAAGTTAAACTGGCAACTATAGAGTGAATTGCTTAAGATGAAAATATGATACTATAGGATGAAGACATAAAATCTCAACTAAGTAATGAATATGAAGATTTGTAAAAATTACTCATCCATTGATAAAAGCCAAGTAAATGATAGTTATTTTGAATTAAAACTTTCTGAATCAACAAGTATTACATACATTTGTAACTGGCATTCCAAACAATCTTTCTCTATTGTTGTATGTTGATGCTAAACCTTGTGCTTCCTTCAGTTGTTTGTTGACTCTGCGAAGTTCATTAGCAATTTCATGAGCCTTGCTTACTTCAGTGTGGGCTGCCATGCCAGCCACTACCATCTGTAAATACACACAAGTTGTAAATTAGAAACAGTATATTTCTACTGATTATATGTCTACTGATATCCTCAACATTTTTCCTAGTTGTCGTAGCAAAAATATGTGAACCCTCAAAACCAACTTTCCTAGCATAAGAATGATACATAACCTAGGCTATGATAAAAGTTTTAGAAACTTGCTCAAATGATGTAATCATTATGCACAATTCATACTACACAAATATAAATATCTGCTATCTGTATTAATTATAACTGTTAGACAGTACTGTTTTTATTTAGTTGAAATACTAGAGTTGTGAGTTAAGATCATGTGGTCAAGTTCCTCTGTTAGAATATTTTACCTGGAGAGTGTCCAAGCGATCATTAAAGTTGCCTTGATCAGACTGTTGTAATTTACGGAATCTGTCTTCATCTTCATCTAGTTGTAGTGAAGTCTGTTCCATTTGACGTTCAATCTTGTGTGGCCAACCAATGGCAGTCCATCTAGAAAAGTGAGCAAATTGTTTCTAACATAGTATATTTTCAATGATTACAGAATCATTTTTCTCTAAAACCATGTTAAATCCAAAATCATTACCTCGTCTCATTGGCTTTAAAGGAAAATCAAATTTATCAAGTTATTATTGTATGCAATTTAAAAGTCAGGATTCATAAATTAAGTGTTCAAGACCTTCAAATTTCATACGGATCTGTAATATTTTGTAATTTGAAATATTCTGTATGTCAGATAAGAATTCCAGCCTAATGTACAAGACTATACCCTGTGAATTTTGAGTAACTTTACATTAAAAATTAATACATTTACTACCGAGTTTTTTTAATTTTGTAGATGAATCAAAGTCAGGTTCTTACAACCATAATATAAACATTGTTGTCAAGAGTAGAAAATAAAACAGAATATAAATACATGTAAAAGCATTATATCATCCATAAATACCAGTACTTACTTTGCATTAAAATCATCTTGGGACAAGTTATAATAGAAGTCCTCTATTAGTTCATAATCATCCATGGCTTTATCAATAAGTTCCTAAAAACAATCCAAGAAATGTTAAAATTTTACAAAGGCATTACATTTTAATTCAAACATAGATTTTTTTGTAACTTATTTGTATTCATGGCAAAAAAGAATAATGGATATTCAACTTTACAGTCAAGAGATAATCTAACTTAAACCACAATATCACCTGCAGAAATCTATTTCTGTGAATTCCTGAGAAATTTTCTTTCATGTCATGCATACTTTTATTTTTTAAAGAAAAACTGTTATTAATTTTTTTAATGCCCAAGTGATTGTTGAAAGAACCCAGGGATCTTGTGCCTATTTAAAAAATTATGGCTATTAAAATTAGAAAAATATAAATTCAACTACTACTCATTTTAATTCAATATGTATTTTATTAAAAGTTATAAATATTAAAATTCATATTTGAAAAGTTGAACCATATGCTAATATATTTTGATAACAAATTTATAACTTTTTATGTAAATGTAAAGTAAAATTTTAATTAAGAAAAACAATAGCAAAAATTGGGGGAAAAAACACCGACACTTGAACTGAAACTGTACTATTCATTTACAGAACAATCATGGTACTACCTAAGGTAGTAAGTTTTATGTTATGGTATATTTGAGATGTACTTACCTGATGTTCCTTGAGTTTGTCAGGTATACCTTTCATCCATTCCCTCATATCAGACAACTCCTCAATACAATTTGGTTTGTCATATAGCTTCCTACTGATTGCCTTGAATTCTTCACAGGCCTGAAAATAAAGATGTACAGTTTTTATTTCATGAACGGTAAAATGGTTAAAAATGAAAATCATAAAAATATTGCTCAAAAATGTTTGCAAACAATAAGTAATGTTAAATATACCTGTTAAACTTACAAGGATATCAAACATCTATAAACATGCATTAAAAAACTGGAATAACAATTTCTTTCTATTATCACAACATAAATTTCATACTGCATATGAAAACATTTACATTTATAAAAAAGATAATTTACTAAAAGACAAAAATTCTACTGAATTCATAGATAGCAAACATTAAAGATAAAAAATTGTGAAATCTGAGTTCCATAATTATTACTTTAATTGATTGCCAATGTGAAAATATAAAATCAGAGAGAAAAAAATCTCTGAAATAAAGCTTATCAGAACATGTCTCAAAAATATTAAATTACCGGTATATCTATATGGAATTCTATTTTTCTTAAAATAATACTATCTATTAATTTAAAATCTTACATCATCAGCTTGTTTTCTAAGTTGTCTTGCCAGTAATTCTAACACAGCATTGCTAAGATTCTTCCTTTTTTTGGCCAGATTTTGCCTAACAGAGTCTGTATTGATCCAGAATGGACCAATCATGATATTACTTGGTACTGTGGCTTCTATAATCTCCTTCTCTTGTAGGTGCATCTCTACTTCCTTCTTTACCTCTTGTGCTGAATGTTCCTGTCCTTCATATTCTCTGTAAGTTATATGTATTGAGTTATAGATACAGCAGGAACATAGTTTTTCAGGCAGCCTGAGTTTTTAAAAGTTGGCAAATCATGTAATAAATTGCTTGGTGGAAAGAAATTACTGTGATTACAATTCTTCTAAACTAAGCCTTGTTATGCTGTGAAATAATTGTGTTTCTAGCCTGAATAATCTTTAAGAGCAGTTGTAATACCAGTGTGTCTGTCCTGTACATTTATTTCATCAAAACTCTTCAACCAAAAGTTTCAACATTTGTCATGAAAACATTTAAACATTGATGTCCAAACTTACAATGATTCACACACCAGAAATATGATATAAGTTCATCTGTACTTAATACAAGCAATGTTTGCAAAACTTGACTTGCACAAATACTTACGCTACATATTGATTGATATCCATATTCATGAGTTCTAAATATTTCTCATATTCTCTAGCATAGGCCTTCATTGGTATAACAGCTTTACGTATAGCATTGATGATGTTGTTTCTCAAATCTTCCACTGGTGGTTCATGTTCACCCACAGACTCTAACAATGGAGTACCTGACCAGAATATGTCTTCAAGAATATACTGAAAATGTACGAGTACACAAACAAGTTTTTTAATTGTGACTATTTTTGCAAAATGATGTTAATACTTTGAATATGCAAGTGACATCTACTGTTGAAATTCATCTTCGGGGAACAGTACTTATTATTTTTGCAACTCTGTGCTTTATTTAAAGTGTTATATATCCCAAATAATAAAATTTTACATAATAAAACAAGGTAACAAAAGTATGATCATTGAAAAGTTTCCACATAATGCATCAAAATTTTATTAATATTTAACACTTTATGTGTACATAAAAACCTGGATTAACTGCCATTAAAAGCTTGGTCAAAGGGGATGCCAATCTATCATAGGAGGATAATAAAGAAAACACATATGAAAGGGATTTGGAGACATTTTGCAAATAAAAATAATCATGATGGAAAGTTGGAAAATTTGGATAAAATCAAATTGTGCTCTCTCTCTCTCTCTCTTTCATACCTTAAATCAAATTAATTATTCATATCATATTAAATGTTGCAATTACTGTTATTTTGTTTTGTTTTTTTTTTCGGTATAACGCCCATTTTGTATATACATCAAATGTTTCTGTACAATTTTTCCATGATTAAATTAATAGTGGGTAGTAAAGACTTGTTACCTTCTCTAACTGAGGTATACTGTGTGTAGCCTGGATTCCTTTGTCGAATAAGCTGACTAACATGGTTTCAAAACTATTGATGTTGGTACTGAAATGAGCTCCTTGGTTGTCAAGTAACAGATCTACCAGAAACAATGCATTTCTTTTTGGCCTAAAAAAGTAAAAGTTCAATCATCAAAAGATTTAAATACTTGTGTAAATAATGTCAACATTTGAGAGGGAAAGGGGTGAAAATAAAACTGATTGATTTGAAAAAATATATTCACTTTTATATTTTATTAAATCCGATTATAATTTTAAATCTCTGGTCTTTTTTAAAGTATTAGATTTAAGAAGTTTTCATGGATACCACTACAGATAAATTTCAAAATCTACAAATACATCTTTATTTGTATTATTATGAAACCCAACATACAATGAACATATATACACTTACTTAAATGAGCTGTTTATAAGATCCTTTCCCCATACAAAATCCTCTTCCATTGCCAGTGTAGAGTGACATGCATCTAGTGTCATTTGTGTGAAGGTCACCAGTGAATCTTGAACAAGATACCTCATTGAGTCCTGTCATTGATATAAATAATTTAATAGCAATGTGACAAAGTGGTTCACTTGTATATATAGTCAAATAAAATAAAATGTAACCAAACATTTACACTTTACAGATGTTCACACCAGAATGTATGACACTGATTTTTCCATATTCATTCAAGCATGTTAAATAAAAGTCTTTTTTTTTCACTGACCATGTGTTTTAATGAAAGACATTATGATGTCTGCATTTTTAATCATTTTGAGCATTATAAAGCTAAAACAAGTTTACTACTCTTAAAAATATTCTAAGAAAAGAAATTCCTAATGAATACTAATATCTGTCTGAAGTACAGCTTAGCTAACTTGTTCATCTAATCCATCACAAAACATGAAACTTTGACCTTTTGTTAAAAAGACTTGGGCTATATGTATAAATTTAGTTCTTCTGTACTTCAAGCAGGCCAGTTAATACAGAAATATTCTGACCATATGTCCAACCAAAAATATATTTTTTAAACTATAAGAATACAAAATTTCATTAAAACACTAAATGAAATTTTTGTAAGCAGTCGAATCAAGATAAGATGATAATCTTTAATTTTTTCCTGAAAGACAAATTTTTTATTAACAATATTCACTCATTACCTGCATTATAAATTTGACCATTTCCATGAATTTCTTTAGTTTTGATATCTGATAGACTTCCCAATTTGTCTCATGAATATTAAACCATCCTTTACCAACATCTCTTAGTGAAGTTCTGATTGCTGCTCTTAAAGTTGTAATCCAACTGTCCTTCAGGAACAGAGAAACCTGAAATTAAACACAGAAAAACTGAAATGTATATCAAGATATATTTACCAAAGATTTAAATGTTTCACAATGTATATATATGTGCATGTATGTATTCATATTCCACTCACATAAATTGAAGATACCAGTAGTGTGAATTTTAAATTCTACTTTAAATAAACATAAATATGTCATATCTGTTTAATTTACGAATTTGGTCAACTTCCCCAGACAATATATTTTTTATTTTTATTCTACGTCATAAAAGAACTAAAGGTACATGTATAGATTATTCATCAAGCATTAAGAAAAAATATAACTGATCAACTTAGGTCCAGAAGAAACCATAAATTTGTGGACACTTTCCAGAAAATGTCTACGTTTATTTCTGTATCTTACCACAATTGTAAAAAGTGATCAACAAGAATATCAAAGTAATAATTACCTGAGAAGTAGCTTGTGATTGTGTTTGTTCAAATTCCTCCAACCTCATTGGTTTAGTAGTTGGTATATGATAGAGTGACATGGTAGCTACCTTGTTACACTCAGTTCTCACTTTACCAATAGCTCCAATACTCTCCTCTCTTGTCAGGAGAGAGTTGAATCCAAACTTGTCTATCTTCTCATCAAAGGCATATACAGGTACATCCATACAACAACCTTGAAATTTTAAAATATTTACAATTACCAATCAGGTATCATGTTGATTATATGTGTGATTATTTTCAATGATTATGCAGGATTAGATACATGATGATCCCAATTGACAGAGAGCAGAAGACTTTCCCTACAGCAATACTGGTTGAGTTCTAGGATGTTATGCATTTGGCTACAACACTTTTTATTTAGGTAAAGCCTAGATATATTTTCTAATATTGTATGTATCCTAAGAAATTTTGGAATTTACTTCTATATGGACAGTAATTACCAGTAGCCATATCTGACCATACCACCTTTTATTTAAAACCTTAAATGCAAAAATTAACAAAAAGTTGACACAGTAGTATGTCTTTGACTGCCAAAAAAGCATACTGGCAGTTAAAACACCATATCTGCATTAACATATGCTCATCGAAAGACATTGGCTGTTGCTGTTTGTGCCCAGTGAAGGACAAGTTATTCTGTGCTTTGTGAGAAACTAAATATGTGCAGCATGCAATAAATGTCAAGACTTACCTTTCTCTGGAACATCTAATGCTAATTCCTGTGGTTTTGTTACAAAAGCAAATGTAAATGGATCATCTTCTACTGTTTTATCAAATATAATCTTGTTCATTGATCTACAGAAGTCTATATTGACCTCCTTCTCTAAAACTTGTATGTAATCTTCAAGTCTCCTGTAACAATGAATATATATAATTGTTATAACACATTACTAGTGTTTCACAAAGTTCAATTGTAGAAAAAAACTAGTTAAAAAAAGAAGAACAAAGAAAAAAAATGGCTTATAACAAAAATATTATAAATGAATTGAGAAAAGGAATGACCTCTTTTAAAACAATTAACTGGTATACTCGGTATAGCAAATTTAGATTTTTACAAAAAATCAACTCTTAAATTAACATGGATTGATCTTTTTTAAAGACATATTCATGGTTTATGAAGTAAAACATAAAATCTATATTTGATAAAGTTTTTAATATAATTCATTTATGGTTTTTTTTAATAGTTTTTTTCCATGACCACAATGAGTTAAAAGTTTATAATCACAAAAAATCTCATCATAGAATTTATCTATCTAATCTATGTACCCTTTGTCTTTAGATAGTCCAGGTGAGCTTCTAGCACATTCAATCATTCTTTTTAATGAAGCTTGGTCAAGTTCTCCAACACCATCCATAGGCATACAATCAATATACAGATTATACCGAAGTAAAGCTTCTGTCTCTTTACGTAATTCAAATGCTCTAGCCACCCTTTTGGCAAATACACGAGGATCTTCTGCTAAGAACATCAATCTTACTCTAGGAATCAAAAACTGACTTTCTGCAGCTACTCTTGTTCCTAATAGAAAAGAAAAATGACAAAAACATTATTATGGCTAATTAAATCATTTTTTTCTCTTTGAGGAATATGTATAGTAAAACTAAACAAAACTTTTACACATGAAGCAAATTATACCATTTACATATGACAGATTATGAAAAAATTAAACAAGAGCTATGTATAGATCAGCCTTACTTGTGGACACAACTTGTCAATAAACAAACATTTCAACAATGGCACTGAGTCTCATTTATTGGCACAATCACATTTACTTAGTATATGACATGAAACATTTTTTGCTTTGTTACATAAAGTTTTCTTATTTCTTTTGGACTGTTGAGGAGACTTGAAAAAAAAAAAAATTAAACAGGAGAGAGACTGAGAGAGACTTTACCATCATCTTTTAAACCTCCATTCACAACTGGTTTACCATCCACATCAAGAATACGTCCACTTTTGTTGACTTTCTGTACTAAGAAAAGCTTATCACTTTCATCATAATCCAAGATTCCTACTTCGTGCCAGCGATATTCTATACTTGGGTCTGTTGGATCCACTGTAAAATAAATAATCATAAAATAATAATAATCATTAAATGGCACCAGTCTTTCTACACCTAAAGCAGGCAAGCTAAAAATTAAACTAGCAATTAATAATCTTACCTCATAATTGCAAATAATATAGCAGAAATATATAAAATTCAAAAAAATAAAATGCAACTGTAAATGTTAAACTTTACAATGACACAATACCAATACTAACAATGACACCATGATATCAGAAATGCAAAAGTGATATCTGACTTTTACCTTTTCTATTACTGCAAAACATAAAGAATGGATAGCAGAACTGCTTAGTCTATTTGCACATCATTTTGTATTTTCAAAATATTAAAATTTGAACCTGATTGTGCCCACAAAAAATAGGACATAAGTCAACAATTATACACTTTAAGTCTTATAACAAAATCATCTAAAATATCCTATTAATCTGATAAGCATCCTATTCTGATTTTAATAATGACTTACACTGTAGGTCAGAATCTTTACTGGGTAACAGAGCTAATCCAGGCACAGGTTTTCTTGTTCCATTTTCCTGTCCCATTTTGATCCACTCATCAGCAGTACGGATGTCATGCTCTTCATCATCAAAGATATGTAGAGGTAAATATGGATGGAAGGGGGCAGGGTCTTCTGAATCTGCATTCAACTGTACTGGTATATTCTGTTGTTTTGGCATCAATAATTCTGTTTTTATATTTTCTTCTTTCAATAATTTTTTCAAATTCAGTGTAGAATATAACCTTCTTCTCCTGTAAAAGGTATGAAAATAAAATTATTTCAATTCATTTATAATCTATAATGTATGTAATAAACATGAAAACTCATCTGTAAGATAAGTTCAAATTCTCAGAGTCAGATTAGCTTGGTTGTTAGAGAAACACCATAAAATTCAACATAGGTGAGCTAATGAAGTAAAAACTTTTCTTGTGCAGATCTTAGTTTGAGAAAATTCAGTTTTCTTGCCAAAGGTCAGTGGATTTCACCAAGAACTTCAGTTTCCTCCACAATTCCAGAATTCTAGCCTCAATAAATGAAAAGATCTTGACTTGGGCACAAAACACAATTACTCAACTCCACTCAAAAAGAGTTCATTAATATGTAGTTAACATCATTCTAATTAGGGAATGTCTAAACTAACTGAAATATTTGCTTTATGATTCATTAAGATCAACTCCAAGCAGCAATAAATGCAAATGTAATTACAGCAAGACCCGTCAGAACAAGATATCTGTCCTAAATTTAGTCCATCAAAAACTTAATTTTTTTGGACATTTTTTTACCTTTCTATTTCTATCTTTCTTGGACAATCTCCTGGTTTTGTGTAGAAAGGTAACTGTACTTTAGGTTCAGAGGCATGGACAGGGAAATCCTAAAATAACAAAAAAATTAATGAATTAAAATCAAGTTCCAGGTAAAAGCAAATATAAAAGCATAAAGTAATTTTCAATTTTCAAAAAAAGCATAAAAAACATTCCTTTCTTAAACAAAAACCCTTTTATTTTTTTATATGTAGATTAATGTCTGAAACTTTATACTTACAGATATATCTGTGATTTCTGTACTTGGTCCGTACACCTGACCTTGAAGTTGGTCCAATACATTTTCTTTTACCTCGAAAGAAGTAACTGTAAATAAATTATCAAGAAATATTTAGTAATATTCTGTAAACATTGTTCTTGTTATTTTAGCCTGATAAGACCAAGTCATTTTTTCTCCTGATTCATACTTTTGTCAACTATTTCATCAACAAATACAACAACAGAAATTATTTGCAAATACATGTATATGACTTGTTCCATCTTTGTTGCAGCATGCACCAAGTTAAGAGTCTACAGACTATACTTGGCTCTTGGTTGCAACAAGAAAAATGATTTTAAACATAAATTTTAACAATCACTCTGCAAATTGTGACTTAATACATATAAATTTCTTTTTTTTTTTTTTTAATGTGACAAAAATCATGCCTGTCCATAAAAATTATGTAAGAGACAGAGAACTTACAGGAGAAGCCATTATGTGCAAATGATTATCTTCAAACTTTATAAACAGATAGTCTATATGTAAAGGTTTGACTGTAGTTGTATGATAAACACATTATAAATGGAATGGTAATATCATATGACTCCATTCTCTTTCTAAATCACCATAAATTTAAAGGTAATTTTAAAAATGAAAATACCAGGTAAACCCCCTTTGTTGAAGAATTAGTATTTAAATTACTACCTTTTGGTGTGTGTTTTTCTTTGGAAACATTCCATAATGTGTCTTGTGCAGTCTCAGGGCCATTTAAAACTTCCTGGAACAAAACCAAAAAATTAAGATTATAAATAAGATAATATATTTAAACAAGGTGACTAAATAGGTGTATCATTAAATGTTATATCACTGACTTGGCACCAAGAACATATGTGTAGTGGCATAATGAATTAATTAGTATTTTTAGACCTAATAGGTTGGTCATTAAAAAACAAAATTTAATGATAAAATATATTCTTAATATATTTAATAGCTAGATAAACAAATATAAATAAAGAAATTAATTAAATAATGAAACATTTTTATCAAGTTTAACATGTAATTACATACCCCAAGTCTTCCATCTGCAGCATCTGAACCAATTATATCTGAATAAAATCCTCTCTGCTTTATCTCTGGATACTTTTGTCCTTGATTATCCCTTTTTGCTGCACTGTCAGTTCTTGTTCTATTAGCAGAAAATGGTTTCCCACTATGGGAACTTCTTATGGGTCTAGTTGCCATTTTGTTTTCTGAAAATAATTTTTGCAGAATAAATAAAAAAAAAAGGTCACATTTGATTACTTTACTGGTAAGTTATTTTCGAAAACTTCATTTTCAATTCATACAAATACCATTTTATATGTCCTAAATATCAGGCAAACAAA
Source organism: Tegillarca granosa (assembly GCA_029721355.1). NCBI lineage: Eukaryota > Metazoa > Mollusca > Bivalvia > Arcoida > Arcidae > Tegillarca > Tegillarca granosa. The sequence goes on from CM056596.1 coordinate 14,620,007, forward strand.
ATGAAGTATTTATTCAATTTATGACAGGTAAAAAAGGAACAATACTCAGTGTACAGAAATACTTAATGCATTTTATGCTGATCTTAAAATGTATAGCAATCTTTGGTTAAAACTGGACTAAAGTTAGTGCACAATATCAAACTCTATTTCAGTTTAATGATTTTTCTATGGAATTTTCAGTCGCAACGGTTAATGTCAAAACGGACTTTATTGAAGAAACATTATTAACATTGGATAACACAATGTTGAACAATTTAGGGTACTTTGTGCATAAAAATTGACAAATTAACAACTTAGATATAGTACTGTCTGTAGTCGTACCGATTATAAACATGACTAGAATTCAGTATCACTATGGGTACCAGTATGGTATCGGGTCGATTCGCCCTTATGTCCCTTTGTCCTGGGTTCTTTCGCCCCTGCAAGTGAGTCGTTTCGCCCTGCAAATATGCTTCCGCCTGGAGCCACACGTATAAACATGTATTTGTTTGTGCACAGCTCTTTGTTTTGAAAGTACAATGGTCGGGTATTTGTTTGATGTACCGCGGATGACTGCTATTTCTGCTTTGATGTACCGCTGTCCATATACATTAAAGTATCTTGACCCAAGCTGTGTTGTTTGTTATTGTTTTATGCAACTTATAAACACTTATGTTGAGAAGTTATGTTATTTTAATGCAAAACAGATAAAAAATATTTTTGTAAGCAACTTCAATTAAGTATGTCAACATTTTAGATTGGTTTTTTTATTAGTTAATTTAATAAACAATGCGGCGAATCGACACAGGGCGTAGGAATAAGGGCGAATCGACCAAGGGCGAACGGGAATCGGGGCGAATTTACCCACGGGGCGAACGGGAATCAGGGCGAAAAGACCCGGATTCACCGGTATCAGTATGGGTTAGATATTGGACATTCCCTGAACGGTGAAACAATAATGTTCGTTTAAAATAAAAAAAATTCAGTGTAACATGGAAATAGATTCCCGACGTGTATTTGGAGAAGAAAACTTCAATATAATTTACCACCCAGTACATTTTTTTCATAGGGTTTTGCGTCAATATTGAACCGGGTCATGACCCCCGAAGGGCCTCTGAATGTCAAACAAAAATTTCTCATGGTTTAAATGACGAAGCAGCGAATTGTTTTAGACAGTTAATTTGTAAAGTTGTTAAAACATTGACAATTTTATTCGTTTCAGTTACCTTTCGTATGTTTCAATCCATATATTTCTTTTCTTGGCGTTCTAAGTCAGTAACGAACTGATGTGACAAAATCCTTGTTACAAAATGGCGCTGTTTCCATTGACAATGTAAATCATGTAAGTGATAAAATAACACATGGGGTTATGGTTGTATTATATTTCTCTTTTAATGATATTCATAACTTCTTGTTTAAAATAACTTATCTTAAGAATGTTTATTCTAAGAAATTGTAAAAACTTAATTATTTTAGCGAGATAGAATCGATAAAATCATATTTATCGCTTATGTTTGTATTTTATTCCGTGCACCTGTTGGATATCCTTCCATTTTGTGCAAGTCGCCGCTTGTAGAGTCAGTCCCTCCAATTGTAGGAGAACCTTTTATGTTTTTTCTTTAAAAGATAATTGTTGATAAAGAGAATAAAAATGAAATAAAATCGCGATAAATAAGATTTCAACCAGTGTGTAAGGAAAGTGGTTACTAAAACCGAATAGATTGTATAGTTGTAAAAGTACCCACTTTACATTTTTATTATATTTCCTACATACTGAAAGATTTTCATATTTTTCCTAAAGTAGACATAGACTGAAGTGTCGTTATTAAAAAATTAGGAGCTTTAAGTTTATCACTGTATAATCTAGTGGGCCAAAATCTCGATAAACATATACTGACGGATGAAAGTTCAGCATTCTGTGTATTTTATCGAGCTGTTTACGGAAGAAAGCATGTGCGTTCAAGGCATTTTGAGAGCATCAAATTTAAATCTTAAAACTGTTTTTAAGTGTTTTTCAAGAACTTCCTAACGACGTACTACCAAGAAATGGATATACAGCTAGATTTTAACAATTTTATCAAAGATGACGTCGAGATTTTTCTCTTGCCTTTTTGTGACATATCGTGTTAAGGGTCCACTGGCCGTAACATTGTTGGTCTCGTCAGTTGGCTTACAAAAGCACTTAAACCACACCACTGGTACAATTTCCACATGTGTTAAACTTTAAACTTATTGTGATTTATTGTAATATAGCCCTTATTTTTTATTTTTGATATTCTTGGTCGTTTGAGATGTTTTAACACATGCCAAGTTTAACTACATGTTTCAATACATTACAAAACCTAATCATGTATCCACTTGTGTATAGTATAGTGTTGCAAGAAAATTGTTTAAAGTACAAATAAAAAGAGAAAAAACCAATTTGTATTTTATATCCGACGTCTACTTAAAGTTTTGGGATTTTATAAACACCGAGAACCACATTACCGTATATAAATTCTATTATATGGTTCTCCATGCCATCACTCTTATTGTTTTGTCATCTTTTGAGATCCCTGAATTGTCCGAAACTATTTCTATTGACATGGGTTTTCTTTGACACCAGCAAGTGTTTTGGTGCTTTGAACTAACTATCTTAAATTTAATTTGTCGGTTGCATATTTTTTACACAATGCAGTTTTTTTCAGCCTTTATTCGAGATAAGTGGAATGAGGTCATAGTGTCAGTTAACGACCCAGTTAATATTCTTTCTCTTATATCGAGGTGGCCAGTTTTCGGATGTTGAAGCAAACAGGGGTGTCCGGAGAAAACCACCTACATTTAACAAGTGAACTTACATATTTTCTCACACTAGGATCTGTCCGAGCGATATTCGAACACAGGCAATGAGAAGTACTATTCTTCGTAAGCTTCACTTAAGACAACTCGGTCACTGAGAGATGAAGCACGATCTTATTAATCACAAACATGTGATGCACTAGTTTGCTTCAGTTGACTTATTTTGTTGTGTACTAGAAGGGAATGATTGCGAACATTAGTGTGTTTTAGCACACGGACAAATAGCTTTTCAGATAAGCATCGCACATGTTTACATAGATAAAAAATTAAAGTAAATATCCAGTGTTATACTTCACAAAATCCATAGCAACAAACAATACCACAACGGTTAATCAATCACAAACGATAAACATGACAAAATATAAATGCATTGATAAAAACTTTATAACATTAAAAATGAAATAAAACTTTTTCACAGAGAATCCATGGTATAATCACGTGATGTGATAAACAACAAAAGACAAATCTGTATAATTAGATTTATTAACTCAACATGATAGGTATACACCACCAATATTATAACCTTGTATGTTTAAGGTTACTCAGTCACATTGTTACCGTTCTGATGGCATACAGACATAGAATGTGACAGCTTTGTTGTTAATGCTTAAATAGTTATTATCGCACACCCTAAGACTGAGAAATAAGTAAAGACTCACGACAGGGAATACCACTTTCTCACAAACTGTTGAGTACCAAACTCGAAGCCTATGGACTGACCTAATTGACCACTAAATATTAGGATAAATCACATCTTCATCTTCATCGCATATTATTTGTGGATTTTTAATATGTGATATTTTTGACGTTTTTTCACAAAAATATTGTTCTTCAACATTAGTTCTCCTTTTCCAATTTATACCTTTTAATCTAACTACATTACGGTTTTTGTAAAGCAAGCATTTTTTTGGTTTGTCCAATACCAATAATTCATAATTGTCATGCGTTGTTGAAATATATTTGTTAATAAAATACCTTTTCACACATTTGGTCTTCTTTCAATCACACTACACATATATTATACCACCTTTTATGAATGAAACTACATCTTAAAATTTTGAAAGTATCGACATCAAAGAAGTGAAAAATAAATGTAATATTTATGTTCGTTTTTTGAATCATCATTTACAACATATTCTTCTTTGTTCTGGTTTATTGTTTGTTTCATTGAAATAAGAACTATACAATTATTCGTATTTATGCATGAACGACACATCATACGGAAATAAAATCAACATGATATCCTAGGAAGTTAGGTTTCAAATGTTAGTAAAATGTTTAGTTTATATTTGTTCTATTGTTTTAAATCTTCACCTTCATTTGTCATTTCGATTTTTTATGTTTCTTTACAAGGTTCTGGATAACGTGTTTTGTGTTATGAAATAGGTGATTATTTTTTCACGCCTATAGACACTGTTTATTATGATGGTTCAGTTATGTCATTCAATAAATATGTCTTTTGAATTGTGAGTATATTTGTTCTATTGTTTTAAATCTTCACGTTCATTTGCCATTTTGGTTTTTTTTTTGTTTTTATACAAGGTTCTGGACAACATATTTGTGTTATGAAATATATAATAGTTTTTTCACGTCTTCACGACGTGTTATTATTGCAGCGTGTTGTTATGATGGTTCAGTCATGTAGTCATTCAATATATATATCTTCTGTTTGGTGAGTAAATGCCATATACTCCTGATAGAACCGTTTAAATGCATTTCTGAAAAAGACAAACAATAATGCTCGTTAGGTAAGCAAGTTTTACATTTGTGACAAATCATTTTCCCAACAATATATATTAAAGACTCTGCTCTAACATCAAAGTTTATAAAATGAATGCACTTAATACCACACATGGCACTATAACTAGTAACTCAAAAAACCTAAGATTCTCAATTTTATCCTTGACACCTAACGAAAATTTTTTTTTTACTCTTAACGCCCCAAGTGAATAAACAAAGTTGTATTAAATACAAACGCTATTTTTTTAAAATAAATAAATAAATAAATCTCTTTGAAACTGAAAAGGAACATAGAAAAAAATCTATTAAGTATAAAGAAAAAATTAAAGAAAATTTTTGGGGATGTTTCTTGCTATAAACAGCAAACAAAACAAAAGGGAAATAAAACTTTTATGTTAACATACCCTAGAGCCTCACTAACAGTACGTGTGGACCGTTCTCCTAGGAAAACATGACAAGCAAATCTATACTCCTTAGGATGTTTAGTAATAAATGCAAAATATCTGAAAATGGAAACAAAAAAGTAGAAATATGTTGATAATGTATGATTCACAATTCATCATAAATTCGAATATAGATTCTAATCAATGCATACAGAAATACCAATTGAATACCAACAATAATCTATTCAGAATTGAACACTGTCCTCTATTTTTGATCAAGAACTGACGATTATGCAAATTTTGAAGCAAAAATGTCAATAAACAGTTACTTCATTTTTTAAATTCTAATATTTAATAAAAGAAAGTTAAGAAAAACATAAACAAACCAGAAGTGTTGTGTGCTGTTGAATTTTTATATCAGAATAATGCATTCAAACCATTTCATCTTGTGCTGCGTTTAGATAAAAATATACAAACACCACAAGACAGTAACATTGTCTAGTTATTTCAATCACAGACACCAAAAGCCCGGATTTTACTGTATTTAAGGTGCTGAAACACTTCGATGTAAATACAACGATTTTAAATTTTTTTTAGATAAGTATTAATTTACCGTTCATTTCTAGGATGGTAGCCACAAAATGAGATATTCTTCAGAGCAAAGAAATGTGTAAAAGCGTCACTTTCGTGCTGAAATGTAGAAAATCACACCATCTTAATTGTAACATACAACATTTATGGAATTGATATCTCTAGAGAAATTAAACCCTAGCGATAAAGGTGTTAGGATAAGTAAGAAAGGTTTGACATATATAACATTATACTACAATATAAGATTAATATTACCAAGTCTCTCCATATCATTCAACACTTGTTCATATTACAGAGTAATAATGCAACAGCAAATACATTAATTATCAAGTGAATTGGACCATTATTGCATTTTATGAAACTTTTGCTCTTCTGTTTTATACGTTAATACATCAATGTCTATGAAGACATAATTAAGTACTTCATTTTGTTTTTTTCTTTCAGAAAGATATGTACAGCTTCAGTCAAGTGTATCAAGAAAACAATCTTTTGCTTTTTGTCATTATTTGCAATGTCCAATATCAGTAGTAGGCAGTTTTATCATTAGTTTTAACGAATCTGTTTGTTTTCATGTGAGTTGCCTTTTGTTGTTCTTAATTAAGATAACGTCGTTTTTAGGTTTCAAATGCAAGTTTTTTTTTAATTTCATTGTGTCATCTTCGATCTGCCATCTATTTCTTTAAATATTTTGTCGCTTTTGCAACGTTCGCGTATTTGTAATTATGACAGTGGTACTTACCCCTACTTTACTTTTATCTAACATCCTGATACCATATTGACTTATTTCTACGTTACATATAGGTGGCGCTGTTGAGCATTTAGCAGATCTTCGCGTTAATGCAACCTGAAACAACGAGTATAAACAATAACATTCATCTACGAAACAATTATACTTTAGGTTATTAATGCCCATGAAACGTATCTCAAGCAGTTACTGTATGGTTTCTAATGAACCAGGCGTTATTTGAAAACTGAGCCACAAAAAGGCAAAAGCATTTTAACATTAATTTTGAGAATACTAGAAGAAATAAAAAAGCTTTTATAATGTTAATTAAGTATTGTCAGGATGGGTTTAGCTCTTCTGTGAATTGCTAAATGCTGAATTGATTACGTTGTTTTAAACGTTAAACCGCGGAAAAAGAAAGGACATGATTAAAATATACTCATTATATAATATGTTATTTATTTTAATTTTGAAATTGTTTATAATGACGTTTTGCATGGAATATGTAAAAAGTTGTCAATCAGAATGTCAAAAGAGTATTATGACCTGCCCATAAACATGTATTAAGCCCATCGATAAACACATTCAAAGCAGGTGTTAGGGTTTATATTAAGGAATAATGTATGTCTATATATTCTTACCTTATTTATAGCTTGAACTAAGACATCGTCACCTTTGTGGTAATTCACTTCAACTGAACCGAGGAACCTTAAATTAAATTTTGAACAGCCATCTTGATCAGTTTCTACAAAAAGAAGAACATGGTCAAAAGCTATGTTACATAATAAGCAAGGTGTGTCATTAAAATTTCCAAATTTTAACGCAAAAACATTAGACAATATTTTAGCATTAAAATTAGTGCCCCACCAAAGTTAAATAACCACACAATTTGTGTTTGTCCTAACGTATCTTGTTTGCATGCTTTCATTCATTCGTTGTTTTTATTCTTGGTTGAAATGTTATTGTTATAGCTTTCCGGCTCTGTTTTGATGCCGATGCTTTGTGGTTATTTTGTGATAACACTAAGCAAAAATAACCAGTCTTTCCCATGGAAAGGGTTTAGTATAACTTTTGGAAAGTGATAATGATTGATACAAATTAATTTAGAAACGTTTTTTAAATTCAATAGCGAAACAGTTAAATCACATATAAGGGGGGGCATCCATCTGAATATACTCGATAAAGGTATTACGAAGAAATATGACGAAAATCCGGAAACCTTTACAAACCTCAAATTACAATTGACACGTAATTACATTATTTCTATACGATATTCATTGCTCGTGTTTATTATTAATCAGTATTTGTGTTTTCAGTTTTATTAGCCTAGTTTACAAATAACCAACTCTGCCATTTGTATTTTTTTTGTCTGGTATAAATCGATATTACATAAGTATGAAAATAGAAATTACCTGTGTCTTCTTCTAAAAAATCTAAATCTGTGGCATACATAGAGGGAAATACACCTTGTTTACCTGTACGAAGATTAACACCTGAAAAACAATCATGTATTGATTGATATTATGTAATGTATTTTATTTACGAAATACACTGTAATGTCGTAACTATTCTCAATTCTTATTTTATATATATATATATATATATATATATATATATATATATATATATATATATATATATATATATATATATATATATATATATTCTCTTAATCTTAGATGTTGGATGTTACTACCTGTACTGGCTTGTTACGAGCGTCAGACAATGAAGTTGACACCCTGACAATGTTCTATTTTAACTTCAGATGTAAAGACATATGCAACAGCATGTTAAAGCAACAAGTACGGATGTATTTGTAGTTAAATGAGTTAATTTGTTTCGAGATTTATTTTATCATATATATTTAAATGCAAGCTTTTAAGAGACATGTGACAGGTGTCTGTACTATACAGAATTTTAAAAAGAATAAAATAAACACTATACACGTGTCAATACTTACCTTCACACCATAAATCATCCGCTAATTTAAATACATGTACTGGATCTCCTATTTCTATAGCTATTTCATCTTTATGTCTGGGTATAAATCTATGCATTCCTCGATGGGTCACTTCTAAATCTTGGAAATTTGTAGCAGGAAAACTAGAAGAGGATTTACGTCTTGAACCTAAAACAGGTTTAACTTTAAACTACTTCAAACTAATTTAAATATGGATAATCGCAGTTGATAACTTTTGCAATAAACGGAAACAAGTTACAACTTGTGCAATTGGAATATTTGTAGAAAAAAATATTTGATAGAAAAGAGACACTCCAAATGTAAACCAATACATTCACTGGTTTGTTTAGAAATGTTCATTTAGCCGGTTCAGCGTAATTTTTAATACACACAAGTGTATTAAAATTAAAACACGTAACAATTTTATATTTGGACTTCTGACTATAAAACCAAGAGTGTTATGTTCAGTTGGAAAAAACAAATTGATTTATGTAAAATGAATCTTATCCTTCGAAAACCAATTCATTTCTCAAAGGATCGCTAGTGTCTGAAAAAAGGCTTGACTCAATCCATTGTTACATCTTCTGTACATTCAAAGATATGTTATAGTTACTTCAATTGTATTTTCTGTACCACATTTCATAAATATTAAATTGATAATGTTGACACTGGTGTGTGTGTGTGTGTGTGTGTGTGTGTGTGTGTGTGTGTGTGTGTGTTACAGCTGTAACTTTCTATATTAGAAGTTTATGTTTGTTATTTTTTACCCGTTTCTCGTGTAAGACAATGGAGTAGGTTGACGCATCAGTCGGACTATTTCGCTTCAATAGAAGCCACCAAAGGTCGTAGGATATGATAAATAGCTTTATCAAAAGCAAAATTTTTCTAGTAATGACATAAGGGTATTTCTCATACAGTTACATGTGGTAATTTTTTTTGTAAAGTTAGCTTGTATTTATTTTATAAATTATAAAACATTTAAATTATTTATAACCAACAATGAACTCTCTCTCTCTCTCTCTCTCTCTCTCTCTCTCTCTCTCTCTCTCTCTCTCTCTCTCGCATAACATACCTTCTCCATCACTGTTACTATCCCTGCGTCCATTACCAGACATTGTGGGGATAGCTAGATGTTGTTTATCGTTTGTAGAATCCTCCTCTAAATAAATATTATCAGAATTTAAATATGGTCTAGTGTTTTTTGATACAGCATTAAACTGTAGGTTTTTAAGTTCCTCAAGGAACCTGCCACTAAATTTCGGATAAACTTTATTTGATTTTCCTTTTTGTGCTTGACATGGCGTGTTTGGAAGAAAGACGTTGTCATCATCATCCTCTACTACGGGGACGTCTTGCGTTAAAGCTTCTTGTAATTCCTCGGCTAAGCATTTCTCGTTTACTATGTTTGTATTTGAGCTTGATCGACTTACTGGAAATATACAACAAAACAGGAAATGGATTATCCTAAACTAAATATGCATTGTTCATCATCATGGTTAGGACTATATAAAATCTAAAGCACAAAATGTTGGAATGATATATGCTCTCCGGCAACCGTTTTTGACCAAATAGAACTAAAGCAGAAACATCCTTATCATTTATATTGTATCTATCATAATATACATGTGTCACTTAAAATATGTTTTTACATTTGGTTTTGTTTAAAGAGACTTCATATTATGTATCTGTATAGATGTAATGAGTTATTGTAAATGGCTATAACTTTTTTGCAATGATTACAACGAAATTAAGTAAGTAGAAAAATGGAGCAAAAGGCATTCGTCAGTTTCTGAAAAAATAGAACTGAATTTTCCATGACAACTTGTTAAACTAAAATTCATGTACATAATTATTGTTTTCTTTACAGCATATGCTTTATGTGGTTCTTTGAAGCTTGAGATTCACAGCTTTCATTAAAACGTTCGTTTCATTTGCTAATTTTAATATTTTAAAATAAAATGTGTCTTTTTAAATAAGCTAAGGCGTGATCACAGTTCTTTTGTTCTGAGCATAAGTTATGGCTTTTATTAATTGAAAAAATCTTTTTTAAAAAAAAGAACAAAACCAAAGGTAAAAAACTTGATCACTTCCTTGATCTCAATTTTAAAGCGTTATTAAAAGATATCAAAAACTAAAACCCAATTACTACTTTTCAACTAAATTTCACGAAATGAACTTTTATTTGGCTTAAAACCCTAGAAAATCCAAATACCATATCAGAATTGCCATATGTTTGTCGGTTTTGGAGAAATGAAGGGTTTTTTTTAAAAAGATCTAAGAGTTATGTGTCCTAATGAGCTTGATCTCCAATGCGTTCAAAAAAGTTGTCCTAAGCAAAACCTGGTCATAGCTAAATATTTCTATAACTGTTGAAATTATCACAAGGAAGCAACTTTGATGTCGCCAGAACGTCCACCGATATTCCACAATATAAGGACCACCGACCTATTGCATGCTCTATTTACGAGCCGTGTTGAATTAATTTCATTATTACATTTGTCACATAATGTTAGATAATTTAGGCGTCAACTGTTGTGAAAACCTTTACTAACGCCGTTTCACGTGTCAAAGTGGTAATTACGCCCTCATCCTTCGTAATCTTTTACGCTTTTATAGTTAAACGGGTTTTATTCAATATGATATTATAATCAGGGTTTTTGTGTTCAGTATATCAGCCATTCCCATCTAAATCTGAGGTTTTATTGATCACGATTCTCGTGGAAAGCTCCACAGATATCGTTCTCATATAGACTGCGAGAATTCAATTATTTCATCACCAGGCTGTTTATTATACACGTATTTGTCTTCCCCATGTTTAGTAGGTGAGTTTATGTTTAAAGCCGCATCAGCATTTTAATCTATCAATGTTCAGTAAAAAGCCAATCTTATTTGCAATGCTAGGGATTTTTAATCCAATTTTGCAACTTATTTTCATTCAACACATTCGAAATAAATGAAAAGAATTATATTCACACAAAAAACAGTATGTTAAAAAGGAAAAATGAGTTATTTTAAAATTTTAAGCGTTTAACCTTAAAGAGAAAGTAGTCATTAATAACCGTTCTTGTGGAGAATGTATCACACCCACATAGACGGCAAATTCATATTTATAATCAATATTTTTTTCTTTAAGCTATTTTTAAAATCCATATTTAGTTAGCAATTTTTTAAGTGTTATGTAATGCTTATGATCCTATTGGATGCAGTATTAATAACTGCAAGGTCACATTCATTAAAATGGAACTAGTGTTTCGATCAAAAGGTTCTATAGTTCTATAGAAACCCGTTTAATTTCAAATCACTAGTTAAGCAAACAGAAAAAGTTTTTTTCTACTTTACTGATTAAAAATCCTTGATACAAACTGGAGTTCTCAAATGTATATGACAGTGAACCTAATAATAACTTTGTATGCTTCCACTTTCATTTTTCAGAATTTACAAACATGTTTTACTGTAAAACTATATAGATCCAATTTCTTTATTTCACTTTTTAAATTTTAATAGCATAGAAATCATCAGTGAAGAAATTTGTCACCCTTTACTGTCTATTACTTACATGTGACAGAAAATAACTTACAGGTGGTAGTCTTTTATTAAGCGTGACAGTTATACTTACATGTGACTGTCTTTTATTACATGTGACAGTTATGCTTACAAGTGACAGTCTTTTATTACACGTGACAGTTATACTTACATGTGACAGTCTTTTATTACACGTGACAGTTATACTTACATGTGACAGTCTTTTATTACACGTGACAGTTATACTTATAAGTGGCAGTCTTTTATTACACGTGGCAGTTATGATCACATGTGACAGTATTTTATTACATGTGACACTTCAAAACTCACATGTGACAGTCTAAACTTAAATATGGCAGTCAATACTTATATGTTGCAATCTTTTATTACATGAGGCAGTCTTTGTTTAGACGTTGCAGTCCATAACGTACATGTGAAAGTTTAATACTTAATGTGACAGTCCATAACGTAAATGTGACACTCCATAACTTACATGTGACACTCTATACTTTACAAGTGACCTTCCATAACTTTCATGTGACAATCTTTTATCACATGTGACATTTATTTATTACATATGACAGTGTCTATTTACATTTGAAAGTCTAAAACTTACATATAACAGTTTACAACTTAAATGTAACTGTTTATAACTGAGTTTGTAACTTACATGTGACAGTCTATATCTTTCATGTGATAGCCTAAACCTTACTCGTAACTTACATATTTATTACATATATGGCAGTTTCGAACATACAATTGACAGTGTATATCTTGCATGTTAACAACTTACATGTGACAGTTTGTTACTTACATGTGACAGTCCATAACTAATGTGACAGTTTGTTACTTACATATGTTAGTCCAAAACTAACATGTGACAGTCCATAACTTACATGTGACAGTCCATAACTTACATGTGACAGTCCATAACTAATATGTGACATACTAAAACTAGCACTTAACAGCCTATTACTAATTTAGAATTTACAACTCACGTGCATGTTTCTTTGGTATTTCAGGAAGTTTTCTAGGTCTTCTAGGAGTTTTTGTTTCGTTTGGTTTAGAATCACTGTTACTACTACAAATAGGAGATGTACTTCTATTTTGTGCGGGAAATGTGAAATGTGATTGGTCATCAGGTTTTTCTTCTTGTGAATACTTTGATTCCTAAAACAAAGAATATACCAATACATCAATGATATTTACAGTCTCATATCTGTCACTCATGGTATACGAAATACAATGTACAACCACATGGAGCCCTTTACTTTTCGTGCTTTCTATTTTATTATATACAATTTATTCAAATCAGTTTTTGTTTAATGTTCTTCCCAATAGTCAGAAACACCAAGATAAAATTGGCCAGAACTAAGGCTGTGATTACAGACTGAATAGACAATTAATACTTGGCAATAACCAATGCACTCGAGAGCACAAACAGTAAAAGTGTATGACAGTACCATGCAATCAAGACAAGACAATCACATATTGGGACAAAGGACTATAAAATACCTGACTTTTGTACGGGGATGATTTTAATATACATTATGTCCAGGTGTATGGTTATTACACTCATTATACACATAATTGATTATGTTATATTAGGAATAATCAGTTCATTATTCAATATAAATGTTTTCTCTATAGACTAATTCATAACAAAACATTTTAAAGCGCTCGTTTCTACGGCTTAATAATTCTATTTTCTTTTATTTTATTGGTCACTATAGACTAATTTATTAAAACATTTTAAAAGTACTGGTATTTTACTGTTCAATATTTCTATTCTCTTTTATTTAATTGGTCCAACTTTTTCGATCTTTTATATGAGTTTTTACTTCATGTTGTCATTGACGACACATACAAACATTTGTATTGCTATGGCATAGAAGCAATTTTTTAAAACTTATTATAATGATGGCAAAGGATGAAATACATTGTATGCTGATTTGTTATTTGAAACAATTATAAAATGAATTGTAAAAAATGAAATAAATTTTATTTCTGTTATCAAAACGTAAAAGAATTTGACATTTTGCACATGTTACCTATAAACCACATGCGTCCAGAACAATAGAAAAATGATAAGAAATAATATCAATATACTGAATAAAACAGCTAGCAAGACTACACTGCAACAAAATGTACGTAAAAACCTGGTTTCAATACATATTAGTTAAGCATAGTAATTTAAAATTGAAAATCAGTGATCTCAAAATATAGCGAAAAGCTAAATAATTCATGATACGACGTAAAACAATAAAACCAACAGGCCAATCAATACCGATTTATCTTATTTTGCTTACTATTTTCCAATGTTTGATGTTTTCTTGTACTTGGCTTGATTGATCATTGTAAAAAAACTTAATATCATTTCGGGGAATCACCTAACATAATGACAATACAGGTTGAAGTCGTAGCTTCAAAAACCTCGAAAAATTCTGACTTAGTGTGTGTGTGTGTGTGTGTGTGTGTGTGTGTGTGTGTGTGTTATTTCTGACTTTTTTTTTTTTTTTTTTTTTTTTTTTTTTTTTTTTTTTTTTTTGTTTCAATAATTTTACTTATAAAACTGACTATTCTATTTGGTTTCTAAAAACAAACTCTTATAACATATCTAAGGCATTTATAAAAATAAGCAACTCACTACATCTAAGCAAAGACTGTGAGACAAGATTATATAAGACCTAGGTCTTCTTCTCGGATCCACTTCACATTATATATGCATGCTTTAGTATTATTGCCTTTTCTCTTTTTCTTTGTGAATAAAATATTATTTAAACTTAAGAAAAGAAAAACCTACCGTGTTAACATTATTGTATATATTCAAATCTATATTCCTGCTACCGCTGTCTGTTTTACCGTGGTATTGTACATTTATCACATTATTTAACTGTTCTAATGTTTTCTGTTTGATTTCAAAAGGAGACAGTTTTTCACTTATTCTCTCTATCTCGTGTATTTGTTTTTCTTTCACTCTATCCGAGAAACTGTCTTGACGTTGTTTAGCCTGTGACAAGCAATTTAAAATAAATTGTTCTTTAAGTAGCTCAGAATCGATGTCGTCTTCATCGTCTGGTAGACTATCGGGACTGATATCATGAGTTAATCTGAAATACGTTAAACACAAAGTTATTAAGCTGAAGATTTTAAAAAATGCCATCAGTTGTAGACATTTTGTGGCTATTTACATATGATTTAGCATTCCAATATAACATAGATCTAATTTGCCAAGTTAAATCAATGGGATAACTTTGTCATTTATCATAATCAGAATTGATGAAATATATAACTAGAAAGAAAATGAACGAAATTTTACAAGAATCTATAAATGTTTATATTTATAAGAAAGACAAGAAAATCACACAGAATTTAATAAATAAATAAATAAATAAATAAATAAATAAATAAATAAATAAATAAATAAATAAATAAATAAATAAATGTAGACTCTTCACAACTCAACCACCTAGTAATTTATATATATATATATTTAGGATTCCATTATGTCATTGTATTCAAATATGAAGATATCTAAAAATATTTAATAATGATAAAAATATTTTTTAAAATTAAAAAATAAAAAAAAATTGCCTCCATACCATATCTTATGAAAGATGATACACATGGTACCAGTATATCAACATAAATCATAAAAACTTATGATTTTGTTTCACATATATTTTTGTTTATTGATACTTTGTCTAGACAAGGTAATAAATAACACTTTTTTAGTGCTTATTTCATACAAGATGTAGGAGAAAATAGTGCAACAATGACTTCTCAGCCAAAACACAACGTCCAAATGAGTGATTGATTAATAAATAATAACTTGCAAAGTTCAAGCAATAAATATACATTATAAGGACAGCAATGGTATATAAAGTTATATGATACATTATGTACATTGATTCATGTAAAAAACTTTTCCGAAACATTTA